>JAVGWX010000021.1:48475221-48960221 GCA_036924085.1 Ariolimax columbianus
TTGAACATTTTTGGGGATCAAGATGCTGAGCAGCACATGAGCTGCAGTGGTCAGCAACCCATAGCTGACTGCTAGCGTCAGGGCCAGCGAACCATATCTGCCAAGACCCTTCTACACCTCCACGTGGTGATCCTGGATAACAGGCTGCAGCAGGGCAGACTGGCTAAGGAGAAGGGATCGAAGAGGGAATGCTAACCCGGTACTCAAAAAATGCTTGCTGAAGTCGGATGTGTTGGACCGCAAGGTGCAAATATCGCAGCCAAGCTGTAAACTACAACACAACGCAATCCGTTCTCTGGACTACATTCTGCTACTTACCCTTTCAGGGTTTGGTAGTGGGAGATTGGGAACGAACGAAGAAGAAGAAGAACATGTATGTACCTGCTATTCCACACTATTAACAATACATAGCTTTTTGTTTTTAAGATAATCTAACAACAAACTCTAGCCTCATTATTCACATTGTATATATTATTTTTGTTTATCTAACAACAAACACGACAGCCCTATTCAATTTGTCAGGACCGAAGAAAGGAGACTAAACCCATGATCCAACACAATTCTAACCCTGACCAGCATCGGGAAAACCCCCGAATCAAGTCAGCAGTACTAGGTATTTCAGAACAAAGCCAAAGGCGGCCGTCCATCGTAGACGATGATGGCATAATAAATTTTGCTAGCGCTATTTTTAGTAAGGATTAATTGCGTTACTTTTTATCCTCACTCGCTCGTCTCGTGCCGCCGGTCCCCAGTGGCAAGTCAACGACAAGACGACTAGGGGGCGACTGCGAGATGTAGAACAGGGAGCGGTAAATCCGTTTACTGGCAGCAAACGTGCAACTTAACAACTTTCAGGTCGCCTACAATGTAATGGATGGATAGCAACATTTAGGGGGGGGGGGGGGGGTGTTTGTAAAACAAAGTTTGAATTGAAAAACGGACCCCATGAGCGTTGGTGCTCACTAGCACCAAATGTCATTAAAAGAGCACAGTAGTGTTTGCGAGCACCTGGTTCAGAGGAGCACCAGGTTGAGAAGAGCACCAGGTTGAGGACGCCCGATTTATACCAGACTCCTGCATCCAGTGGCTGGTCTTTGGTACTGGCATTTTTTTATTTTTTTTTGGTTTCGAATGCCCGCAATGAGTAGGTTTACTTTATTGTGCGCCCTGAAAAGGATTTTAAGTGGCGGGTTGCAGTGGCTTTCCTCACATCCTGAGCGTGCTGATGAAGGAGGACCGTGGTCCTCCAGGCGGTTGTGCTATGTTTGGCTTCATCTGCGTGTCGCTCACTACTACGGGAATCGCATAGATCCCTCACCTCGCTAGCCAGTCAGCAATGTTAAAAGCCCGTTTCTATTGATCGCTGTGATGGAACCGAGATGGGGGTCTTGACCAGTATATTTTGCCTGACCCTGACTAACATTTCTGATCAATATGTTGTGCCTGACCCTGACTAACATTTCTGATCAATATATTTTGCCTGACACTGACTAACATTTCTGATCAATATATTTTGCCTGAACCTGACTAACATTTCTGATCAATATGTTGTGCCTGACCAGACGTTAGTCTCCCTCCCCCGGCATGTTTATATTTTTTAAACCGAGATATGCTATACAGGATATGTTGTTTGTGTGTGTGTGCGTGCGTGTTGTTTAATTTAAAAAAAAAAAATTTGGGTGAGGGGGTGGGGGGTGGAGAGACACATCATCAAATGGACTTTCACGGTAATGAATCTCCAGCTGTTTCTGTCTCGAGCCATGTCGTTATACTCGGCCCGATTGTGTCCCGACCACAGATTGATGAAAGTTGCCGTCGTAAGCGATGATGGCGGCACCACCAGATCGCTTGGTCTTGATGGTATCACTTGCGCTGAATTTGGATTACAGTGAGGAGGAGCAGCTGCGCAGGTCACGAACCTCAATATCTCGTCGTGGTTTAGCTTGAGACAGTGGCAAGACATAAGTCAGGGCGACTGGAGGTAGTTCACGATGCAAGCACTCTTGTCCCACCGCTTTGAGACTGGAGGTAGTTCACGATGCAAGCACTCTTGGCCCCACCTCTTTGAGACTGGAGGTAGTTCGCGATGCAAGTACTCTTGGTCCCGCCTCTTTGAGACTGGAGGTAGTTCGCGATGCAAGCACTCTTGGTCCCACCTCTTTGAGACTGGAGGTAGTTCGCGATGCAAGCACTCTTGGTCCCACCTCTTTGAGACTGGAGGTAGTTCGCGATGCAAGCACTCTTGGTCCCACCTCTTTGAGACTGGAGGTAGTTCACGATGCAAGCATTCTGGCCCCACCTCTTTGAGACCAGGGGTCGCTTGAAACCTGCGGGGCTCGAACCCACGCCGTTTCTGTTCATCGCTTTGAGAATCGAGTGCCTTAGCTTTCTTCCACAGCTACCCCACATCTTTATATTATCTGTACTTCTGCCAGCTTCTGGCTCTCTTGCCATTCACTATTCCCTCCAATGTAACCTTCTGCAGTCCGCCATGTCTCTTGCCATCCACTAATCCCTCCAATATAACCTTCTGCAGTCCGCCATGTCTCTTGCCATCCACCAATCCCTCCAATATAACCTTCTGCAGTCCGCCATGTCTCTTGCCATCCACTAATCCCTCCAATATAACCTTCTGCAGTCCGCCATGTCCCTTGCCATCCACTATTCCCTCCAATATAACCTTCTGCAGTCTGCCATGTCTCTTGCCATCCACTATTCCCTCCAATATAACCTTATGCAGTCTGCAATGTCTCTTGCCATCCACTATTCCCTCCAATATAACCTTCTGCAGTCTGCCATGTCTCTTGCCATGATCAAAATAATTGTTCTGCTTGTTTTTTTTTTAAATTTCCTTCCTTTGCGTCTTATCCACCCTGAGTTGTTCCAGAACATCACTATTTGTTTTCCTGTATCTCCAAGAAACTCATTCAAGTCTTCCGAAGACTCACATTTAAGAGACTTCAATCCTATTGAATCCCATTGTCTTTGTCAGGGTCTAGGTTTCTACTACGCACAATAAAACGGAATGCACATAACATTTCCTGATTCTCATTTATAGTTTCTGAGATATGCGCTTGGCGAAAGGTGTATGTCTCATTCTTTTAAATGTATTCTTCTCCATTGCAATTAGCTTAATGATCTTCCGAAAGGTGTATGTCTCATTCTTTTAAATGTATTCTTCTCCATTGCAATTAGCTTAATGATCTTCCGAAAGGTGTATGTCTCATTCTTTTAAATGTATTCTTCTCCATTGCAATTAGCTAAATGATCTTCCTTTCACATGTGCCATTCTCCGTTTTAGCTGTTTTAGCTGTTTTAGCTGGCCATGGTATAAGTCGCTTGGCACTTGTTCCAGACTTTCTCCATTAAATATATACTTGTGGCCTTTCTTTCCTTTGGGGAGCCGGGGGGGGGGGGGGGGGGGGGGACTTTAGGAGTGTAATGTTGAGAAATTAACAGGTCGTACTCGTAGAGGCTGCCTACACATTGGCAGCTCTCTAGCTTTTTTTAATTTTTATTTTACGTGTTTGCCTCACTAGTTTCTACTGGCGGATGCGAACCTATTCCACCCCAGACCGTAGTCAATTGGGCGATATTAAGACGCATGAACCAGTGCTTGGATGTATGTGTGCGTCTGTATGTACCTATGCTAGGTTTGTGCACTCTCAGAAGATAGCCCAACCAAAGTGCAACGGAAGAGCCTCACCCTGAAGGCGCGTGTGAAAGTTGTGCAAGATTGTGGTTGTTGGACTGAGTCAAATGAAACAAGTGTGTGATTGTTGGACATAGTAAAATGAAAGAAGTGTGTGATTGTTTGACAGAGTAAAATGAAACAAAAGTGTGTGGAAAGGAGGAGAAGCGAGGTCTATAGCTTACGTGGAAGTTGGTTAAAATAGGATAGATAGCAGTGCACCCAAACGGGTACCAGTCATGTCAATTGAAATAAAAGATGCTCGTATTAGACCCTCGGAAGACAGGTCAGTCTTACCCTACTAATGACAGGGCGTTGCTACGGTAATTCTACTCAATTCGAGAGAAGTCGCAGACATTTGTCCACGTACTAGGCTCATAAGCCAACAACATCTCCGTGCCATGACCAGGCTTGTCCCCTGGTCAAATGCACTCCCTCGAGAGAAATCGCAGGTCGCTGATATTTGGTCCACATGCTTGGCTGATAAGCCAATGGTGCGAAGCTACCATCTGAGGGACTACGGCCGAACGCCTCTAAGCCAGAATCCCGCCCTAAATCTCAGCACCGCTGTGATGGGAGGCTGGGACCTGGGGCTCGCGTCTCCGCCCGGCCCGGTCAAGCCGCAGAAATGCACTTGGTTAAATGCACTCCTGCCTTGCTCTTTACCTCTGTCTGCTATCAGTCATCCCAATGGACTCAGAAGAGATGCAGTCCAGCGGACATTGCACCCCTGCCCTATTGTGACAACCTCCCAGGTGGCGGGGAATGCTAGGCGTACCATCACTGCAGATGAGCCGAGAAAATAAGGGAAGCAAAGAGATACCTCACTCACATGCACATACTACGTTCCTGGCAGGACGTGACGATCCTGAGACACAGTCACACTGGACTGCCTCTCTTCCGGGATAGTACAAACTAGTACATAGTCCATCATATCATATCATTGCCAAACCCTATAGACACGAGTGGGGAAGACTCGATAGTCCTGCAAGACAACTTCCCAAAGAGAGACAACAACTGCTGCCTTGCAGTTAGGCTGGGGACAGCCAAAGACTAAGGAGGGCATCCCTACAGAAACGTCTGTTGAAATCGGATGCACTGAGCCACAGGCTTAACAAAATAAAACAGTGCAACGTAAATATCGCTGTAAACAGCGTACGATGAAGAAGAAGAAAAGGAAGAAAGAAAAGCTTGTAGAAAGGTTGAAACAGGTATACAAATACGATGGGCTTAGGTTGGATGTACTCCTTTGTCGAAACCAATTTGACATCACTTTTGTCTTTCTATTTCTACTTCTCTTGGCCTCGATATTTCCGGCTGTCACAAGGTTTTACAGTCCTCCTTACAGAATGTCTATCCAATGAACCCCGCGTGTCGTCTTTTTATGTTAATCTGACTTACTTTCCGTGTCCAGGCACCACATCATATAGCGTTAATTCAGTGTACAGCGACTTGAATTGCCATGTCGGTCGCCCTCAGCATGTCACTCTCGTCACATGTATCCGGAAGGTTGGCACAAATCATCATATGGCCTGGATCTTGTACCGCGCCCCAGTCACATGTATCCGGAAGGTTGGCACAAATCATCATATGGCCTGGATCTTGTAGCGCACTCCAGTCACATGTATCCGGAAGGTTGGCACAAATCATCATATGGCCTGGATCTTGTACTGCACCTCAGTCACATGTATCCGGAAGGTTAGCACAAATCATCATATGGCCTGGATCTTGTACCGCACTCCAGTCACATGTATCCGGAAGGTTGGCACAAATCATCAGATGGCCTGGATCTTGTACCGCACTCCAGTCACATGTATCCGGAAGGTTGGCACAAATCATTAGATGGCCTGGATCTTGTACCACACCCCAGTCACATGTATCCGGAAGGTTGGCACAAATCATCAAATGGCCTGGATCTTGTACCGCACTCCAGTCACATGTATCCGGAAGGTTGGCACAAATCATCATATGGCCTGGATCTTGTACCGCACTCCAGTCACATGTATCCGGAAGGTTGGCACAAATCATCATATGACCTGGATCCTGTACCGCACCTCAGCCACACGTATCGACGTCCGAGAGACCCCATCTCTTCATGTTCTTCCTACATCGGGATACGCCAGTTCGATGTCTATTTAGACATAGAGAGTAGTGTAAGTGATGCCCTGTACTGCAGATTGTTAGACCAGTTTCCATGACTCTACTCGGATTTATGCCAGGATATTTATTCTAGCTATGGACTTTTTCTGTCTACTCCATGATGGTGTATCCTTCTCTTGCGTGTCCCAGGCACAGTACCTTGCAAGATCGTCTTGGTCAACTCAGACGTACTTGAAACATCCCCATACCATGTGAGGTTGCGTGTTTTTACTATAGTCAATAGGTCTTAACGGTGTCTCGAACTGCCTTATTCGTGACGTGGTCTAGATACGAAATGCAGAAGATTCGACGCAGACACCTCATCTCCATTGTAGACATTCTTCCCTCTAAAATCGCTGTCAGAGTAAGTTCTGCATGGTTAAAGGTACACGGAAGTGATAATCTTACATTAAACTTACCTTGAACTTCAGGTTGATGCTTTTGAAGATTGTATCCCCTTCATATCATTTATTATATTTACTGCTTGGTTGCTAATTGCACTTCCCCTGCCTTTTTTTTGTTACTTACTTCTTGCTGATCATCAGGACAACACATGTCGTTATTTTAGAGCAAAGGACGAAGCAGAAGAAGAATTCGTTTTATTACCCATCAAGATGACTTAACCTACAGAAGGTACTCAGTAATCTTCCTCCACTGTTCGTCTGTTTCGATAATACGCCAAACTGTGAACGCCATTTAGTGGTCTTACTTTAATGTGGACGGATAAACTTTGATTGCTTTGATTTCCATCTCCATATAATTCTGTAGGAGAGTTACAGAGAGAAAGCTGGTACTGACTGGGATGTCGGCCATTTGTCTCGGTATGACCACTTCTCCACGTACATAAAGGATTGAGCAAATTACTGTACTTCAAAACTGCCATAGTGGAACACATTACAAGCACACATCCATAGATTGGCCAATACGTCCATATTACAAACATTTACACACACGCATTCATACACTGGTCAATACATCCACATTACACACAGATATACACACGCATTCATACACTGGTCAATACGTTCACATTACAAATATTTACACACACCCATTCATACACTGGCCAATATGTTCACATTACAAACGGACACACACACACCCCACCCCCCCCCAACCCCCCATACACTGGCCAATACGTCCACATTACAAACAGATACAAACACCCATCCATAGACTGACCAATACGTCCACATTACAAACAGATACACCCCCATCCATAGACTGGCCAATACGTCAAAATTACACACAGAGACACACACACCCATCCATAGACTGGCCAATACGTCCACATTACAAACAGATACACACACCCATCCATAGACTGACCAATACGTCCACATTACATACAGACAGACACACACACACACCTATACACTGGCCAATACGTCCACATTACAAACAGATACACACACGCATCTATACTCTGGCCAATACTTCCACATTACAAACCGATGACACACACGCATCTATACTCTGGCCAATACCTCCACATTACAAACCCATGACACACACGCATCTTTACTCTGGCCAATATCTCCACATTACAAACCGATGACACACACGCATCTGTACTCTGGCCAATACCTCCACATTACAAACCGATGACACACACGCATCTTTACTCTGGCCAATACCTCCACATTACAAACCGATGACACACACGCATCTTTACTCTGGCCAATACCTCCACATTACAAACCGATGACACACATGCATCTTTACTCTGGCCAATACCTCCACATTACAAACCGATGACACACACGCATCTTTACTCTGGCCAATACCGCCACATTACAAACCGATGACACACACGCATCTTTACTCTGGCCAATATCTCCACATTACAAACCGGTGACACACACGCATCTTTACTCTAGCCAATACCTCCACATTACAAACCGATGACACACACGCATCTTTACTCTGGCCAATACCTCCACATTACAAACCGATGACACACACGCATCTTTACTCTGGCCAATACCTCCACATTACAAACCGATGACACACACGCATCTTTACTCTGGCCAATACCTCCACATTACAAACCGATGACACACATGCATCTTTACTCTGGCCAATACCTCCACATTACAAACCGATGACACACACGCATCTTCACTCTGGCCAATACCTCCACATTACAAACTGATGACACACACGCATCTTTACTCTGGCCAATACCTCCACATTACAAACCGATGACACACACGCATCTTTACTCTGGCCAATACCTCCACATTACAAACCGATGACACACACGCATCTTTACTCTGGCCAATACCTCCACATTACAAACCGATGACACACACGCATCTTTACTCTGGCCAATACCTCCACATTACAAACCGATGACACACACGCATCTTTACTCTGGCCAATACCTCCACATTACAAACCGATGACACACACGCATCTTTACTCTGGCCAATACCTCCACATTACAAACCGATGACACACACGCATCTTTACTCTGGCCAATACCTCCACATTACAAACCGATGACACACACGCATCTTTACTCTGGCCAATACCTCCACATTACAAACCGATGACACACACGCATCTTTACTCTGGCCAATACCTCCACATTACAAACCGATGACACACACGCATCTTTACTCTGGCCAATACCTCCACATTACAAACCGATGACACACACGCATCTTTACTCTGGCCAATACCTCCACATTACAAACCGATGACACACACGCATCTTTACTCTGGCCAATACCTCCACTCTACAAACCGATGACACACATGCAAACACATCCTAGTATAATTCAAAGGATTGAGCTTGCAGTGGGAAAAGGCGTGCTGTCGCAGGTAGAATCCAAACAGGCACATCTTTAATCTAAACAAAAACATTTCAATCTGGATTAATGAAGATAGAGCTGCTACTGGTACTCTTATGGGATGTGTTCCTGAGCTCCGACTAAGAGGCCCCAGCTGCATTATCGTCCTCTTCAACAGTTCTTTATAGGATATTCATTGATTTCCGAACTATTCTCTTCCATCATGGGTTCCGATCCAAATCATGTTTAGTTACATTCATTAGCTAACATTAGCCAGGACTGAATACATCGCAACTGAAAACGGCAATAAATTAAAAGAAATAATGTGTTCGAACCAATCTAGAACTATATTGAAATCGCTTGGCTTCGTTCTCAATCTCCCGCTACCAAACCCTGACGGGGGCTTGAGTAGCAGAATGTAGTCCAGAGAACGGAATGCATTGTGTCGTATTGTACAGCTCGACTGCGATATTTTCATCTTTCGGTCCAACACATCCGACTTCAGCAATCATTTTTGGAGTACCGAGTTAGCATTCCCTCGAAATGAAAGGCAAACTACAACAGGGGACATGAGACATGAATGGTCAGAAAGCAAATAGTCGTGTCTCTCTCGACATTTATTTATCGTCTCCCTAATTATGTGGGCCGTCCTTTGTCTTTAGCGCAGTAACACTGATCTCACCGTAAACAGTACATGTTTAACATGGAAGGTAAATGGAATATAGTAGAAGGTATACTTCGAATTAGGTACACGAAAAAATAATGGTTACTGTCTGACTGCGTACGAAGAAGAAGAAGAAGAAGAAGAATTAGGTGCACAGATCATAAACCCCTAGAAGACCTGGGTTTCGCAGATGATCTGGTACTCCTGAAATCTAACATTGACGAAGCACATGGAATTCTCACTCAAATGGCCGTGGCCTCAAATTCCTTCAACCAATTAACGAATATTTTGAATCAATAAGTATCAAACTCAGGATATTCAACTCTAACGTCATCTTAGTGCTGTCAAATGGCTGTGAAAACTTGATAATGACAATGCCGCTTGAAAATGAGATGAATACATTTGAAAATAAATGTCGTCAACTTCTATTGAGCATTGGATGGAAAGAATTTAAGACTAATGAGCAATTATGATTACAGTCCAGCCAAAATTATGTTTCTAATGTCATCAGGAAGAAACGTTGGGCGTACTAAGGGAACGTATACCAGATGAACTATAATAGGCCCCGGTTACAGGCGATTAAGTGGACACCTATTAGCAAGAGGAAACCGGGTATACCCAGAGAGACTTCTTGCAGAACTATCACAAGGGAGGTGCAGCCGTGAGGCTAGAAAACATGCAAGAACTACAGAGAGTGTAGGAGGACTGATTTAACAGGAGTATTTTGTGTTCTGCCTTATATGCGATTTTGACGCTGAAAGACCAGAGAGAGAGAGAGAGAGAGAGAGAGAGAGAGAGAGAGAGAGAGAGAGAGACTTGGAATCATGGTATTCGGACATTTAACGTATGCTCCTGGTAGCTGAAACCTATCCGTAGTACGTTCTTGATACGCTCTTGTTTGTGCTTTCTGTAGCCTGCTCGGCCTGAGGGTGGGTACGTTCAGTTTTGGTTAGGAATTAGCCTAATCTTATCAATGTTCAACTTCCAGTTGTTCGTTTGCTGTACAGCATGTACAGGGGATCTCCAAGTTGTTTAATCAATCTCCAATATCACCCAGCGTGGGTCCCCCTCCCTTAACTTAACTTTAACGTCTTTATACGGGTTTACAAGACTCTGCAGAGTCTGTATACAACCAGTTTCTATTACATTCACTTGATCTATAAAAAAACAACAACAGATGAGCCTTCAATCTATTCTTGAATGCATTAATTGACCATGTCTCCTCTATTGCTTGTGGCAATACATTCAATTCATTCATCACTCTATCTAGCTAAAAAAAATATGTTCTGGTATCTAATAAGAATCTTTCTTTAATTAATTTGTAACTGCTATCTTGTTCTTGTAGCCGGCTGTATTTTGAAGAAGAAAAAAACATGTTATTGTCTAATTTATCCTTTTGATTATCTTATAAACCTGTATTGTCACCTCTAATTCTTCTCGACCATCGTTCCGTCGTAACATGTGAACTGCTCATCTATTTTTCGCCTTGTCTGCATAGATTACCACATCATTCACAAAGGACAATCGTCGTATGTCAGAATTGTGGAGCTTTTGCATGCATTGGTATGATAAACAAATCAAAGGGCGTGATAAACAAATCAAAGAGCGTGACAAAAAAATCAATGGGCGTGATAAACAAATCTAAGAGCATGATAAACAAATCAAATACCATGATAAATAAATCAAAGAGCGTGATAAACAAAGCAAAGTACGTGATACACAAATCACAGGGCGTAATAAAAAAATCAAAGGACGTGATAAACAAATAAAATGGCGTGATAAACAAATCGAAGGGCGGGATAAACAAATCAAAGGGCGTTATGAACAAATCAAAGGTGCAATAAACATTTCAAAGGGTGTGATAAATATATCGAAGGGCGTGGTAAACAAATCAAAAGGCGTGATAAATAAATCTGAGAGCGTGATAAACAAATGAAAGAACGTGATAAACAAATCAAAGAGCGTGATAAACAAAGCAAAGGGCGGGATAAACAAATCAAAGACCGTTATAAACAAATCAAACGCGTAATAAACATTTCAAAGGGTGTGATAAACATATCAAAGGGTGTGATAAACACATCAAAGGGCGTGATAAACATATCAAGGAATAAGATAAACAAATAAAAGAGTATGATAAACAAAGCAGGTGATTAGTGACACCGTTCGCAATAACAATTATCATTGTACTAGAAAAACACATGCAGAACAAGTCAAATATGTTTTAGTAACAGATACTCCAGTATCGTTTCACGGTCCGCCCTGTGACGGAACCCCTTCGCTGCAGGAACAAATAAATATGGTTGGGTTACCTGCCAACACAGGCGCCCCTACGAAAACATTGCCGATGGTCAAATGACGATATTACACGTCGAGCTCTCTTTCTCTCTCTCTCTCTCTCTCTCTCTCTCTCTCTCTCTCTCTCTCTCTCTCTCCATTCAATTATAAATTAAAATTAATAGCTTTAGTATCCGGCCTCTCCCATGAAACACCATTTTTTTTTTAATAGACGCAATTAAGCAATAAATACCAACGAAGCCAAAAATTGCGGTACAAAAAGTATATGAAATTCATTTTTATTAATTGTGCATGCTGTAATAATCGGTTATAGTGTCAGTTCATAGTGAAATTTCATCGTGTAAATAAAAACAGTGCAGCTGTTGCATGACAGTGGATTTGATCCTCTGTTCACCTTCTCAGCAAATAGGCATCTTTTTATTTATTTTTATTTTTTTTTCGTAAAGCAGATACGCATGCATGGGCTCGTGTGTTAACGACAAACCAACAGTAGAACAGGTTCATCAAGTCTGTCCATACCCACTAGAAGAGCAGAGTGGCAGCATTGCCATCTTCAACACAGATGAAGGACACATCTTTCCCCATTGATCACGATCAATAATAACGATGTTGACAACTTCAATATTCAGGTCATCTTCCACTTAATCTGGCCGATCAGGGATGGCGAAGCTCGGCTTGAAAGCTGTCCGGATTTAAGATAGGGCTTAATTTGAGAATGACGACTACATGATTTCGGTCCTGTTCCTGTTATATGGTTAAGTGGGGCACAATAGTATCAAGGACTACGTCTTGCCAGACTGTTCCGTCGTTGTTTGTATGGTGGAGTGGGGTTGAAGGTCTGTGAAACACTGCCAGACTGTTCCGTCGTTGTTTGTATGGTGGAGTGTGGTTGAAGGTCTGTGAAACACTGCCAGACTGTTCCGTCGTTGTTTGTATGGTGGAGTGGGGTTGAAGGTCTGTGAAACACTGCCAGACTGTTCCGTCGTTGTTTGTATGGTGGAGTGTGGTTGAAGGTCTGTGAAACACTGCCAGACTGCTCCGTCGTTGTTTGTATGGTGGAGTGTGGTTGAAGGTCTGTGAAACACTACCAGACTGTTCCGTCGTTGTTTGTATGGTGGAGTGGGGTTGAAGGTCTGTGAAACACTGCCAGACTGTTCCGTCGTTGTTTGTATGGTGGAGTGGGGTTGAAGGTCTGTGAAACACTGCCAGACTGTTCCGTCGTTGTTTGTATGGTGGAGTGGGGTTGAAGGTATGTGAAACACTGCCAGTAAAAACTTAATTCTGCTAATGCTTTAAAGGCTTGTAATCTAACAGAGAATAGTGATGGTTCTCAAGTAGTCCTTATGTTTTTGGTCCTCAATCATTCTTTCTGCTCTTGGTCCTCAATCATTCTTTCTGCTCTTGGTCCTTGTCTTGTTCATTCTGTTATTGGTCCTCAGTCATTCTTTCTGCTCTTGGTCCTCAATCATTCTTTCTGCTCTTGGTCCTCAATCATTCTTTCTGCTCTTGGTCCTTGTCTTGTTCATTCTGTTATTGGTCCTCAGTCATTCATTGTTTCTGGTCTTCTACCATTATTTCCGATTTGAGTCATCTACCATTTTGTTTTGTACCTCTACCATTTTTTTCTGATCTTGGTCCACTATCATTCATTCTGTTCTTGGTCCTCCATCATTCTTTCTGGGTTTTGTGTTTGTTTCTTGGTCTACGATCATCAATTCTATTCTTTGTCCTCCATCATTTGTTCTGTTTTTGGTCCTCTATCATTTGTTGCAGCAATTCGCTCCACTATTAACAGTGTGGATTCGCCCTCCACTTCACATAACAAACAAATAAACAAGATGATTGTTTTGTTCTGCCTGGTGTGTTCAGTCAATAGTCTTTCCGCATGGACTTCCTTCAGCAATATAATCGTAAGTCTTCGCTGTTCATGTGGTTTTCGCATTCTTCCACATAACCAACTTTCTCTGGCTTACCGCGATATTTTTTGTTGATTTTGATGTCTGGGAATGTGCCAGCATTAGATATAGTAGTTCCACGTGTTGCCTCCACTGAAAACAGCATGGCCATGCATTGTGTTATGTGTGGATTGTAGTATCACAAAGTGGAATCAAACATTTATAGGTATGATCTGATGAAAACAAAAAACGAAACCTACGTTACGACATACACGTCTTCATCAGAGACAACAAACAACAAGAATATGAGCTAGCAAATTACAGAGGAACGGATGAATATATAAAATAGAGGTATGAACACATAAATATGTAAGACAATGTACTTAGCTGCATAGCGTTTAAGAACTCGTCACTGGTGTCATCGCTGGTGGGCACGTCAGACGCAAGGAAACGTCCGAACACCACACAGGATCCATACAACGCAGAAAGGAAGAATATAATAACAATATTATGGAGCAGATATTTCTGCAATCGAGTTTGTCAATGGGAATAAGGAAGAGAATCCCTCCGGGTTAGAGACTGTCAATCATGACACGTGACAAAGAATTGTAGACAACCAATAAATAAACCCAATTGTCGCAGAAGAACAACAACAATGCTGTTTGGAAGAATAAAGCTGCGAATCCCGTGAGCTGCTAGAAAGACTAGTACATAGAAGGCATATATGCAAAGAAGGATTATTACGCACTTTAAAACGTTATAATCTCGTATTGGGCATGATATGGGAAGAAAACAGATAACACGCATTGCGATAACAGGCAGAGTTGCTAGGGGATGGCAGAGAGCAGATACTACACGGCTTAACATTGTGGCTTGGGGGACAGCCAATACCGTTATTGATAAACAGCGTCAGTGACAGGGATTTGTGGAGCTCCATCAACAGATACGGCGAGGGCGTGGAACATGATACAGCTTGATCGGTTGCAGACTTTAGTCAACATTTCCATACAAGAGTTGCTCGACCGGTGTTCATCGCAGGGCTAGTGTTCCCCGCAAGGCTCATATGAGTTCTCTGTGAGGTCTCTAGGAGTTCCGCGTGAAGTCCATATGAGTTCCGTGCGAGGTCGCTATGAGTTCTCCGTGAGGTCTCTAGGAGTTTTGAGCAATGCGTGCCATGCGAGGTTGCTATGAGTTCTCAGTTAGGTCTCCATAAGTTCTGTGTGAGATCCCTATGAGTTCCACAATGGCTCTCAAGGAGTTTCGCGTGAGGTCCCTATGAGTTCCACATGAGCTTTCTAGGAGCTCCGCATGAGGTCCATATGAGCTTTCTGTGAGGTCTCTAGGAGTTCCGAGCAAGGTCCATATGAGCTTCGTGCGAGGTCGCTATGAGTTCTCTGTGAGGTCTCTAGGAGTTTCGAGCGAGGTCCATATGAGTTCCGTGCGAGGTCGTTATGAGTTCTCCGTTAGGTCTCCAGAAGTTCTGTGTGAGATCCCTATGAGTTCCACATGAGCTCTCAAGGAGTTATGCGTGAGGTCCCTATGAGTTCCACATGAGCTTTCTAGAACCTCCGTGTGAGATCCCTATGAGTTCCACATGAGATCTCTCGGAGTTCTGAGCAAGTCTGTAGGAGTTCTACATTAGCTTTCTAGGGGCTTCGTGTAAAATCTCTAAGAGTTTAGCGGAAGGCCTCAAGAAATTATAAATAAATAGGAGAGTAATTGACGGCATAAATGACAGTAAGCATCCATTTAATTTTGAAGTCTGGAAGTACAACGAAATTTTATAATTTAAAAATAGTAACTTTATTTTGTGGAACATTAATTAAAATGCAACAATATAATGCAATTTATTTTACAATATATTGAAAATACATTAATTTTTCAAAAATTCATCATATGCAATTTTTGTGGGGAAAAAAATAAAGGCTTTTGTAGGTACAGGCCTACAAACTCACTAGGATTTCCCTTTGAAACGTCACATTCGTAGGATGACTAAATAACGGAACTCATAGTGTGCAAAGATTTATAATCAATCCATTCTCCACACAGAGATATAGAACACATTCACGGTACAAAACACAACAAATCACTGTTGAGAGTGATCCTTTCACTGAATCCTGCCATAAAACCATCTGCATGTCCACCTTTGTTTCTCGAACACGCTATAATAGTTGACACATGCAAGTTCTGTTATTTAGTCAGCCTATGAATGTGACCTTTCAAAGAGATTTCCCCGGGAGTCAGAAGGCATATCTCTACAGTAGGCTCTGGAAAAACCATCCTTCCTGTAACAGTTGATCTTCATTTTCAGAATATTGTAACTAAAAACCATAATTTGTGATTCTTTCTTACGTTACGAAAATCTCACACTAAGTTGTCAATCTGAGACGACAGCTTCCTCTAACTAAAATCCTATGGAATTGAAGGCTTGTCCGTGAGACTTATTTATCGCAATTTCAAACACCATCATAATTGGAAAATTGTCTGCCTTTCAATACGAAGATTAACCCAGTTTCACTTGAAGCTCAATCAATTCTGAGTAAGAATGCTCTTTCTCTCTCATTTGTACCAGCCAGGTTGGCTGTCTTGATGAAATAGTTATGTAAATTACAGGCAATTAAACGCGTTTCATTAGATAGTCTTTTTTGAGGTTGTGTTTCCGAGTAACATGATAATAGTACCTGTTTATAGATGAAGTATATGTGGAGGAATTCCAATTCAGGGTTGTCAATGCAGAAGCTGGTAAATATTTTGTTTCATTTGTCTCAAAATTTAGGTGGATTTGGTTTCAAATACAAAGCTTAATTAATCAGCAGCGCAGCATTATTATTATTGTGTATGTTAGAATGATGTGTATGTTTGTGTATGCTATGTATGAATGACTGTTTGCTCAAACTCTGGACCATCGGTATTGTTCATTTGATTCTGATATATTGTTGATATATTTGATTCTCTGTAAACAATTGAAGGCTGAATTGTGTGTGTATCATCTGGTATATCCGGTGTACTTCCTGTTTCTTCTTCACTAACATGTAGAAGCCAGTTGTTGAAATATGTGTCCTTCTCATTTCGTAACTGTGCAAAATAAATCAGGAAGAAAATATGTATGGTCAGAATTGTTTTCAGCAACATGCCACACATACTGACATGCAAACAGATCAATCATGAATTTAAAATGAGATTTGACAGGTGTTATGTTTTAGTCGTCCCTACTTTACTTCGCAGAAACACTGACACTGGCAGAAACACTGACACTGAATAGCACTTTCGGAAAAGAGTATCAAAGCTTTCGAAATGTGGGTATTATGAAGATTGGGTCGCATTTCTTGGAAAGAGAAGAAAACAAATGTGAAGGTACTGAAAACGTTGGGGGTAAAATACAATTATTGACCGAAATCAGGGTTAGACAGTTAAGTTATGTTGGGCATATAACAAGACATACTTCTTTTGTTTTAGACTATATTGGAGAGTAAGTTGGAAGCAGACGCCCAAGAAGCAGACGCCGTTATAAGTGGGAGGATAACAATATATGGACTGGAAAAAACCTGTCAGATCACACCAGTACGGCAAGAGATAGAGTACACTGGATGTCCATTGCAGCCGACCTTCGATGCTTATATAGCACAAGAGATAGAGTACACTGGATATCCATTGCAGCCGACCTTCGATGCTTATATAGCACAAGAGATAGAGTACACTGGATATCCATTGCAGCCGACCTTCGATGCTTATATATCACTTGAACGATGCTGCCGAAGACGAATGTGTGCAAATATCGCAGTGAAACTGTAAACTAGCGACACAACGCATTCCATTCTACGGACTACATCCTGCTACTTGCAAAGCCCTGTTCAGTTCTTGGTAGCGGGAGATTGAGAACGAACGCAGAAGAAGCACTTAAACGGAACTGAATGGATCTCATATTTTCAGATAGTCAAATTTGAATAAATTCTGATGATCGGACTCGACTTCAAACACGTTTCGATGATTACATTTTTACTTCCACGAGCAGTAACTAGTATCGTTTGCCAACAATCGCCGCCCAATAGCATAACCAAGGCAACAATAGGAAAATCATATTGACATTACTTCACACAAATAAACAACTATTCTACAGAGAGCATGTCAAGACATCATAGTTCCTTTATCAATTATGAATTTTCCGTCGCAGGATTCCCCACTTCAACGATCGAGCATTTCGTATTTCAGCAACTGGATTACTGACATGTCAAGCATCTACATGGGGTGAAAGTTCATTAATACACCCATGTCCTTGTTCATTATGTCAAGCAGGAACAACTTCATTTGCTTGAGCATAGCCCTTGTATTTGTTATTATGAGTTTCTCTGTCACACTCAGTTAACTGTCCATTTTATGGACAAGACCACTTCAATAACAAAAATAAAAACAAATCATTATCACTAACAATAGACAGTACTCTAAGTGCCCCATGACAAGACCACTTCAATAACAAAAGTAAAAACAAATCATTATCACTAACAATAGACAGTACTCTAAGTGCACCATGACAAGACCACTTCAATAACAAAAGATTGAACAAATCATTATCACTAAAAAGAGACAGTACTCTAAGTGCACCATGACAAGACCACTTCAATAACAAAAGATTGAACAAATCATTATCACTAACAATAGACAGTACTCTAAGTGCACCATGACAAGACCACTTCAATAACAAAAGATTGAACAAATCATTGTCACTAACAAGAGACAGTACTCTAAGTGCACCATGACAAGACCACTTCAATAACAAAAGATTGAACAAATCATTATCACTAACAATAGACAGTACTCTAAGTGCACCATGACAAGACCACTTCAATAACAACAATAAAAACAAATCATTATTACTAACAATAGACAGTACTCTAAGTGCCCCATGACAAGACCACTTCAATAACAAAAGATTGAACAAATCATTATCACTAACAATAGACAGTACTCTAAGTGCACCATGACAAGACCACTTCAATAACAACAATAAAAACAAATCATTATTACTAACAATAGACAGTACTCTAAGTGCCCCATGACAAGACCACTTCAATAACAAAAGATTGAACAAATCATTATCACTAACAATAGACAGTACTCTAAGTGCACCATGACAAGACCACTTCAATAACAACAATAAAAACAAATCATTATTACTAACAATAGACAGTACTCTAAGTGCCCCATGACAAGACCACTTCAATAACAAAAGATTGAACAAATCATTATCACTAACAATAGACAGTACTCTAAGTGCCCCATGACAAGACTACTTCAATAACAAAAGATTGAACAAATCATTATCACTAACAATAGACAGTACTCTAAGTGCACCATGTCAAATTGAAATAATACACAGCACGTCTAAATCCAGTCAGTGTTGTTTCTGCCCGCTGACTAACCGTTTAATTAAGTTTGAATGTCAGTCGAGGCATCCCCGTCTATGTGCATTACAAGCACTGGCTTATAAGAATATATAAACAAATAAATACGAATCGTGTTCAAGTGATACCGGACCTCACTGCACCAAGTGAATATACGTACGATGAGCATGATGACGTCACTTCGGATGTAAATAGCACATACCAACCGTCAAGTTTGCAAAATATTATCCTCCGACTCGTAGTTTCCTCAGCAGACCGTTGACAATGTGGCGGGTGTGATACGGAATCCGTCCAGAGTTGATCAGCGAGCGATGATTCGGTTTCTAACAGCTGAAGCATGTCGGCCACTTGACATTCATCGCAGAACGCAGGCAGTGTATGGTGGAAAAAAAGTGTGGCGAACATAAGTTCCGGCGACGGCCCACTCGAATTGCTGCATCAATTTTGGCGATGGCATCTTCTGACGCAGCAATATGCCCCTGACCTGGTCTCGGTAGATCTATCGTTCACTCGCGACTTTTTTAAACATCGTTTTCCAGTTCTTCACTGTTGTCTTCGACACACTTTGTCAAAGTACAGTGCCTGCATTCTACGATGAATGTCAACTGGTCGACATCCTTCAGCTGTTAGAAACCGAATCACTTCTCGCTGATCAACTCTGGGCGGAATCCGTATCAAATTCGCCATGTTTTCAATGGTCTGCCGAGGAAAGTATGAGTCGGAGGAAAATGAAAATTTGAAATCTTGACGGTTGGTATCTGCTGTTTACATCAGAAGTTACGTCAATATGCGCATCGTTCGTACATTTTACCTGTTGCAGTTAAGTCCAGTTTCATCTTAACTTAACTTAACTTAACGTCTTTATACTGGTTTAGAAGACCCTGCATAGTCTGTATACAACCAGTTACATTTACATCACCTTGCTCTAAAAGCTATGCGCATCCAGTTTATTCTTATATGCATTAACTGTCCCTCTCTCCACTACCTCCCCTGGCAATGCATTCCAAGCAGACACCACTCTCTGACAAAAAAAATATTTCCTAATATCTAACCTGGACCTTTCTTTAGTCAGCTTGTAACTATGCCCTCGTGTTACTGTAGGTGGCTGTATTTTAAAAAACTTGTTATAGTTTAATTTATCGATTCCTCTGATCATCTTATAAACCTGTATTAAGTCACCACGAATTCTTCTCTCTTCCAGACACTGTAGGCCGGTTTTTCTGAGTCATTCCTCATAACTGTAATTCTGGAATCCCACTATCATCTTTGTCGCTCTTTTATGTATTCTTTCTAGCATGTTTATGTCCCCTCTATGATAAGGACTCCACACCTGTACACAGTACTCCAATCTAGGTCTAACTAAAGCTTTATACAGTTTGACGATCACTTCCTTGCTCCTATGTTTAATATTTCTTTGTATCATATCTAACATTGCATTTGTCTTTTTCACTGCTACCTTAACTTGCTCACTCACCTTTCCGGTATGATCTATTTTAACCCCTAGGTCCCTTTCCTTATCTATCTTTCTAATATTGTTTTCTCCCATTCTGTAATTATGTTCCATATTGGATCTACCCATGTGGATGACTGTACATTTATCTACATTAAACTCCATTTGCCAGCTTACTGACCATTCTCGAATTTGATCTGAAAACACCTAATATATATACATGCACACACACACTAAGTTGTGTATAGCGGTTTCCTGGGCCATTACATTCGTTGCATGTGTATCTTCATGATAAAGTGCTTGAAAAAGGATATTACTAACACTGTCAGTATTCTTAGTTTCTCTCCACAACCGCTGCATTCAATTCATCGAGTGCTTGCTCAGCAGCAACCATGTACAACAACTCCCTAAGGAAATATATGCACTTTCAGATCCTGTCTCCTGGCGCGACCTCTCTGACCCATGTCCATTACCTGTGCGCCGAGAACCCTTGCGTGATTAGCAGCTTTTGGTTATCGCCCCTTAGACTAAGATGGCCGCAAATATTTGTCAACACTTTTTATTTCTTGTTGCGCAAGTTTTACTAGGGAAAACGCGGTCGTGCTGTAGAATCTTGTTTAATTGATTGTTCTCGGTCATGCTGGTGTAGGTGAATCACTGATTAATCAATGCATGAACCAGAAGAGCACTAGGTACCACAAGGATAGGATTTTACAGAAAAATATTCAGAATCCCTCTGACAGCCAAGACTTCGAATCAGGATCTGGTGCTGTCCGTCCACAACGCACATGAGCAGCTTATATGTCAGAGTGAGACGGTCATCGGTCAAGGGTTGAGTGAAGGAAGCCTCCATCTCTCCCCACCATCATTCTCTTCGCCCACCTCCCCCTCCTCACCTCGTGATGTTAAAGATTTAGCAGTGGTGGAAAATGAATGTTTAAGAATATTTGTTGAATATACGCTGTGCCCAGTTCATAACTATTGACTCGATAAGAACAGAGACAAACATACTATACGTGTCGACCATCATGCGGGAAAAACGATGGACATACATCGGACATGTCCTTAGATTGAACAACAACCGTCTTCCATTGCAAGCACTCGAATGGACACCATGGTGTGTTCGGAAAAGATGAAGACTCAAGGAAACACTCAGACGAACAATCATTCGAGAGGGCAAAAGTATGGGACTCAGTACCATACAAGATCTAAAAACAATGGCGTCACACCGTTCCTGCTGGAGATCATCTGTTTCTGCCTTATGTGCCATATTTGGCGCGCAAAGAACATAGATAGATAGATAGATAGATAGATAGATAGATAGATAGATAGATAGATAGATAGATAGATAGATAGATAGATAGATAGATAGATAGATAGATAGATAGATAGATAGATAGATAGATAGATAGATAGATAGATAGATAGATAGATAGATAGATAGATAGATAGATAGATAGATAGATAGATAGATAGATAGATAGATAGATAGATAGATAGATAGATAGATAGATAGATAGATAGATAGATAGATAGATAGATAGATAGATAGATAGATAGATAGATAGATAGATAGATAGATAGATAGATAGATAGATAGATAGATAGATAGATAGATAGATAGATAGATAGATAGATAGATAGATAGATAGATAGATAGATAGATAGATAGATAGATAGATAGATAGATAGATAGATAGATAGATAGATAGATAGATAGATAGATAGATAGATAGATAGATAGATAGATAGATAGATAGATAGATAGATAGATAGATAGATAGATAGATAGATAGATAGATAGATAGATAGATAGATAGATAGATAGATAGATAGATAGATAGATAGATAGATAGATAGATAGATAGATAGATAGATAGATAGATAGATAGATAGATAGATAGATAGATAGATAGATAGATAGATAGAAAAGTAGGATTGAGTTTGGACTAGACTAGACTAAACTAGACTAGTGACTAGTGCAGCCTGTTTTCAGGGCCGCCACGTGGAGGCAGAATAGGGTCTTGGTCAGGTATGGTTCCCTGACCCGGTTCAGCTCATTAAGAGTTCCACCTGAGCCCCGGCATGCTGTCAGTGTTACAGTGACACGTTTCTCACCTCTGTCACACAACGACCTCCCGAAAAAAACTATTATTTGGCATAATGATAAGAACAAAGTAATAATAATATTCCGCTTAGTCGACCAAACCCCGTCGTGTCAATCGTTTATGACCAAGACTGATGGTCGAGGTACATGAGGCGATTAGTTCTGATGAGGTACAGGCGATATGTCGGAGCAATATGTTGTGCGGACGATCCCAGGGGTGTCTCCATGTTGGACAAGGTCTTTTCTCACCAATGCGGTCGACAGCCAGGTGCATTATCTGGCGGTCAGGGACATCATGGAGAAGACGGACCAGATGACCGAAGGTAGAGAGGCGGCGTCGGTCCATCATTGAAACAATGCCCTCGAGATTCAGCAGAACCCCCTCTGCGCTGAGCATCACCGTGAACGACAACCCTGTTGCAGTTACCGGGGACTTCGTCTACCTGGTAGCAGGCAGTTTTCTGACGCACGCAGCAGGCACGACGTCACCCGTAGGATGGGGCTTAGTGGCTTCATCCTTTCACTCGCTACACAGAGTCTGGTCCTACCGAAGGCTCTTCCTGGAGAATAGGCTACGCACTTACTCCTCCTGTTTCGCCCCTATTCTCCTGTACGGCTCCGATTCCTGGACACGGCTACAGCCGGACCGGCAGCGCATCAGACACTTTGATCGTCTGGCATGACATGATTTCCAACAGTGAAGTAGTTCGACGTACTAAACTTGCAGGCATTGTCTCAACGATTGATCGCCGTCATCTCTCCCTCTTCTACTACGTTGTTCGTCTGTCCAGGGAAGTCCCAACCCACGGGCTGTTTCAGCAGGCTGTTGGGCGTGTTATGGTAAAATGCCGGGCTCATCCTGGAGACGTCCACGAGGCCACCTTCGCAATACCTGACTAAAACAGATCTCCACTCCCCCCAACAGAACTGCAGGCCGCCTGAGACACGGCCATCAGACGTGGTCATGGGCAGGATCATTCGCCGTGATGGGCCCTGGTCGCCTAAGCGTACTATTGACGTTTGTCAGACCATGTCAGTGTCATCACTGCCTCCACACATGCAGCTTGTTCGTGTATCTCTCAACAAGACTCTCCCGCCCTTCAGTCTAAACATAATCACAATCTGCTTTCTCCGAATCTTTCTCGCTATGGGCAACCATGAGGAAGTATAAAATCAACTGTAATATTATACATGTCCTTGAACACTTGTATGACCAAGCGTGTAGCGCAGTTCTTGTGAATGGGAGGCGAGAGGACGTGTTTCGCACATCAGTTGGTGTGAGACAGGGTTGTACACTCTCTCCAACTCTTTTCAATATATTCCTTGAAGGAATTATGAGTGAGGCACTTGGAGGTCACGTTGGTACTGTCAAGATAGGGGGCCGAACGATTACCAACCTTCGTTTCGCAGATGACATCGACGGGTTGGCGGGCACAGAAGCAGAACTCCAGGAATGGGTCAGAAAGCTTGATGAAACAGCTCTTGACTATGGTATGGAGATAAACGCTGGAAAGTCAAAATTAATGACAAACAACGCCGAGGGCTTCAACAGCAAGATAAAAGCTAATGGTCAGGAACTCAAAGTGGTTGACCGTTTTAAATATCTGGGTTCGGTTGTCAGTGAGGAAGGATCAAAATGTGAGGTGTTGGCCAGAATAGCACAGACAATAGCGGCGCTTGCACGGGTAAGCAATATCTGGCAAGATAAACGGTTAGCACTATGCACGAAAATCAGATTAATGCGTACATTGGTCCTGTCAATATTCCTCTATGCAAGTGAGACATGGACAATTACAGCTGACATGCAGCGGCGGATACAGGCCTTGGAGATGAGATGTTTCCGAAGACTTATAAACGTCACGTACAAAGATCGAGTTACAAATGAGAAAATACGAGAAAGAATTACAACAGCAGTAGTGCCTTTTGAAGACTTCTTGGCAACTGTCAAAAGAAGGAAACTCGCTTAGTACGGTCATATATCGAGATCAAATGGTCTTGCAAATACGATCCTGCGCGGAAAGATGCAAGGCAGACGACGAAGAGGCCGTTCCAAAAGGAGGTGAGAGGACAACATAAAAGAATGGACCAATCTCCCACCAGAAGAGGCTCAGGCAGCGGCCGCTGACAGAGAAGGATGGCGTGAGATGGTGAGGATGTCTTCATGTGTGCCCCAACGATCTCACTGCTTACGGGATGACCTAACTTGATGGTAGGCATAACCCCATATAACATAGACTGTGGCTTAGTACATGAAGAGTTATCTTCATCCCTGACGGCACTTGTCGCCATGAGGCCGACCTTACCTTTACTAGGCATAGCATGGCAGGCCTGCACCCTCTACTGTCCTGGCCACCACGTCAGACATCATGTGTCCAATGGTCAGCCACGTTGATTGCCTTGTCACTCCCCCTCAAAATGTCATCAATATCGCAAGACGCACAGGCAGCGCCCGCTGACAGAGAAGGATGGCGTGGGGTTGCGAGGATGTCTTCGTGTGTGCCCCAACGACATCACTGGTTACGGGATGACATGACCTGACCAGACTCTGTTTATAGCGCAACTTTTTATTCTTAGACCTCACACTAAACTCATCCGATATCTGACCACCGCCCTAAGGTAGCTAGCTGTCAGAATTGATGAGATGCAGTCAGGCGCGTATCGGGGACTTTCATTTCATTGGATGAGGCAAGCCAAGTCACTTACAGAGAATTAAAATTGATAATGAAAAAATGGCAAATGAAATTGTACACGTACAAATTAATTTACCCGATTATTCACACATATTTTTCTGCAACCGTAATTCAATTTTGGATAGGTCAGACTGAACATGCATAACAATGGCGTACGGTTTGGGTTAGTGTCTGTGCGTTTTGACGTCTATTGCGCTCCGTTCCTGTCTTCTATGATCTCGATTCTTGCATAACCCTAACCAATTGCGTCGGGTGAAAAAACAGTCAAGGTAAGAAATCAATTTTAATTCGGGTGACTTGTTGTTAGTGAATGCCCACAATGAGTAGGTTACTCTTTTGTGTGCCCTGAAAAGGACGTTAAGTGGTGGGTTGCAGTAGCTTTCCTTACATCCCGAGCGTGCTGATACAGGTGAACCGGAGTCCTCTGTGCGGCTGTGCTATGCTTGGTGTCATCCGCACTCACTCACTACTACGGGGATCACGTCAATCACTCACCTCGTTAGCCAAGCTGCCATGAAAACAGCCCGTTTTCAGGGATGGGTACTAGGAAACCAAGGTGAGGGTCTTGGCCAGTATGTTTTGCCTGACCCTGACTAACATTTCTGATCATTATATTTTGCGTTACCAGACGTTAGTCTTCCTCCCCATTTTGGGGACTTAAAACGACAAGTACCGAAATTGGTAGCCGAGTTAGGGCAGTGGTTAGTGCATTGACTTCTCAGCTGGGCGATCAGCGTTCGATCACCAGTCGGTGCGGGATTTTCTTCCAATCGCAAAACGGCCGTAGAGTCAACCAAGCCTCAAATACTGGGCAGCAGAATTATCTTGAAAAGTAAAGACTGTCATATTCCCAAAATCGGAATCTCTAATATCCCCAACATCGGAACCTTTAATATTCCCAAAATCGGAATCTTTAATATTCCCAACATCGGAATCTTTAGTACTCCCAACATCGGAACCTTTAATATTCCCAATATCGGAATCTTTAATATTCCCAATATCGGAATCTTTAATATTCCCAAAATCGGAATCTTTAATATTCCCAACATCGGAATCTTTAGTACTCCCAATATCGGAATCTTTAATATTCCCAATATCGGAATCTTTAATATTCCCAATATCGGAATCTTTAATATTCCCAATATCGGAATCTTTAGTATTCACAACATCGGAATCTTTAATATTCACAATATCGGAATATTCTATATTCCCAATATCAGAATCTTTAATATTCCCAATATCGGAATATTCTATATTCCCAATATCGGAATCTTTAATATTCACAATATCAGAATCTTTAATATTCACAATATCAGAATCTTTAATATTCACAATATCAGAATCTTTAATATTCACAATATCAGAATCTTTAATATTCCCAATATCGGAATATTCTATATTCCCAATATCGGAATCTTTAATATTCACAATATCAGAATCTTTAATATTCCCAATATCAAGATCATTTACTATATTACCGAAATACAAAAGTATTTTGACAGTACATCTGACAGATATACACGTTCGAGAATCTAAAATGGTATGTAGAACATGGGCATTAATTATTGGGGAAATTTGAAATTGAAGTTAAATGAATGACTAAGAAATTAAATGAACCGTCCAGATGCACAAGAGGTTGAGGATGTCATTTACACCCAAGGGTTCCCCGTAGTATTGAGTGACTGGCTGATGAAGCCAAGCATAGCACAACCGCATGGAGGACCCCGGTAACCTTTATCAGTACGCTCGGAATGTGATGAAAGCTACGACAACCCGCCACTAAACGTCCTCCTTTTCAGGGCGCACACAAGAGTAATCCTACTCATTGTGGGCATTCAGCAACAACATACCCCGATGGATCTGTGCTACGCAGTAGGACAGCCGGTTACGGTTTCTCTGCTAGAGTAAGAGGCAGGACCGCTGCTGAGCTGTGCAAGTCGTAAGTCGACAACGAGGTCCAGTATGAGCCTGGAGATCGAGGCAGTGACCGACTATGAGGTGACTATCTGGGATCTCTTTAATGAGTGTTGGAATCGGCTGATTCTCAATCCTTGCCTCGGAAAGTACATAAGGGCTGGTTTTTGCACGAGGGGATATCGGACACAGAGGCCTAGAACCTAGAACTTTCATGCTAGAGTTTGCGCGAATGAAAGTGCAGACATCTTAACATTAGGGACAGACGTAGTGGGGATATTATTAATAAGTTGGAGTCAAAAGCAGTCCTGTGATCAGAGACACCCTCTTTGTGGACATACACCAGAAGGATTGCGACTGAAATCGAGGTAAAGTTTGATGCGGATTGTACAGTCTTCAATACAAAACCCCGAGCGAAATCGCATAGAAAAGGGGTTCCAAAAGAACGTTGAAGGTTGGATGGAGATTACAGAAGAACTGGAACCAGGACATGATTTGCCATATACGACGTGGATATCTAAGAACAGGTGTGTCCAGAGGTGGGTCTAATTTTAAAAAGTGGGGATATGCAGACGATGAACATTGCAAATGTGGGGCCATCCATCACCTGATTAAATGTCCCAGTATGCAGGAATCCTGCACAATGAAGGGCCTGGTGATGGCAAATGGAAGAGCACTGACGGTGGCTGGTTTTTGAACGAAGACTATGTGATGTTACCGGTAAGCAAGTAGGAAATAGATAGAGACGACACTTTGACCAACGACCGTTTTCTGTATGAAGACATTAGTCGAGGAATCAGTGGGATCAAGAGGATGAGCAGCGCATGAGCTGTAGAGGTCAGCGACCCAAAGTTGACTGCTAGCGACAGTGTCAACGACCCAAAGTTGACTGCTAGCGACAGTGTCAACGACCGAAAGTTGACTGCTAGCGACAGTGTCAACGACCCAAAGTTGACTGCTAGCGACAGTGTCAACGACCCAAAGTTGACTGCTAGCGACAGTGTCAGCGACCGAAAGTTGACTGCTAGCGACAGTGTCAACGACCCAAAGTTGACTGCTAGCGACAGTGTCAACGACCCAAAGTTGACTGCTAGCGACTATGTCAACGACCCAAAGTTGACTGCTAGCGACAGTGTCAACGACCCAAAGTTGACTGCTAGCGACAGTGTCAACGACCCAAAGTTGACTGCTAGCGACTATGTCAACGACCCAAAGTTGACTGCTAGCGACAGTGTCAACGACCCAAAGTTGACTGCTAGCGACAGTGTCAACGACCCAAAGTTGATTGCTAGCGTCAGAGTCAGTGACCCACAGTTGACTGCTAGCGTCAGGGCCAGCGACCCAGAGCTGCCAATGCCGCTCTCAGCCTCCACCTTGTGATCGTGGATGACTTGGCTATGGAGAAGGGATTGAAGAGGGAAAGCTTACCCGGTACCCACAAATACCATGCTCAAGTCAGATGTGTCGTACCGAAAGTTGCAAATATTGCAATAAACCACAACACAGGACATTTCGTTCTCCAGACTATAGCATACTACTTTCAAAGCCCTATTCAGGGTTTGGTAGCGTGAGTTTGAGAGCCACCGACGAAGAAGATATTGCTGAAAAAAGTATTGGACTTGAGAACGAAAATTTTCGTGATAAGAGTTGGACCAGAAAATAATAGCAGAAATTAATATATGCTTCTGGAAATAAGAACTGAGCCAAACATTACCCAAAGGACATCGGCGGCTGTCCACCAGTGACCACCCTCCTCGAGGGAGCCGGGTGCCTGTCCAGAGTTGGTAGCAATGTGGAGCAATTCCTCTATACCGTTTCTTACCAAGAGGCCAAAACTATCATTTACAGCCATTACAGCAGCCTGTTGAGGGATGGATGGCAGTTCCCTAACCCAATCCACCAAGTACAAAGAGAACAACAAACTACCATCTTGCGCCTGAGACCAGCACACTGTAGAATATTGTGTCATCTCTTCTTCACTTTCTTCTTTGCATTCAGGATCTTTCGCAATGCTAAATCTGCAGGCCAGTCGCCATGATGAAGTATTTAGCTTTCACCAGGTTGAAGGGGCAACCCCACAGCTTTTGTCTCAGCTCCGGACCCTCTGGCCAGGTCTGCCATCTCATTTCACTATAAAGTGGGCATTCTTGTAGAATATGTTCAGGATTATGGCCCCTTGTTCCGCATCGGTATTCATCGAAAGGGGACATTGTTAGTGGGTACAGATGTTTTAGTAGTCTGCAGGGCCAGTTCTCAGGCGAAATATGGTAGTTTGTTGGTTTCTTTAGAGTTGTTGAATTGGGTCGGCTCTACTGATTGTGTTCATGTCTTTTCACCTCTGCCGGCTCAAGATATACTACGCAAAGGAGGGCCGACGTGCAACTGGAATCCAGCCATCTGAACATGTCCTACAAGACTGCCCAGCCCACAAAGACCCACGACTCAAGACCTGGTCAGAGAGACCAGAGCTGAGGCAGAATCTATGGGAGCTGCCATCCAGACCTGGATTATACCTTGAACTTAGACATGGTGATGAGACTGCTAATCTAGCGGGATTATTTACCTGAACGGTAGAGAAGGACCAGAAAGACGATGTTCAACGTAGGTCGCAAAGTTTGTAAAGAAACGACTTGACTATTGGCGTCCTTCCATCCACTTCAGCTCCTTCAGCAGCCGTCTACCCATACTACGCCACAGGGTTGTGTGGAAGCATCGTAAGGACAGCCGTTTGTCACGATACAGACATTATTCTTTATTGGAAACCATCTTGTTTATTGCGTGATATATCTACCTACTAGCTGAATGTGACTCTAGGGACATCACTGCCCACGGCTATGTCTCTAATGTGCTGTCTGTCAACAGCTTCATTAACGAGTGGTCTTCTTGTTTTATATATTATAATTGTTTTTGGGTTTTTTTTTGTATAGAATATCATTTGTTTTTGTAATCAAGGTACATTATATCTTTGCGTGCGTGTGTTTTATACTATCGAATATATGTATGTGTGTAGGTGTATGTGTGATGCTTATATTTGGTATTGTGCTCGTGCACCTGCTTATATGTGTGTGAATAACACTATCAATGTGTAGTATGTGTGTCTTTCGCCACCCTGTGTATCGTCTGCCAGTATTATGGGGGGAAAAGATAGTGTTGTCCTATAGTAGTTACAATACAGTCAGGAAATGCTGTTAGAGACCTGAGTATATTAAGTCAAGGTCTGTCCTATAGTAGTTGCACTACTGTCGTTGAATGAATGAAGTTGTTAGAGACGTCAGTATAGTAAGTAAGTGAGAGAGAGAAGGGGAGGGGGAGAGAATGAGTAAGTGAGAGAGAGAGATAGCTTATCCACTTGCCAATTTTCTTTTGATGGACTTTCTATAAACGCTCAAAATTGTGTAGTCCGCGGGGTTGATATCTGGACTATCTGGGGATCACAAATTCGGTCCATGAATTCATGTATCTTCTGAGTGAGCAGATCAGCTGTATCCCTCGCACGCTGAGCAGGCTCTCAGTCCTGATATGAGATTAAAGTATTCGAGATTTCCCTCATGTCAAGAAGACGGCAGTTCATCAACAATTCGTTGTAGTTGTAGCCACCATCTTCTCCCGTAAGGGGAGCAAAGCATTGTAGCGCTATAGCCTACCTGGCATTTGCTGATTGGGGAGAGGGTCACTGTGGTCGAGAGGTCAGGCACTCGTCTCTCAACGTGATGAATGTAAACGGTGGCCTATCGAGTTCCACGGGTTTCATTCGACTCAAGGCTGGTGGGACCAGAGTGCCTGCATCCTGAGTTACTTCCAGTCATCTCGACGTATGTTTTGCCACTTGACCAAGGTAGCTCGGGACAAGAGAGCGAGGTTGATGACCAGCGCAGTTGCTTCCTCACTATAATCAAAAGCAGCGCAGGTTACTTCAAGACAAGTCCGTCTTATGACGTCGCGATCATCGCTTGAGACTAACAACCAACTAGCTAACTTAAACAAAATTAATTCCACTAATAATGAGACGACAACAGTAACCATTACTAATTCCCTCAACTTTGGTTTTGTTCGCAGCAAACGATAAGCAGATATTTTTTTCTCATTCCGACAACAGCTAGTTGATGCACCAGAACGCTCTGTCAACACCTGACTGGGACTCTGAGTATACATACGCTTGGCTGGCTGCTTGGACGAAGAACGGAGCACTCGTGCGAATGTCCCCTGTGGGATGTTGGTTCCTAGAATCAAGAATCGTTAAATCTATCTATAGGCAGAGCAGAAATAAAAAGCTTTTCCTCCGTGAAAAATATGCAACCTATTTTATGATCTGGGAAGCGACGACACAAAATTTATTGGTACCGGGAAAACCGATTACTTGTTGTTGCTTTCTGTTAAAGTTTATATTTTGATTATTTTGTCCTCGGATCTTTGACAAATGTCTGTCTGATGAGCAATTGGACGTTAGGAAAAATGTGCTTGCTGGCCCTTCTTGGCGTTCCATAAGCTAGTTAACATCATTGGTAATTTTCATTGGTATGCGAAAATCGTGTTCGGTCAGTGCCTTTACGACATTCAATAGTGCCTGTTTGGGATATCTTTTGCAGAAGATATGTTAGTGCACCTCACGTCAGTTCTATGTTTGGAAACCATGTTTGGTTTATTGATGAATTTTTGTGAAATGTCGTCGTTTTTTGTTGAGTGAACGCCATTATGCAGCGGATGCATTACAGCTGTCCGTAGCGCCACCTACAACAACAACAATGTTCGCTTAGGCGTCTGGGGCCCGTTGGATGAACACATCCATGTCAAGTTGTAGCTGCGTGCTGCCAGGCCTCCTCTAAGGCATATAGGGAAGCCGCTGCCTGTTGAAGCCACGTGTTTCGGGGATGACCTCTCCAGCGCTTCCAGCCAGCAGGGTGGGGGCCGTTTGCACTGTTGAAGCCACGTGTTTCGGGGATGACCTCTCCGGAGCTTCCAGCCAGCAGGGTGAGGGCCGTTTGCACTGTTGAAGCCACGTGTTTCGGGGATGACCTCTCCAGCGCTTCCAGCCAGCAGGGTGGGGGCCGTTTGCACTGTTAACTGTCTTTTGAAGAATCTGGTGAGCTGGAACCTCCCTGTCCAGTCGGACAACATGACCGAATAGGGAAATGCGGCGACGTTCCAGAATAACCGAGATGGAGGGGGGGGGGGGGGGGGAGATGTGTCTTTGTAGAAACGTCTACATTCCAGACAAAAATCGTACCAACGAATGCCACCTACACGTAGTAAAATTCTTGGCGCGAAATTTGTACATTTGAGACCTGAAATTCGAAAAGGGATAATGATGTTCCGATTGTCGACAATTTCATAGTGGTGGGGTACTTTCGGTCGGGTATTTCTTCTTCTTCCCGATTTCAGCACGGCATTTTGGGGACCAGGTTTGCCTTTCCTCAAGAATCAATATTCTCTTAGGCAAACTACACTATTGCAGACTGTTTCAAGAGCTGCACAATGACACTTATGGCAGGCGCATTGTTTTTTATGTGAAGGTCATGAATTTCTCGTCCTCAGTGTGATATATCAATCAATCAAATATCTGTCAGCTTCCTGGGGTCTTCAACGAATACTCGCCAAGTCTAACAATCATGAGCCAATTCTGTCCACGTTTTGCTTGCTGCCTTTAAATTTGTTTCCAGTTCCCTCTTCCATGAGTGTCTCGGTCTTCATCTACTTCTCTTGCCCTGTGGATTCCAGAACAGAGCTTGTCTGGTAATGTTGTCCACTGGTTTCCGTAATGTGTGGCCTATCCACCGGCATGGCCTCCTCCGTATTTCATGCTCCCCTGGTATTTGTCCTGCTTGTTCCTCATTAGTTCCACGTTGGTGATCTTATCGTACCATTTCAACCTTTGTAATGTGCACAGGCAACCATTTTCGAAAGTCTGTACCTTTCTCATAAGTTCCTGTGTTGTCCTCCATGTTTCAGAGCCATATAACAGAACGGATTTCACGTTATAGTTGTAGATTGTCATTTTGGTTTTTATTTGAGAGATAGAGAGAAAGGAGAGAGATATATATATACTTACATACACACATACACGCGCGCACACAAACATACAAGTAAATCTCTATGTACCTTACGACCTTTCTGTCTCGTTCACAAAATATCGTCTTTCTCACAGTCTATAGTCGGTATAATCACTCTGGCCAAGCCAGACAAGACACCATCCTATCGATTGGGTTAACGGGTGCGAATGGTTGAAAGTGTTACGTGTCATATTATGGGTCCTGAGGGACAATACCAACTTTCTAGTGGTTTTGAAAATACAAATTTGTATAGTGATCTTTACGTTAAGTAGTGTCATGATTCCTCCCTTGGCATCTATATTACCTGTTGTTTCTTTATGTGAAATTGACAAAATATGCTTGACATTCCCTGTTTTATTTTTATTTTTTTAATTAGAATTTTCAATCATATTCTGTTATTCTCTTCATTGTCAAATATATCTCATAAAATATGTCAATCAAACAGATTGGCTAGTGTTTATTTTCATACCTCCAGTCTTCTATGGATCGGGTATCATTAGCCTATGTTGTTGATCCCTCAACTGTGCCAACCATCGGCCCCCTGCTCTCTCTCCCCACCTCTACTGTGTTGACCTTATAAATGTTAATTAACCATACTCAGAATTCGGATCAGTCACAATACAACTGCAAGAGGAACGGTCATGTTAGCAGGCTCCGGCAGCTTACACCAAGCAATCTCAAGCCCCAATCAAGATTAACTCTCACACGATATAAAATATAACATCGATTTGCTGCCCCCAAAAATCATATGTATTCTCACAGTGGATTCACGCTCACTGTAGGTTTCATTGGAACCGAGAAGGCGGATGAGCTGGCACAAGTTGGAAGTGGGAGCACACGGACTCATCATTAACAGAGAAATAAGGAGGCAGACACTCATCAAACGATCAATGAAGACAAAGTCGAGATACCAGCACAAACAATGCAAGCCAGAAAAGATACCAGCACAAACAATGCAAGCCAGAAAAGATACCAGCACAAACAATGCAAGCCAGAAAAGATACCAGCACAAACAATGCAAGCCAGAAAAGATAACAGCACAAACAATGCAAGCCAGAAAAGATACCAGCACAAACAATGCAAGCCAGAAAAGATACCAGCACAAACAATGCAAGACAGAAAATGACAATGTAGTGAAACTTGGAAGAGATGGGCAGACAAAGATCTTCAGATTCAGAACGGGGTTTTTGAAGACTCAAGGCCCACCTCCACAGAATCGTTCTTAGCGACACCACCACATGGAATTGTGGAACACCCAAGCAAAGATCAGAATTTATCCCGCAGGGCTGCCCCACTTATTGAGACGAGAGAGGCAGTTTGGCCCAGGGGGCGACCATGCTCGAAAAGCTGTGGTGGACCGGCGAAGACTTGCAACGCAATATCTCCTTTGTAAACCTCACCGGGCTAGAAGCATAGCATCAGTTGATCGAAGAAGAAGAAGAAGAAGAAGAAGAAGAAGAAGAAGAAGAAAATGGAGAAGAAGAACACCATATCAACTCCTGTTAACATTTGAAATGTATTTTGTAACTGTTTGCCTCAGTGAGGCCGAGATTCAGCACAGTGAATGAGCTGACAACAACTCATAGCAGGCTGTTTGTATCAGGGTTGGCGAACCGTAACTCACAAAGACCATGCGACGGCCCTGGACAAAGGCTGCACTAGTGTGGTCTGGTTAAGAGAATAGAGATCGCAGCGGGAAACAAACTCGGTGCCCAACAAAGCCAGCTCAAATCGTATGTGTCGGGCCGAAAGGCGCAGATATCGCAGCCTTGCTGTTAGCTACGGCACCACGTCCTATTTCAAGTGAACGCCGAAGAAGAATATCGTTCCCCACAACTCAAAAGGTACATTCTAAACAATATACGTATACTATTGAACATCTTGTAATTTGTTTAAATTAGTAAATAAACATTTTCTTGAATTATTTAATAAAAAATTATAATTTATAAGCAATAGAAAAGATGATGGAATTTAAATCTTGAATAAAAGTATCAATCAATCAATCAATCAAAACCCGTCGCTCCTCTCAGTGCATAGGCCATCGACAACATCTCGCCAGCGTGCACTGTTCTGGGCTGCTTTTTCTGTCTCTCTCCAGGTCTCATTATTTAATGTTAGCTCCTTTTCACATTTGCTTCTACGCGTATTTTTTGGTCTGCCTCTCTCACTCTCTCTCTCTCTTTTTCCCTGAGGATTCCATGTAAGAGCCTGTCTGGCTATGTTAGACTGTACCTTCCGCAATGTATGTCCTATCCAGCCCCATTTTCTTCGCTTAATTTGTTGTTCCAATGGCTGTTGTTGGCACCTTTTCTACAAGTCTTCATTCCTCACCATGTCCTGCCACGTTATGCCCATTATCCTACTCAGGCATCTGTTAACGAAGGGCTGGGGTCTTTGTTGTATGACCTTGGTCGTTCTCCATGTCTCCGCTCCATACAGCAACACCGACTTGACACTTGCGTTGAATATTCTAATTGTGGTGTGTATCTTGATATCTCAGAGATATCAAGAATAAAAGTAAATCCATAACTAATTGAATAACAGATTAATCTAAGCCCAAATCCAAAACATGTAATAAAGCAAGTAAAATCATTGGGCAAATGTCCCCGATATTGTTATGTAAACTAACAATGAATGCAAAAACAACGCTATAAAACACGATATTCCTGCCCACATTGTGCTATCAGTGCCAGAATTGGACATTAACAAACAAAGATAAAAAGAGACATCTTAACAATAGAGATGAAATGCCTACAGATAATGCATGGAGTAACAAGAATGGATAGAATCAGAAACGAAGATATTAGAAGGTAAAAAGGTACAACACCAGTGATAGACCTCATCAAGAGACAGCAAACCACATGGTTCGGTCATGTGACACGCCAAACACCAAATAATATGCCTAAGAAAGCAATGATATACAGATACAATGGATGAGTTGAATTGCACTACAGCCAGGACATCTCAATATATAAGGTACGTACCAGGATTTGAGAAGATACACTACAACGTGCTACCAGAGACATTTCGTCAAAGATGAAGAAGAATAGTGTGAAAAAGTCCAGGATCAATTAAGTCGAGTGTCAAGAAATCAAAGATAAAGTCGTTGAGTGTGAAGAAGTTGAGCATGAAGACGCTCAGTGTGAAGAAGTCGAGGGTGAAGAGGCTGAGTGTGAAGTAGAAGGTGAAGACGCTGGGTATGAAGAAGTCGAGGATAAAGACGCTGAGTGTGAAGAAGTCGAGGGTGAACAGGCTGAGTGTGAAGAAGTCGATGATGAAGATTCTGAGTGTGAAGAAGTCGAGGATGAAGATGCTAAGCGTGAAGAAGTCGAGGATGAAGATGCTGAGTGTGAAGAAGTCGAGTATGAAGATGCTGAGCGTGAAGAAGTCGATGATGAAGATTCTGAGTGTGAAGAAGTCGAGGATGAAGATGCTAAGCGTGAAGAAGTCGAGGATGAAGATGCTGAGTGTGAAGAAGTCGAGTATGAAGATGCTGAGCGTGAAGAAGTCGAGGGTGAAGATGCTAAGCGTGAAGAAGTCGAGGATGAAGATGCTGAGTGTGAAGAAGTCGAGTATGAAGATGCTGAGCGTGAAGAAGTCGAGGGTGAAGATGCTGAGTGTGTAGAAGTCGAGTATGAAGATGCTGAGTGTGAAGATGTCGAGGGTAAAGATGCTGAGTGTGAAGATGTCGAGGGTGAAGAAGTCGAGGATGAAGACGTCGACTGTGAAGAAGTCGAGGGTGAAGAAGTCGAGGATGAAGACGTTGACTGTGAAGAAGTCGAGGGTGAAGAAGTCGAGGATAAAGATGTCGACTGTGAAGAAGTCGAGGGTGAAGAAGTCGCGGATGAAGACGTCGACTGTGAAGAAGTCGAGGGTGAAAAAGTCGAGGGTGAAGAAGTCGAGGATGGAGACGTCGACTGTGAAGAAGTCGAGGGTGAAGAAGTCGAGGATGAAGACGTCGACTGTGAAGAAGTCGAGGGTGAAGAAGTCGAGGATGAAGACGTCGACTGTGAAGAAGTCGAGGGTGAAGAAGTCGAGGATGAAGACGTCGACTGTGAAGAAGTCGCGGATGAAGACGTCGACTGTGAAGAAGTCGAGGGTGAAAAAGTCGAGGGTGAAGAAGTCGAGGATGGAGACGTCGACTGTGAAGAAGTCGAGGGTGAAGAAGTCGAGGATGAAGACGTCGACTGTGAAGAAGTCGAGGGTGAAGAAGTCGAGGATGAAGACGTCGACTGTGAAGAAGTCGAGGGTGAAGAAGTCGAGGATGAAGACGTCGACTGTGAAGAAGTCGAGGATGAAGACGTCGACTGTGAAGAAGTCGAGGATAAAGACGTCGACTGTTAAGAAGTCGAGGATAAAGACGTCGAGGGTGAAGACGTCGACTGTGAAGAAGCCGAGTTTGAAGAAGTCGAGGATAAAGACGTCGAGGGTGAAGAATTCGACTGTGAAGAAGTCGAGGGTGAAGAAGTCGAGGATAAAGATGTCGAGTGTGATGACGCCGGGAATGAAGACTCTGAGTGGGTAGAAGTCTAGGGTGATATATATATGGCACACTCTCGCGAGCTCCAGAAAAATATAACTAGGTAGACCTTCAATAGATTGAACAGTAATGGTTAAGAGGATTTTGAATTAATTGAAAGAAGAAAATTTAAAAATGTTAGACGAAGATAATGATGGTAACTCTTGATAGAATATATTTAGTAGAATGTCGTGGGGGCTAACTCTATAAGCTCGACCGGAATGGGAGACTGGTGCCGGTAAGTCACAAACTGCAAGTTGAGATGGGTGGCTGGGACGTATTCAACAAATGGCAGCCGTCAGAGAATGACCGCCGAGCTAGGACAAATTAAACGGTCAGATCACGAACAAATGGTTGTTGCAGATAGAGGTTGCATTGAAATTGATAAGAGAGAGAGAGTAGGAGAGTCTGTTGTTATCAGAACGCGTAAAGGGCTCATCAGTTATGCTGGAAGCAGCCAACATTTGGAGATTGGAGCATTGAAGGTAGCTAATATTCTCAAGCTGATGAAGGTGCTTTGCCAGTTTCTGCCGACTAAGCATTGATTAGCTTGTTCTGTTGGCAGCTATTTCAGTTTGTTTTTTCTGTTTTGTTCTGCCTGTCTCTTCAGCTTTTGAGTAGTAGAGTGGTTTGAGCGCTGTTTATCAGCCGTCACCACACGCTTCAGCAAACCCAGCTGTAAATGGGTATCTGGTTAAGAAGATATAATATAAGGTGATGGTAACAACACCGTCTTATAAAAACAGACCTACTGCGAGGGGCGTTCAAATAAAACAGTAACAGACCTACTGCCAGGGGCGTTTAAGTAAAACAGAAGCAGACCAACTGCGAGAAGCGTTCAAGTAAAACAGTAGCAGACCAACTGCGATGGGCGTTCACGTAAAACAGTAACAGATATACTGCGAGGGGCGTTCAAGTAAAACAGTAGCAGACTTACTGCGAGGGGCGTTCAAGTAAAACAGTAGCAGAATTACTGCGAGGGGCGTTCAAGTAGAACAGTAGCAGAATTACTGCGAGGGGCGTTCAAGTAAAACAGTAACAGACCTAGTACGAGGGGCGTTCAAGTAAAACAGTAGCAGACCAACTGCGAGAAGCGTTCAAGTAAAACAGTAACAGACCTAGTACGAGGGGCGTTCAAGTAAAACAGTAACAGACCTAGTACGAGGGGCGTTCAAGTAAAACAGTAGCAGACCAACTGCGAGAAGCGTTCAAGTAAAACAGTAGCAGACTTAGTACGAGGGGCGTTCAAGTAAAACAGTAGCAGACTTAGTACGAGGGGCGTTCAAGTAAAACAGTAGCAGACTTAGTACGAGGGGCGTTCAAGTAAAACAGTAGCAGACCAACTGCGAGAAGCGTTCAAGTAAAACAGTAGCAGACTTACTGCGAGGGGTGTTATCTATCTATCTATCTATCTATCTATCTGTCTGTCTGTCTGTCTGTCTGTCTGTCTGTCTGTCTGTCTGTCTGTCTGTCTGTCTGTCTGTCTGTCTGTCTGTCTGTCTGTCTGTCTGTCTGTCTGTCTGTCTGTCTGTCTATGTTCTTCAAGTGGAAAAACACGTCGCATAAGACAGAAACCAGTACTCTTCAGTTTGATCTGTGTGATGCCACTCTTTTCAATTCATGTACGCGTTTTTCAAGCTCATAATGGAACCCTCTTTGACGATTGTTCTGCGGAGAGTTTCTTTTAGTGTCATCCTCTTTTCCGGCTGCCAGGAGGTGGCCACATAAACGAGTGTAGTGGTAGTTTGTTGCTGTCTATTCCAAGAACATGTCCGATGTATGTCCGGGTTTTTTTTCCTAATGAGTGATGAAACATATTTTTGATTGGTGACTACTCTAACTGTTTTGTTGGGGAACTCAGTGATCTAGAAGTAGGGTGTCCGCCTTGTGTGCCGGAGGTCGCGTGTTCGAATCACGGTGAAGACCGGGATTTTTTTCACGTAGATCTTCTAGTAAAAATTCCCCTGATCTCTGGGTAGTGAGATCAGACTTCCGTGTTCAGTGTCGAGCACGTTAAAAAGTCGTTGGCAGTTGGAAATTGAAAAGAGTGGGCTTAACGGTCACTGTCCAAACAAAAGTTATTGGTACCTTTCCCCATGTGGTTTGGTAAGAGCAGCTATGGATGGTGCCTGACAGGCTGCGTGTCTACTTAGCTCTAGTGTTTGAGTCTATTAAGATGGACTCGCACATCGGTAAAAAAAAAACTTCCAGGAAACTGATTGTATACAGACTCTGTAGTGTATTATAAACTAATATAAAGACGTTAAGTTAATAATGTTCAACAATTTTATAAGACATTTATTCTCATATACATTTATAGTTTTTTTTCTAATGCCTCATGTCGTATACTTAATATTGAATGGATGGAAGTAATAACTGAAACAGACTTGGTAAAAGGAACACGAATCAGTTTGTACAGCTGACGGTTAATGAGAGAGAAGAAGGAAAAGTACAAGAACAAGGAAAAGAACAGGAATTAACCAGTCCAAATGAAAAACAACAACACGTTTCCGTGAACACAAGTGTAACTCGTCGACTAGTGTGAATTCCAGGCAAATCCGTGGTCTGGCGGCATCTATAATTAATGAAAACAGCAGAGAAACGTAGACCCGCAGCGGGTTACGGTGCCATCTTTGCTGTCGTAAATTTCGCAATATTGTTTTAGCGGCAGCGTTTCCTATGTGTGAAACATCAGTTTCGCAATCCCAACGCACCGGTTTCAAATACCCGGTGTCCAGTTTAACAAGGCACTGGAGTTCTTCTCGGTGTTATCGCTCCTCCGCGCACAGAAAGTGATTGCAGCCTACCGTACTGCATACTTGCCAAGAAACTTGTAAAAGCCAAATACGTTAGCGGTTGTGAAAAGCGACGATCTGCAAAGGGGAGTCTATCTACATTTACAGTGCGAAGGGATTCGGATGCCATTATGTCTGCTAACAGCTGGAGGAGACGTACATTTTTGGGGTAAAGATAATGTTGATTGCTTGTAACACGGCACATTAGCCAAAATAAAGGGGACATAACATGTACGATATGCAACAGCTTCCGGCTGTCCAACATGGCGTGACACTAGCTGTTGCATTTCAATGATGTCTCTGGTTGCCAAGATACCGGCGCTAATTGGTTCGAGATTTTGCACGATGGCCCATCTTCAAGAAGTAAAATGGCTGACCTTAACTTATTGGTTGCACAACATGATAATGGCGGTTTTAATAATTCAAAGACAGCTCATATTTTCAATTTACGGGTGTATGATTTACACGACGTCAAACAGCGTATCCGGTGGTATGACATTTAGGGAAAAAATCAACATGAAAATGGATTGTTCAGTTCTGTTTTGTTAAGAATCGACGTCACTACAATCCAGGTAGACCCATATGACCTGAGTCCTTCTGTGTAAATGGTGAAGAGTGTTAAATACTGATGGTTCTTGTAGCTAGCTAGTTATACACACTTCTCCGTCTTTTCAAATGCCTCTGTCTGCAGTACCAGCGTAGAATTTCAAAACTCTGCAATATGTGCATGGCTGCGTCATCTTCTTCGTTCGTTCTCAAACTCCCGCTACAAAGCTCTGAGAAGGGCTTTGCAAGTGGCAGGATGTCCGGAGAACTGAATGTATTGTGTCATAGTTTACCGCTTGACTGCGATATTTGCACCTTTCGGCCCAACACATCCGACTTCAAAAAGGCATTTGTGGGTACCTTCGATCTTTTCACCTAAGCCAGTCCGGCCTGTTGCAGTTTGTTATCCAGGATCACCACGCTGAGATGGTGAAGAGCCTCGGCAGCCCGTGGCTAGCTGGCCCCGATTTTAGCATTCAGCTATTGATCGCTGACCGCTACAGCTCATGGACTCCTAAGCGTTTCGATCCCGCCGGTCCATCGATTTAATGTCTTCATACAACAGACAGTCGTTGGTCAACTTCAAAGTGTCACCTCTATCAATTGCTTCAATCAAATGAGAAACATATGGCAGAACTCTAATAAAAGGACGAACATAAAAATCCTGCCAACTTGCATCTTCCCTGTGGCAACGAATGGATGTGAGACGTTGACCACCACACAAACACTTAAGAAAAGAATGGAATCTTTTGAACTAAAATGCCACAGAAGGGTGTTCAAAATACAACGGATAGCGAAAAAGGAAAAATGCAGATATTCTAAAAGAATTGGATATCGAGGAAAATTGGTTAGTAAACAATATCTTGTCCAGACAGCTCAAATATTTTGGCCCCATGAAACGTCATAATGGCCTGGAGAGAACGGTACTGGAGGGTAAGGTGGCTGGAAAGCAGAGCAGAGACAGACCGAGCAGAAGATGGACGGAACCCCATCACGGAGGTCCTGACGATGGCACTGGCAGAGGCGAGAGTTCTGGCTAGATATTGAGAATCTTTCAGATCGGCTGTTGTAAGAGAGACGATCTGGCTAGATATTGAGAATCTTTCAGATCGGCTGTTGTGAGAGAGACGTTCTGGCTAGATATTGAGAATCTTTCAGATCAGCTGTTGTGAGAGAGACGTTCTGGCTAGATATTGAGAATCTTTCAGATCGGCTGTTGTGAGAGAGACGTTCTGGCTAGATATTGAGAATCTTTCAGATCGGCTGTTGTAAGAGAGACGGTCTGGCTAGATATTGAGAATCTTTCAGATCGGCTGTTGTAAGAGAGACGGTCTGGCTAGATATTGAGAATCTTTCAGATCAGCTGTTGTAAGAGAGACGTTCTGGCTAGATATTGAGAATCTTTCAGATCAGCTGTTGTAAGAGAGACGTTCTGGCTAGATATTGAGAATCTTTCAGATCAGCTGTTGTAAGAGAGACGTTCTGGCTAGATATTGAGAATCTTTCAGATCAGCTGTTGTAAGAGAGACGTTCTGGCTAGATATTGAGAATCTTTCAGATCAGCTGTTGTAAGAGAGACGTTCTGGCTAGATATTGAGAATCTTTCAGATCAGCTGTTGTAAGAGAGACGTTCTGGCTAGATATTGAGAATCTTTCAGATCAGCTGTTGTGAGAGAGACGTTCTGGCTAGATATTGAGAATCTTTCAGATCGGCTGTTGTAAGAGAGACGTTCTGGCTAGATATTGAGAATCTTTCAGATCAGCTGTTGTGAGAGAGACGTTCTGGCTAGATATTGAGAATCTTTCAGATCAGCTGTTGTGAGAGAGACGTTCTGGCTAGATATTGAGAATCTTTCAGATCAGCTGTTGTGAGAGAGACGTTCTGGCTAGATATTAAGAATCTTTCAGATCAGCTGTTGTGAGAGAGACGTTCTGGCTAGATATTGAGAATCTTTCAGATCAGCTGTTGTGAGAGAGACGTTCTGGCTAGATATTGAGAATCTTTCAGATCAGCTGTTGTGAGATAGACGTTCTGGCTAGATATTGAGAATCTTTCAGATCAGCTGTTGTTAGAGAGACGTTCTGGCTAGATATTGAGAATCTTTCAGATCAGCTGTTGTGAGAGAGACGTTCTGGCTAGATATTGAGAATCTTTCAGATCGGCTGTTGTGAGAGAGACGTTCTGGCTAGATATTGAGAATCTTTCAGATCAGCTGTTGTAAGAGAGACGTTCTTGCTAGATATTGAGAATCTTTCAGATCAGCTGTTGTGAGAGAGACATTCTGGCTAGATATTGAGAATCTTTCAGATCGGCTGTTGTGAGAGAGACGTTCTGGCTAGATATTGAGAATCTTTCAGATCGGCTGTTGTGAGAGAGACGTTCTGGCTAGATATTGAGAATCTTTCAGATCGGCTGTTGTAATGGACGGCGTGGCCTAGTGGTTAAGTGGCACGGCTCACAACCCGAAGGTGCTGGGTTCGATCCCCATCACAGCACCGGCCGTTACCTCGGGGAAACAAACCCTAAGAAAATGCAGAAGGAAGCAGACCCTTACATAAAAATGCGTGCTGAAGGCGGATGCACTGGGCCGACAGGCGCAAAATAAAAACCACAGTGCAACGCACACCGCCTTGGGGAATAGACAAATAAGGCGAACGCAAAACAAAAAAAACAAAACAAAAAAAAAAAGATCGGCTGTTGTAAGAGCAACGGTTTTGCAAAGGTCATGCATCTATTGCAACCTATAGTCATATCCTCGTTATCCCTGTGTCATGTGGCTCTTGGAGGAGAGGCCTTCATCGAAGAGAAAGAAAAGGCCCACTGAAGCCTTGCAATTCATGTCATGAAAGGCCTCAACAGGGCACTGGGTTATGCATCTTTTTTTTACTGCATACGTTGTCCTTTTATTTGACGTGATCATTGTGTTCAGCTATAACTGCTCACCTGTTTGGCTTGTTTAGTTTGGGGAAGTGGGATATTCTTGACGCCATTGTAAGAGGATGCAGAGGGGTCCCTCATAACGGATGTAGGTGCTCTTCTACGTTCCGTCCTTTGTTTGTTCCTTTATAGAGACATTATCTTGTCCCGTGTTTGTTCCCTCTGAAGTCTCAGGATATCATCTTTTTGTCCCATGTCTGCTTCTTGTGAAAAATAGGGGCATGTCCTTGTCCCCTGTGACTAGTGGAGTATAGAGCCAGGACTGTGAGTACCATCATTCTGAGCTAAAGATCTAGCCGTAGTCATTTGTTTTAAATGATGAGGTTTCTAGCCCCAAGCAAAACAGTATGTCGTCATGCTTGGAAGGTCACTGTGGCTGCTGTAAGCTAGCCAGCTTTAAATTTGTGTATTACTGCCAGTTTGCTTGGAATACTGGTATATAAACAGTCAGGTGTATACCTGCTGCCAGGTAGCCGAAGCTGTATGTATTAGGTTGGGTTTTTGTTTGTTGCGACTTTCCTTCCTTCGACTTACAAGGACAGCGAGAAGGTAGGTGGCGCATTTGGTTTCATTGTGTTCTAAATTTGTACCCGTACAGTAGCTAACAGCATGTCCTTAACCATTATCTATTGCCAATGGTTCTTTTACGTGCAGAGCATATATGTGAGACCTCCTAGTTTATAATTTATCTCCGATAGGAGACACTTGATCTCACCAGGGAAAATGAGTTTCAAACGTCTGCCGTTTCATGATTTCGTTCGTTCGTTTCTCGGCTATCGTGCACTTTAACTCTCTGGTATAGTGGTGCCAGTTTACCTTGTAAAGAACTAGTCTACATTTCTTTTTTGTGATTACTAAAGGATGAAGTTTGTAATAGTTTTATTCTATTAAAAACAACATTAACAATGCACTTTCTCCAGCACATTCTTACATACACAGTACTTTTTCTTCTTCTTTGGCGTTTGTCCTGAGAAGGACGTTTGTAGCATTGTGAAACAGTTTACAGCGAGGCTGCAGTATCTGCCTTTTGGCCTAGCATATCCGTTCTCAGCACCACATTTTTGAGACAGGGTTTACCGTCCCTCTTCGATTTGCCATATCTCTGAGCAAGGCTGCATGGTTGCAGTCCTTTTGATTCGCTGACCCTGATGCAAGCAGCCAGCTTTATGTCACTGCCTACTGTCAGCTCATTCACTGCTGTATCTTCATCCTCACTGGCAGTATTAATATCACAACTAACCTAAGGGGACGACGTGGACTAGTGGTTAAGTGATTACGCTCACAACCAGAAGGTGCTGGGTTCGATCCACATTACAGCACCGGCTGTTACCCCGGGGAAGCAAACCCTTAGAAAATACATGAGGAAGCAGAACCTTACATGAAATGCATGCTGAAGTCAGATGCACTGGGCTGACAGACGCAAAATAAAAACCACAATGCAACGCACATCGCCATGGGGATTAGAGAAATAAGGCGAAAGACCAAAAATATTGAAAAACAACAACTAACCTCCATGAGATAAAATTGAGAAGATAGACGGGACATGTTGTTCGCATGGAAGATAAAGCGCAGATAGACGGGACATGTCCGCATGGAAGATGAGTGCAGATAGGCGGGACATGTTCGCATGGAAGATGAGTGCAGATAGACGGGACATGTTGTTTGCATGGAAGATGAGTGCAGATAGACGGAACGTGTTGTTCACATGGAAGATGAGTGCAGATAGACGGGACATGTTGTTCACATGGAAGATGAGTGCTTACCCAAGCAGCTACTATATAGGTGAGCTCACAACAGGCAGACTCTGTCCGGAGGGGGGGGGGAGTAGAAACGCTACAGAGACTCCTTGAAAAGCTTCAATATTGTCATCACCTCCTTTGAGTTGCTTGCGCAGAACCGCACCACCTGACACGCTAGTATCACTGAAGCTGCTGGGGACGCAGAGAGTCAATCCATCGCGGAGGCTACCGGAACAAACAAAAACAAAGCACACAACGACTACACAGATGTCTCTACACACATGGCAGTGTATGCCGTTCCAGAATTGGTCTTTACAGCCAAAAGAAAACTCATTTTGCAGCAAAAGTCGAATGCTGTCGCCATCTCTACATGTGATGGACAACTATTATTATTATTATTATTATTATGAGAAAATACAGCTTGTAAAGGCTCGGGTATTTTGGGTAGTGAATTTGAAATTGGCACAATAAATATAGAAGAGATTTATCCCAGTAGCAGCGATCTTTATTTTTATTTTTGCCCCTTGTGCATTATTTATTCCTGTAGTTCTCGTCAGTTGAGCCTCCAACTCATTATATTATTCTATGTTTATTATGTGTTCATCTGATTTCAACATTTCAAATATTTATACGTTTGTTTTCTTTTTAAATTCTGCCATATATTGTTACAGCTTTTTACCCCAAAAAAACGTATCTATTTGCTTAATTACCTACATAATTAAATAACTTGTTATGATTATTTTATCTGCAGATAACAACATACCTGGGAAAGCGAGACTTCATTGATCATCTCTCTCATATAGATCCCATTGGTAATTATAGTCACTTCATGTGTCATATATAAATTGTATCCATCCATACATTTATCCACCTCCTTCTCCAACCTCTCATCTGTCTATCCATTCATGGTTTTTTATTTGGGCTGCATTGATTAATCTGCAGATAATCTACCATTTTGACGATTAATCGGTTTCAGCTTTTCGTCCAATTAATCGGTTTTGGTAATTGGTAATTGTTGTCTTGTTTTTTTTTTGGTATTATTGTTGCTAGGCATGCATGCTGAAACTTTGGATAACAGATAAATTATTGAAAACGTATTGGATTCAACATGTAAACATCAGTTCCTAAGAGGGGATATATCCTAAGTGTAATCTAACCCAATTCCCAGTGCTTGATCATGCTGATCTACACAACTGGCAGGTACTGAGCATGAGAAGGTTCCAGATTTTGAAATAGCAGACAGTAAATGTAAAAAGAACTGATGGGTGAGAAGTGTCTACCGCGCACTTTTACTTCCAGGTTAAGCAGTACTATTTGTTGCGTATAGAGTGGTTTGATTATTAAGAGCACAGTTGATTGGCTGTTACTTTTGTTTTTAAAAGGCGAACTTTGACAAAATTAGCAAACTTCAAAACCAAGCCATGAGAGTTATAACAGGAGGCATGAAGTCAACGCCAATTGTAGAACTTGAAAAGATTACAAATCTGCAATCCATGACCGATAGAAGAGACTGCAGAGCCCAGCAGCAAGCAGAGAAACTCAGAAGACTGACAGACAATCCAATGCACCAAAGACTAAATAGATTTGGAAATGGGAAACTAAAGCGGAGAAACTTTGCAGAAATAGCCAAAACAAAGATGAACGAAGACCCTATAAACACATTAACAACACCAAAGCCCATCTCTACTGTACGCAAACCTACCTGGAAGCAGCATATATTTCCGGTGGTGGCAGAAAATATACCAGATATTGGAAACAAGAACAGCCAGACTGAAAAAGAAAGAAGAGACATAACCCTGAGGTACATAACGAAAAACTACCCAAGCATGGACTGGACCCATGCATACACCGACGGTTCTGTAACAAACACAACACAGAATGGAGCGGCAGGGGTATTCATGACCCTACCAAATGGTAGAAAAATAACACTGTCAGTGGCAACTGGAAAATACTCAAGCAATTTCAGAGCGGAGGCAGAGGCACTGAGGGCTGCAGCAGAAGCAATGCTGACAGGCAAAAGAAATGAAAGCCAGATAGTCCTGTTTACAGATGCCCTGGCCGTAGTCACAGCACTAAAACGCCAGAAAAATACTGAACTTAATGATTTAAGAGCAGTACTCTGTCAACTATGCCAGCAGTCCGCACCAAAAAGAGTAGTGGTACAGTGGGTTCCATCCCACTGTAACATCCAAGGCAACGAGGAGGCAGACAGACTGGCAAAAGAAGGTGCAAGACTACCACAACCAGATTCTAGTGTGACCTACGAAGAGTCAAAAAGGCTCATTAGAGCCAGATGCGTGGCGAAATGGGAAATAGAACATACTGGCTACACAAAAAATTATGCCTATTACCAATTGAACAGAAGAGAGCAGGTCGTGGTCTTCAGACTCCGCACAGGCCACAACAGACTGAGGTACCACCTATTCAATAAACTGAAGATAGGTGGCACTGACGAATGCAGTTGTGGTACCGGAAAAATGACCGCTGAACATCTGCTGCAAAACTGCCCGAAATACGAGGACCAGAGAAAGCACATGTGGCCATCCCCAGTGGCAACACTAGACAAGCTCAATGGCAGTGTTGACAGCCTCAGGATGACCGCTGCTTTTTTCGAAAAAATACAGGTTGATAGCGTACGAAGAAGAAGAAGAAGACTGCAAAGTTTTCTAAAACAGTGTAAAGACATTCAGTTAAGTTATGTAGGCTCAGAACATATATGTTTTTGCTTAGCTCACCTGTTACTCAATATAGGGAAATTATGTTTACATCATTGGATTAAGCAATTTTGTGCATCTAGAATACAATTTTCAAAACTCGATTGGGTGGAAAAACAAATTAATTACGCTAATTATAACTGAGCAATTAACATTAAATGTTTTATAATTGATAACACGTTTCTCTTATTGTCGATAGTAGCTTTATAATTGTTATTCATTTGTAAAATATTATAATCAATTCAGTGCAGTTCATTCCATTACCTCTTGATATCGTTGGAACACCCCTGCTTACACCTTCACAATTCGGAGTTACCCCTCTCAGTCTGCGGTTGCATTTAGTGCATCCTAGGGTTATCCATTCGTGGATGTTGTCTTTCCATCTTTTTCTTGGATGTCCTGGCCTTTGCTTGCCCCGTACTGTGCCCTGTAGTATGGAATTTGCAGGTCCCTGGACCTCGAGGTGTGACCATACCAAGTCAGCTTTCGCCCTTTGATTCTTGTGAGGACGTCATCATACAGTCCACGAACATTCTCCATTCTACGTTGTGCTTCATCATTTGTGATACGGTCTTTGTATGTGATATTTAGGGGTCTTCTAAAACACCTCATCTGTGATAGGTCTTTGTAGGTGATATTTAGGGGTCTTCTAAAACACCTCATCTGTGATAGGTCTTTGTAGGTGATATTTAGGGGTCTTCTAAAACATCTCATATGTGATACAGTCTTTGTAGGTGATATTTAGGGGTCTTCTAAAACACCTCATCTGTGATAGGTCTTTGTAGGTGATATTTAGGGGTCTTCTAAAACATCTCATCTGTGATAGGTCTTTGTAGGTGATATTTAGGGGTCTTCTAAAACATCTCATATGTGATACAGTCTTTGTAGGTGATATTTAGGGGTCTTCTAAAACACCTCATCTGTGATAGGTCTTTGTAGGTGATATTTAGGGGTCTTCTAAAACATCTCATATGTGATACGGTCTTTGTAGGTGAGATTTAGGGGTCTTCTAAAACATCTCATCTGTGATACGGTCTTTGTAGGTGATATTTAGGAGTCTTCTAAAACATCTCATTTGTGATACGGTCTTTGTAGGTGATATTTAGGAGTCTTCTAAAACATCTCATTTGTGATACGGTCTTTGTATGTGATATTTAGGAGTCTTCTAAAACATCTCATCTGTGATACGGTCTTTGTATGTGATATCTAGGAGTCTTCTAAAACATCTCATCTGTGATACGGTCTTTGTAGGTGATATTTAAGGTCTTCTAAAACATCTCATCTGTGATACGGTCTTTGAATGGGGAAATTTAGGAGTCTTCTAAAACATCTCATGTCCGTGGCCTGGATTCTTCTCTGAAGGTCTGCTGTAATGGTCCATGTTTCACAAACGTAGAGGAATATCGAAAGACGCAGTGAGCACATTAGTCTGACCTTTATGGGGAAGGATTGTTGCTGTTGTTTGTGCTGTTCTAGCCAGGACCTCTGGTTTTAATCGCTCATTATTGATCATTGAGCCCATAAACTGGAAGCGGTTCATTGTTTCAAACTGCTGTCCATTTACTTTGATCATAACATTGCTTCTTTCAGTGTTGTTGGTCATCAATTTTGTCTTTTCTGCGGTAATCTGCATGTCATAGCCCTGTGTTGTTACACCTAGTCTTCGAATCAATTCCCGAAGTTCAACCTAGGTCCCCAACAGCCCGTCAGTATCATCCGCAAAGCGTAAATTGGTAATCGTTATATTCCCCTATTCTTGGGGAACTAAGTGGCACGGGGGCTAAGTGGCACGGCTCACAAACCAAAGGTGCTGGGTTCGATCCCCATCACAGCACCGACCGTTACCCCGGGGAAGCAAACCCTTAGAAAATGCAGGAGGACGCAGACCCTTACAAAAAATGTATGCTGAAGTCGAATGCACTGGGCCAACAGGCGCAAAAATAAACACCACAGTGCAACACACACCGCCTTGGGGATTAGAGAAATGAGGCGAACGCAAAAAAAAAAAACAACAACAACAGAATCCCCTATTCTTACGGTGCCAACATGATCTTTAAGGGCATCCTCATAATTTTATTTAGGAATAAATTGCAGAGGGGAGAGTATATATTCGTGTCTTACCCCAGCGCATGTGTGAAACCATTCACCCATTTTTCCATTCACAAAGACTGCGCTTGTTGCCTTATCATACAGATTCTCGATAACTCTCACAATGTTACTGTTGTTAAATATCTTCATTTGTTGCTCATAAACCATCATGTCAGACTCTATCAAACGCCTTTTTAAAGTCAGTAATAATCAATTACCTCTAATGAATCCATCATAGATGTCTCAGTTTCAATAGACTATGTGCGTGGCGCCCTTTATCCAGCCGCGTCCCCTGCATTTCGACACTGTCTACTATGACTGTAAAGGTCGATCCGTGAGTGACAGTCCCTGTCACAAATGGTAAAACCTTGATGCTGGCTTGCCGGGGTGTTCCTTGATCTCTTCAGTCTTTCTCTTTTCTCTACAGCCAGAACGCCTCTACGAGCGTCAGCAGTCACTATGCCCCCTCCAACTGACTGTCTCCAAACAGCTCAATCCTGAGCAATTTGTTCCCAGTCCTCGGATGGGATGTGGCATGACTCCATGTCCCTCTTGCATACGTCCTTGAATCGCAGTGTGGGACAGTCGATTCTTCTAACTTCAATGTCAAGCTGTCCATAGAGGACATACTTTGGCAGCCTCTCATCTTCTATGCGGTAAACATGCCTCAACCTTTGAAGACGTCACTGGCTCAACAACGAGTACATGCTGTGAGTGTTTGCTCTCTCCTAGACCGTATTATGTGGCACTCTCTCTCTCTCTCTCTCTCTCTCTCTCTCTTGTCACCCAATCCCCAAAATGCGCCGTAGACACCTCATGTGAAAGGTGTTAAGCCGCCGTTCCTGTTTAGTGTAAGTGCTCAAAGTCCCGCTTCCATACATGAGAGTGACAAGAACGCAGGTCTGATAGACCCAAACCTTGGTGTAGTGAGACAGCGCAGTGTTCTTCCAGACTCTCTTTGTCACACGGGCCATGACGGTACTCATCCTACCAAGCCTACTGTCTATCTCCTACTCGAGCGAGAGAGTCTTGCTGATGGCAGACCCCAGATACGTGAAACTGTTGACGACCTCCAGAGTGATGTCATCAATCTTTATGGAGAGGGTAGTGGTAATACCCTGCGCCCTGAAAAGGACGCTAAGTGGCGGGTTGCACTAGCTTTTCTCACATCCTGAGCATGCTGATGAGAAGGTGGATCATCCATGGGTCATCCACGCGGTTGTGCTATGCTTGGTGTCATCTGCATATAGCTTACTACTGCGGGGATCGCGTCAATCCCTCACCCCGTTAGCCAGGCTGCCATGAAAAAAAACTGTTTCTAAGGAGGGCTACTAGGAAGCCGATCTCTTGGCCAGTATATTTTGTCTGACCTGACTAACATGTCTGATCAGTATGTTGTGCATGACCAGACGTTAGTCTTCCTCCCCTTAATCTTAGTTGTTTTTCACATTCTCTCGTTTCCAAAGGCCCTATCTTTATCAAGGCCGTTTGCTTCTGCTCTGCTGTCAATGTTTTTGTGGCCAACTTTATTTTTATGGTTTTGGGTGGTCGTCCCGAACCTAACCTATTATACTCTATGTGAGTTGTCCCTGTTTAGTCTATTACCTCCCCTTTGACCTTGCCAGCTCGGGTGACCCTTCTGAAAGATTATGCTTCCACTGGCTTAGTTCCTGGAATCATTAAGACATGTTAGATTCCTCACCATTTCAATGTAATGGACTTGAGGATGTAATACATTATTACAGTATAAATAATCAACTGCCAATTAATCAGTTTAACTCAAATAAGACAAGGCCGATTAATTGGTAATCAGTTATCCAGCAATTTGTCTATCAGTGCAACCCTAGCATTTATATATTTCACCAACCCACATATCCATCAATTCTGTCTCCAATTCTGATGTGTTTATCCATTCATGTAATATTCATGTATCCACATATCCATATATTGATGATAAATTTCATTGATACATTCAAGACATATGAGTGGATAATTGTAGAGATAAATGCCTGAGAAAAGTCATGAATGTCACCAGCAGAGATAAAGTTAGAGATGATGACTTCATAAGTATTCTGGTAGTTGCTATGTTGCCAGCAAAGATAGAGTGAGAAATAATGGCCTCAGATTTGTTGTGCAAATCACTTGTATATGTTGAAATCATAGTAAGACATAAGAACAATCGTTAGATCATCTAATGAGAATGGAACCCGATCAACTACCAATAAGCCTATAACTTAAGAAGATCTGGTTATAGGACAGGAGGTAGATCTCAAGGCAGATGGACAGATGAAATAACAAATCAAGCACAGGCTTACAACAGCCAATTCAACAGTACTCTCCGTGATACTGTGCATCAAGAGTGGAGGGAGAATGGAAAAATTTACAATAATTAAGACCAGATATCCAGTCTGCTTGTCTCATTGCAGTCCTCGTTCAATCTGAATGCATCCATCATTTCTTCCAGCACCAAATTCATTGAATCTATCACTTCTTCTTACATCTGTAAACTCTACAATCTCCTTCCATTTGTTTATAGCCACAGAGTGATGAATGCATTACCACAGGAAATAGTGGAGGCAGGCTCAATTAATGCATTCAAGAATAGATTGGATGTGCATAGTTATTTTTAGATCAAGTGAATGTGAAAGAAACTGGTTGTGTACATACTCTGCAGAGTCTTCTAAACCAGTGTAAAGACATTAAGTTCAGTTATTTATCTCTCCAGATGGGGTTATCCTGGTCGACCCGGAGTATCTCAAGGACAGAAAGGTGTTTGCCCATATCTTAGCTGCCTTTCGCTATGGCCGTGAAGACCTGGATGTTTTGGGGCTGACTTTCAGGAAGGATCTCTACCTGTCTTCTATGCAGGTTTGTTTTGATCCGGTAATGGATTCCACCGGATTACATTTTGTGGAAATATTTGCCATGAGACTAACTCTTCTAATATAGTGCCAGTTTGAGAATAGAAGTTAAGACATTCTTCCTCTAGAAGACCTCATTGGTTAGGACAGTCATCCGATATGAATCGCAATCCTTGCCTCAGTAGACACAGAAGATAACCTTGGGGCACAAGTGAGCCATAGTGGTCTGCCGTGGTCTTTGTGAATGTTCAGTTCAGTTCATCCCGTAACCCATCAGGTCGTTGGGGCACACATGAAGACATGAAAATCCCACGCCAACCCTCTCTGACCCGGGCTGCGACCGATCCGGTATAATAGATTTCGTTTTTGTCCTCATGTGTGATTTTTAGGCTTGAAATTACCTGGCGGCGCCCATCTCCTCTCCAAGCTGCGGTGGGCCAATCTGCAAGTAACCTGAAGGAGCCCTTCCCCCCAGGCGAGCCATTGCCTCGTTAGCCTAGAGCCTCACGGTTCTAGTTGCCCAGTGTGTACCCCGAGGAGGCGAGGTTCGCTTGTGAGCTCACTTTAATCGGTAGGCTACTAATTTCACTTTTCACTCTTCCAGGGAAGAGCTAGCCGACCTCAGCGCCACTGGAATGGGGCGCCAAGCATGAGCACACCTTACACCTTCCGGTCATGGCACGCAATTTCCAAGCAGGTCGTGCACACCAACCAAGGACGGTGCGCAATCCGTAGTGACGTCCTATCCAACAACGCGTATTCTATTACACATGAAGAACAGATCGTGTATCTCCGAATTTCGATGAAAGTTACACACATAGGCTTCCTGTGAATAGCGTAGGACGTGTTAGAAAATGATCGTCACACAACACCGCGCCCCACACATGAAGTGGAACGAACAAACCACACGAATATCGCAGACCATGAGAGCTGCTGTTGCTTGGTCGCCATCTTACCGGAAATGTCAATGACAAGAACAAAAATAGCACCACTGCCTCACTAGTGACATGGCATAGCACCAGCCATGTTTAGGGAGTCTGTTTAGAGCAGCATAGATGTCTAACAGGCTTCGGGTCTACTTTGCTCTAGTGCTTGAGTCTATTAAGATGGTGTTGCACATCGGTTAACCACCCTCTGTAAGTGCTTGTCCCAACACAGGGAGTATTAAGCTGCTGAGTAGCCCGCTAGGCAGGAAACGCTTCTCCCGGCTACATCCAGCCCATACCAGAGCTGGAACCTGCACAGGGACATCTGCCCCTGTAGAAGTATAGGTTGACTTAAAACTAAGAGGCACATGTGTAGGACTCCAACAACCTTCTCCATACTTAAAATTCATTCTTCTGTAGATTTCAGATTTCCCACCCTCTGGCTACAAAAAACGAATAAAACCTTGTTGTTCTTTCATGGTGCAAGTCGACAGTGTACACTATATTGTGCATGTGCACATTGCTCGATCGTCACAATCCATTATGGAGTAATGCTAAAGAGCCATTTTGCATCCTGAAATGAGATTTTAAGAATTATGATAATAACACGCGCAGAGAAGTTTTCATAGCAGTAACAATAGTATCAACCTATTTAGTATGTTTGCTGCAGATGGCAGTGTGAACAGGGGGATTGCACATAGAATTTATAAGGTGAACAGTGTCCACTATCAAATTACACCGATTTTGAAACACTCTATAGTTCTTCATTCAACTAAACTAAGAGGAGGCTGATAAATACACTGATTATTCATACATTGTGTTACCAATGTCAATCTTGGTCCTTACTGGCAACCCATAAGAGTAAGATCCAGAACTGTGAGATGCGCTATGTGAGAAGTGCAGTCGGAAAGATAATCTGTGACCGAATCCGCAACACCACGCCGAGGCAGGTACTGGGGACAAACTCAGTTAGTGTCTACATTAATGCCCAAAAAATCAAATGGTTTGGTCATTTAATCTGAATGCATATTGACCAACCAGCAACAAGAGCATATCATACGCAGGTCACCAGTCTACGTGCACGGGTCCGACCTCGACGTAGGAGAATGAAGGGTGTCTCTGACACTCTCGGGAAGTCACGACAGCAAAAGACCTCCCACTTGCCAATAACAAGAAATCTACGCATCCCTCAAAGGCAATAAAGAAGAAGAAGATTTTCCATCTTACACACTCTTCCATGCATTTTATAAAAAAATTGCACTTACTTAATGGCTGTCCCTCATACATTAATAAATCAGTGACTGCACTTTGTATGTTGGCACTTCATTTCTTCTTCGGCGTTCGTTCTTTACAGCACGTAGTGTTGTAGTTTATCGCAAGGCTGTGATGGCTGTGCCTTTCCTCCTGACACATATTATTTCAGCTGGCTTTTTTGGTTTGTCTTCCCATTGCAAGCCCAATACTCTTAGGCAGACCACACTAGTGCCGCTTCTTGTTTCCAGGACCACCACATTTAGGAGGAATAGGGTCTTGGTCAGCTAGTTCACTGGACCCTGATGCAAGCTGCCAGCTATGAGTCGCTGGCTGCTGTCAGGTCATTCACTTTGCTGTATTTTTGGCTCCGGCACTTCATTTGACAAATCAGCTACACATAGGTTGCAGCACTTTGAAAACAAATGTGGATCAACTCAAGTAGGTCAGAGATTTCTCGGAACATGGAAAAGTAGTCAAGCTAATGGACAAATGGCCACTTGTGTTCCGTTTTGATTGACCAAGGGTTGCGCCTTCAACCGTGTGGATGCTCTGAGGAACAACTGAAATCTTTTGGTGGCAGATCATCAGGTTGTCTGGGTCTTGTGTTGTGAGTCCTTCAATTGATGATCGATAGTGAAAGGATTGGGCCAACTGAAGTATCGTTTCCATGGAAATGCCTGATTGCTGTGTTCATTACAGTCTACTTGGAGGCTACTTTCATGTGGGCTTCTTGCTGTTATTTAATTAGTATTGTTGTTTCATTGTTTCGAATGCCCACAATGGGTAGGTTTACTCTTTTGTGTGTCCTGAAAATGACGTTAAGTGGCAGGTTGCAGTAGCTTTCTTCGCATTCTAAGCGTGCTGATGAAGGTGGACCAGGCTCCTCCAGGCGGATGTGTTTTGATTGGCTTCATCTGTGTGTCGCTCACTACTACGGTGATTACATCAATTCCTCACTTCGCTAGCCAGACTGCTATGAAAAGACACGTTTTCAGGGAGGGCTACGATGAAGTCCAGGTGAGAGTCTTGGCCAGTATATTTTACTTGACCCCGACTAACATGTCTGATCAGTATGTTTTGCCTGACCAAACGTTAGTCTTCCTCCCCCAAAAATGAGTAACTTTACTCTTTATGCACCCTGAAAGTTGCAGTAAATAGCAGGTTGTAGTAGCTTTCCTCACATCCTGTGCGTGCTGTTGAAGGTGGACCAGGGTCTATGCTGTGCTTGGCTTCATCTGCCTGACGTTCACTACTGTGGGGATCACGTCGATCCACGCCTTGTCAGCCAGACTGCCTTGAAAAAAGCCACCACATGGAAGAGAGATAGTGATCTTAGTCAGTATATTGTGCATGGTCCTGACACGACATTTTGACTAGTATGTTGTGCCTGACCTAACCAGTGTGGTCAAATAGTCTCTAACACTCCATCGCCACTGGCATTATGTATTCATCTTCCTAGTCCCTTGGGACCGTCACGCCTGATGGCATCTTTGAGGGCAGCAACAAACACCCACCCCTATACCTGGTCTGCTGCCATACTTCATACAATGCCCCTAACTGATTTATGATTTTAATTTCAGCCTCTGCAGTTCTTCACCAGGTTGTGTTTTGCCTTCCCTCCGGGGTCCACACTAAGGCAGTTCTGTTGATGGTGTCTGGTTCTTTTCTTAGGACATGGCTTATCCAATTCCAGCTTCAACCGATTATGATGTGTTCAGCGTTTTCTTTATTGCTCCCGGCAAGCAGCACTTGGTTGGGGATAGTGTTTGGCCAGAAAATTCTATGAATCTTTCTTAGGCGTAAAAAAAATATTACAATTTTGGTGTTTGTTTTTCTGTTACTTTACTCCAAACCAAACAGAAGCACATAAAGTACCTAATTCCTGTATATTCTTTACTCAACCGCAATAATGATTTCATGATTTTACAATGGTTGTTCACTTTGAGAACCTGTAACCTTCTCTTTTTGTTGGTCAATAGATATGATTTTGTTGTGTGAACAGACATAAATGAATAAAGAATGTGTTGGTGTTATTGTTTTTGTTGTTTGTTTGTTACTTTCTGAGATACAAGAAGATGAAGATAAAAATTTATAAAAACAAAGCACAAATATTTGAACTCACCTGTAACGACATTCGCTCCTCTATAAATCCAAGGAAACCACCACAAACCAATGATACTTTGTTTATAATATCAGCACAACTGTTAGTTTACACTAAAAACATATTTATTACATCTAAATAAAAAAATCTACCTCATAAAGTTATTTTACAACAACCTACTTCACTTTTCTAAAAAAAAATAGGCCGGCTCCAAATTAAGAAAATAAATCGTTCAACATTTATTTGTAATCTAACATACAATACTATGCAAAAAAACGTGTGTAGATAAACATGTAGTAGTCAGCATTCTATGGTCTCCGTGCTTGGTCATTCATGAATAAAAAGTGAAGTCTGAGTATAATAGCTGTCCATCGTTGTCGATGAGGACCGCCGACATCATCCTTGTCACAGATTTCCCTGTTGGGTGTGGGTGCGCATGTGGCTGAACAGGCCAATGCGAGCACGAAAATATCTGCTACATATCGGGCACACGAGGTTTGTAGAAGGGGATGGTGTTCCCGCTGCTCGGGATTTCCGCGTCTCTCGTCTGTTCTGGGCTTTCACAACACGGTCATCTTCACCTGCAGCTACACCCGATTTGACTGCGCTTCTCCAGTCAGATCTGTTTTGCGCAAGACATTCCCAGGTGGTCAAGCCGAAGTCTGAGTAAAACGTACATGATATGCCACAGGCGCGGCAAAGGATAAACGTTGTTTTGCAATGGTTTTCCTGACTTTTCATTCTGCTTTTGATGTCTCTGTCTGTTTCACCGTTTAATGTAACTGTACTTCCGAGGTATGTAAATGAATGACATTATGTGCTGTGGTACTAATTACCTTGACTGATTTCAATCAGATGAAATGTATAGTGTTTAGATTGTGTGGTGGTCAAGCCGTTTGCCTCGTGTTCAGATGGTGGGGGTTCGATTTCGAGCTGCGACGGTCTGTCCATGATGTCAATTTTTTCCGGAGATCCTTTGGTTCATCGCTGGAGCTACGGGGTTTGTGCTTTGTGCGATGCTCTTGACAGATGGGATACCCATCTGTCGAGAAACCGAACTAAAATGGGGAAAAAACCCGAGGCAATGAAGTCGAGCCCCCGCTTAAAGTATTTTTTTGTTGTTGGTCAAAACACTTTATCTTGTTTGTACAGGTGTACCCTCCACTCAAAGACAGCAAAGAAGTCAAGCCACTTACAAGACTGCAGGAGAGGCTCATCAAAAAGCTGGGACCAAATGCTTACCCATTTTTCTTTGAGGTTTGAGTTTGTCTTTATCATGTCATTGTGTTTGTCTTGTTTAGAGGATGAGTGAACTGGTGCCACATTCTTTTAATTTGAGCATTCATAGTACATTATTGAGCATCTATAGTACATTATTGAGCATCCATAGTACTCTTTTCAGCATTCATAGTACATTATTGAGCATCTATAGTACATTATTGAACATCCATAGTACTCTTTTCAGCATTCATAGTACATTATTGAGCATCTATAGTACATTATTGAGCATCCATAGTACTCTTTTCAGCATTCATAGTACATTATTGAGCATCTATAGTACATTATTGAGCATCCATAGTACTCTTTTCAGCATTCATAGTACATTATTATCCTTTCGTTTATGCTATAATATCATCACTCTTTTTCACTGTATCTCTCTCTCTCTCTTTTCCTCTTTCTTTCTTGCTCTATCTCTGTATCAACTTCAATGGGGATGTCAAAACTGCTTATTATCTGAATACACTCCAGCCTGAACTTTTGAGTTCTCAAGCTCCTTTTAAGGATGAAAGAATAGCACCACTACATTCTAAGTTTGTACATGGAACTCACTGACTTATCACAAAGGGCTACAGAAACTGTTACTACATTCTAAGTTTGTACTTGAACTTCTGTTGTTGTTTTGTTAATGTTGAGCAGCGGTGGTGAAAGTACGAGCGTACACAGCCTTGTCATTCCTCTTGTTTTATTTTTCTTCAACGTCTTTGATTTCATCAATTGTTTTTTATTAAATTTTTATTGAGATGGTACAGCTCTCTCACATTATCTAAGTTGTCCTTGTGTTTCTGTAGTTCTCTAATATTCAACAGCTCTCTCACATTATCTAAGTTGTCCTTGTGTTTCGGTAGTTCTCTAATATTCAACAGCTCTCTCACATTATCTAAGTTGTCCTTGTGTTTCTGTAGTTCTCTAATATTCAACAGCTTTCTCACATTATCTAAGTTGTCCTTGTGTTTCTGTAGTTCTCTAATATTCAACAGCTTTCTCACATTATCTAATAGTTGTCCATGTGTTTCTGTAGTTCTCTAATATTCCACAGCTCTCTCACATTATCTAATAGTTGTCCATGTGTTTCTGTAGTTCTCTAATATCCAAAAGAGTTTATTTCTGCAAACTCTATAAAAGAATTATCTTGTTATGTGTAGATGTTTGTATATATTTCCCTTGTTGTTGCTGCTAATGTCACTCTTACTTGAATTAATTGCTTTTAACGGCATTATGTGGTGGTGGGTTACAGTGGCTCTCACACATTTAGAGTTGTCCAAAAAAAGGTGGGCCTAGGGCCTCCTGTCTCTAGTGCAATGTGAGACTCCTCAATAAGCTGAGCACTACGGGGATCACAGTACTGATCCCCACCTTGTTAGCCAGAATGCCATGAAGCAGTTGGTTTCCAGGGAGAACTGCTTGGAAGTGAGGATTTTAATCAGTTTGTTTCACCTGCCCCTAACCAATATAGCCTGATCAACCACCTCCACCAACCAAAGGCTCCTCCAGAGAATCCTATGTCCATCAGTTCCTCCGTGTTTCAGTTTTGCAAAAGGGCCTGGGGACTCGCTATTAACCATGCAATGCCTCATTGGGCACAGTAGGCTCCTTGCAACGCTGAGTTGGGCACTTTCAGCTCATTACAATGCATACTTGAATACACTCAAAATAGGACAATTCTGAGTTGTACCAAGTTGTAGCGGTCTACCATCTCCGCCAGCCCATGGGGCCCTGAGAGTCCCTCATTCGTAAGCTCCACAGTGTTTTAGTTTTGCAATATGTCATGAGACACATTCAGCACTGCGCACTGCTGAGGTGGACTCTCAGCTCAGTGCAGTGCCAAGTTTGGCATCCTCAACGAATGGCTGTTCTGAGAATCTACGCTCAGCGCCGGACGGTGTCGAGATGGCACCAGGGCCCTGGCAGGTTTACCACATCCACGTGACTGACAGGAATCGGGGCAGGATTATACAGTGAGCACTGATTGTTGTTTTGAATGCCCACAATGAGTAAGTTTTACTCTTTTGTGCGCCCTGAAAATGACGCTTAGTGGCGGGTTGCAGTAGCTTTCCTCACATCTCGAGCGTGCGGATGAAGGTGGACCGAGGTCCTTCAGGGGGTTGTGCTATGCTTGGCATCATCTGCATGTTGCTTACTACTATGGGGATCATGTCAATCCATCACCCTGTTAGCTAGGCTGCCATGAAAACAGCCCGTTCCCAGGAAGGGCTACTAGAAAGCCGAGGCGAGGGTCTTGGCCAGTATATTTTGCCTGACTTTGCCTCACATGTCTGATCAGTATATTGTGCCTGACCAGACGTTAGTCTTTCTCACCTGAGCACTGATTAATCTTGTTTGATTTTCAGCTACCTCCCAACTCTCCAGCGTCTGTCACTCTACAGCCAGCACCTGGGGACACTGGCAAGGTATTGCAATTGTTGTTATTGAGTATTAAGTTTGTAACTGCATTGTTGCTGCCGACCTTCTTCTTCGATATCCTTGAGCAGGGGTTGAGAATCCATGAGACATATATACACATAAATATGGTATGCATCATAACCGTAGGTGAGGATTGCAGAGAGTGATGCAACTGGAGAACAGTACTCACAGTTAAAAAGCTGGATAAATGATAACATGCAGTATAGTGACGCTATCATATACTAGGTGTGTTAACAAAATATCCAACCTAAATTTTTTTGTGAATTTCTTCCAGCTCGAAAATTGTGTCAGTCAAAGGCAGTCAGCGTTTCAATGTTGAGTGTAGTGAGCAGCTGTTGCGTTTTCATTCACTACGAAATTACGGAAAGAATTAATCAGCGTGAATTAATCAGCGTAGCTGCATACACTTTTTTGCAAACACTAGGCGATACCCAAATGGAAACCATCCTGAAGATTCACCAGGCTTTCGGTGACGAGGACATGAGCGTCACACAAATGAAAGGGGTGGCACAATCCCTTCAGTGGTGGCCACACATTGGTGGAGAGCAGATCATGTTTTGGTAGGTCATCAACAAACCGAAACAAAGAAGTCGTTGACCAGGTACGGACCTTGGTCTTACACAACCGTTGTGTCACCATCCGAGAACTTGCGGATGAGGAGAGGAAAAGCATTGGTTCAGTGCACTCCATTTTGCAAGGGTTGGGCTATGTGGAGTGTGTCCGCAAAATTTGTGCTAAATCTGCGAGCGACGGAGTGGAAGCAACTCAGCTGGGGGGGTTCCTCACAGGACATGTTGGACCGCGCAAACAGTGACCCCTACTTTCTGAATACCATGGCCACTGGTGATGAGTCGTTGGTTTATGGGTACGACCCGAAAACCATGCTGCAGTCGTCACAGTGGAGAGACATTCATCCTACTTGAGGTCGAAAAAGACGAAGCATATACACAGCAATGTCAAATTCACATTGACCCTTTTCTTTTACTCTCCTGGGGTAGCGTATCACGAGTACGCAACACAAGCTCAAAACATACCAAAGAGTACTACCTGGAGGTCAACCGTGACGCTCATTGAGACAAACACTCATACCTGTGGTCAACGGGTACCTGATAGCTCCATCATGACAACGCAGCCGCCAATTCTTAGCATCTGATTCAGACTTTTTTGGCCAAACACAACATTCCTCTGGCTAGTCAGAATTCCTATTCTCCCGACATGACTCCTTGCGATTTTTGACTGTTTCCCAAGCTGAAAATTCTGCTGAATGGAACACAAATTGAGTCACGAGAAGACATGCAGAGTGTGACGACCCAGCTGTATTCCATTCCCAAAGATGCCTTCATTAAATGCTTCCAACAATAGCGAGACCACTGAGAGAAATGTGTGAAGTCCCAAGGATCACTGGGAGAAGTGTGTGAAGTCCCAAGGATCACTGGGAGAAGTGTGTGGAGTCCCAAGGATCACTGGGAGAAATGTGTGGAGTCCCAAGGATCACTGGGAGAAGTGTGTGGAGTCCCAAGGACTACTGGGAGAAATGTGTGGAGTCCCAAGGATCACTGAGAGAAATGTGTGGAGTCCCAAGGACTACTGGGAGAAATGTGTGGAGTCCCAAGGATCACTGGGAGAAGTGTGTGGAGTCCCAAGGACTACTGGGAGAAATGTGTGGAGTCCCAAGGATCACTGGGAGAAGTGTGTGGAGTCCCAAGGACTACTGGGAGAAATGTGTGGAGTCCCAAGGATCACTGAGAGAAATGTGTGGAGTCCCAAGGACTACTGGGAGAAATGTGTGGAGTCCCAAGGACTACTGGGAGAAATGTGTGGAGTCCCAAGGATCACTGAGAGAAATGTGTGGAGTCCCAAGGACTACTGGGAGAAATGTGTGGAGTCCCAAGGATCACTGGGAGAAGTGTGTGGAGTCCCAAGGATCACTGAGAGAAGTGTGTGAAGTCCCAAGGATCACTGAGAGAAGTGTGTGGAGTCCCAAGAAGAGTACTTTGAGGGGGATTAGGGTTTCAAACCTCCAGGTGAGTAATTGTATTGTTCCGACCAAAAGGTCAGATGCTTTTTGAACACATGTCGTATACCGTGGCTCTGTGCTTCGAAGTGAGTTGAGGCTTCACAGCTAGAGTGAGCGGACTGATCGTAGCTGCACCAAGTGGTTCATACAGAACAGCAACCCTCAGAGTGAATGATAAAGTTGTTAACATAATGAGTGTTTCGGGGTATTTTTGTTAAATTTTCCGTTCGCCTTATTTTCTCCATTCCCCAAGGCAGTGTGCGTTGCACTATGGTTTTTATTTTGCGACTGTCGACTCAAGTGCATCCTACTTTGGTATTAATTTTATGCAAGGGTCTGCTTCCTCCTGCATTTCCTGAGGGCTTACTTGTCCGGGGTAGCGCCAGGTGCTGTGACCAGATCGAACCCAGCACCTTCGGCTTGTGAGCTGTCACTTAAACACTAGTTCATGACACCCTCATGATGAGTAAATTAATGTGATTGTTAACATGGTGAGTGAATGATGAAGTTGTTAACATGGTGAGTGAATGATGAAGTTGTTAACATGTTGAGTGAATGATGAAGTTGTTAACATGGTGAGTGAATGATGAAGTTGTTAACATGGTGAGTGAATGATGCAGTTGTTGACATGGTGAGTGAATGTTGAAGTTGTTGACATGGTGAGTGAATGATGAAGTTGTTGACATGGTGAGTGAATGATGAAGTTGTTAACATCATGAGTGAATGAATGATATTGTTAACATGGTGAGTGAATTAATGGCACTGTTAACATGGTGAGTGAATGAATGGCATTGTTAACATGGTGAGTGAATGAATGGCATTGTTAACATGGTGAGTGAATGATGAAGTTGTTAACATGATAAATGATAAAAGAATGAAGAGATAGTCCTGACTCTACAATGTCATGTTTTAATAGAAGTAATATTCAATATGGAAAGTCCAAAAAGGATTATTTTTGAAGCAGTTTTGTCATTATGATAAGATGTAATATAATGAGTGATGGGTGGCAGATTACGCATTAGTTATGACATAATCAGCCACTACATGCTTGTTTGTTGCAGCCATGTGGAGTTGACTATGAGCTCAAGACATTTGTGGCTGACAACATTGATGAGAAGCCACACAAAAGGTTAGTCACCACTTAGCAGGTGAGCCACACAGACATCAATAAACAGGTGAGAAGTCACACACACATCAATGAACAGGTGAGAAGCCACACAGACATCAATAAACATGTGTTGAGAAGCCACACAGACATCAATGAACAGGTGAAAAGCCACACAGACATCAATAAACAGGTGAGAAGCCACACAGACATCAATAAACATGTGTTGAGAAGCCACACAGACATCAATGAACAGGTGAGAAGCCACACAAACATCAACAAACGGGTGAGAAACTACAGTTGGCTTTAAACAGGTGAGAAGCCACACAGAAGATAAATCATCATTAAACAGATCAGACCGCCTGTACCTTGGATTCAATTTCTACGAATAAATGTGGAAAATGGGGAGGGACAGACAGCAAAACATTGATGAAACTCAGAAAAGGACAAATACCAAAAGCATAATCTCTATGTAACTTGCAAACGAATTAGGCCATAGAAAAACCTAAACAGCTAACTAATTAACACTTACAATTGTCTGCACAATTAAACAAACAAAAAAATAAACAAAAGTAAACGTAGTCTTAGTCTTAGTTGACCTGTACTTCTACAAGGTCATAAGCCCCTGTGCAGGTACCATCTCTGGTGTGAGCTGGATGTAGCATGGGTGAGGATTTCCTGCTTAGTGGGCTAGGCTCGAGCAGTTTATTACTCAACTATGGAGGGTGGTTAACTGATGTGCGAGTCCATCTTAATAGGCTCAAACATCAGAGTAAAGTAGATCCGCAGCCTGTTAGGTGCCATCTATGCTACTCTTAACAGACTACCTAACAACGGCCAGTGTTATGCCATGTCACACAGTTATTCGCCTCTTACAACATGCTCTCTGTGGTACAATTCTTCTCCTTCTCATAAACCCTAGTTAACCACTCGGGATCAAAGTAAACATCAGAATAATTAAACAAAACTATACCAAAATCTTGCTGAACAAAAAAAGATGGCATGTGGTCTGAATTGAAGCCCTGAAGCTCGTAGAATTGTTACAAAAGAGGAAAGTATGTAGACCTAATCTGAATCGTGGTTATGTTTGAAAATTGACAAAAGTCAGTTTTGCTGGACTTGATACCCTCTCTCTATGATGGTACCATGATCACATAGAATTATTTATTAATGAGCTCTGAGTCATGTCCTTGAGGTTTTTTGGTGCTGTCAAATTGGTAGATTTGAGGTTTTTCTACAAATGACCAAACAATATTGTTATTTATCCTTTCTAATGGGGGCATAAGTGGTCTCGTGGTAAGGTGTTCGCGGGTTCAAATCACGGTGTAGACAGGGATTTTTTCACGTGGATCGTCTGGTAAAAATTTACCCTGATCTCTGAGTTATGATATCAGACACCCATGTGCAGTGGTGCATCTGTTAAAAATCCCTTGATAGTTGGAAATTAGATAAGTAGGTGAAACGGCCGCAGCTCAGTCAAAATTCTAATTATAAATCCACTCAAATTATTCATGGAATTCTCGCCGCACAAAGAATATGTAGCAAAATAGAGACTGCGTGTGGCTATAATTTCAGTTCTTGGTTATATGGTTAACAAAGCAGCATAGATGACGCCTGACAGGATGCGGGTCTACGTTGCTCTAATTTATGCTTCCACCACCACCAGTCCCAAAAATAGGCGATCATATATTCCAGATGCTGTTGGTAACAGATACTGGGATTGATCTGGCAAGTCACCAGCAGATTTTCACCTGCCAAGAAATGTGAAACAAAGGAGGTCACACTTCTACATGACGTCTAATGACACAAGTGAACTGAAAATAGATAGACCCTTTCCAATTTGTGGGCGTCGACATCGATCACCATGAAACAGAAAATTGCCGTCTCCAATAACCAAAACCGGCTTCTAAAACATGCTTTCTGATTTAGTCTGTAAAATTTCATTTTTTTTTTGGTCTCTTCATGATGGTGATGGGCATGCATGCACAGTTGACATTTAGCTGTAAGGTTCTTTCTAATAAGTAGACATTTGCAAACGTTGTAGTGTTTGAAAGTAAAATAATATATCACGAGGAAAGTTGGTCTTCGAGAGAAAGGATGTGTTATTTGATCAGTCCAGTGAACATGCACCTGAATTGCTCAAAGATATTCATTACATACTCAATTTAGACTTTGACTGGGACATGTAATACAAATGGTATGCATAATGGAATTGACAGCTATATAAGCAAAACTCTCAATTCGGTAAGTTCCAAAAAAAAAAATATATTTCTCTCCAATTTCCACCCCCGTATTAACGCCATTTACCACTTCATACTAGTAAATAATAATTATTATGCATACTTCATGTCAAAGATAGTTTAATTATGCGTCTTACTGTGTTTAGATAGTAATGTAGCTCAATTTGTTCAATATTAATTCATTTATTTTGAGTAAACTTTTGCGTACGGAATTCCAGCACTGGGCCGGACTGAAAGACACAAATCAGAAACATTTTATATGATGGACTTCACAGGAAATTATTACTATCGTGATAAGTAGGCCCTCATTAATTGTGTTCTTTTGTACTCTCATTTTATAATTTATCAGGAACTCTGTGCGTCTGGCCATTCGTAAGCTGACATATGCACCAGAGGAGCCAGCTCCCCAGCCTAATGCTGAGGCAGTCAAAGACTTCATCATGAGCCCTGGAAGTATCAGGCTGGAAGCATCTCTTGACAAAGAGGTGAGTTAGTCAAAGCTGTCACTGGTCTGTACTAATACCCTCTCCTTTCATGTACCCTCTAACACATTGAGGACTCAAGACCCACCTCCACAGAATGGACTAAGCGACATTTCCACATGTGAATTCAGAGCAACCAAGTAGACACAGAACAAATTCTGCCGGACTGCTCCACTTATACAGACCAAATAGAGGCAGTCTAGTCTGGGAGAGCGACCATGCTCGAAAATCTGTGGGGTACCGGCAATGACCTGAAATGCACAGTCTCCTTCATAAACCTCACTGTGCTAGAAGCAAAGTATCAGTTGATCGAAGAAGAAGAATGACTCTAATAAAGGTAGCAGTTGACTGAAGACGTGATACACTGCCATACAGTTTTTAATGGAAGGACACACGCTACCCCTTTCACTAGTATATGATATGCAGGACTGTAATAGATCCTCCGCTGACATGGGAGCTGTGCCACAAGTCCAAAGATCATAGATCCTCCGCTGACATGGGAGCTGTGCCACAAGTCCAAAGATCATAGATCCTCCGCTGACATGGGAGCTGTGCCACAAGTCCAAAGATCATAGATCCTGCGCTGACATGGGAGCTGTGCCACAAGTCCAAAGATCATAGATCCTCCGCTGACATGGAAGCTGTGCCACAAGTCCAAAGATCATAGATCCTGCGCTGACATGGGAGCTGTGCCACAAGTCCAAAGATCATAGATCCTGCGCTGACATGGGAGCTGTGCCACAAGTCCAAAGATCATAGATCCTGCGCTGACATGCGAGCTGTGCCACAAGTCCAAAGATCATAGATCCTGCGCTGACATGGAAGCTGTGCCACAAGTCCAAAGATCATAGATCCTGCGCTGACATGGGAGCTGTGCCACAAGTCCAAAGATCATAGATCCTGCGCTGACATGGGAGCTGTGCCACAAGTCCAAAGATCATAGATCCTCCGCTGACATGGGAGCTGTGCCACAAGTCCAAAGATCATAGATCCTCCGCTGACATGGGAGCTGTGCCACAAGTCCAAAGATCATAGATCCTGCGCTGACATGGGAACTGTGCCACAAGTCCAAAGATCATAGATCCTGCGCTGACATGGGAGCTGTGCCACAAGTCCAAAGATCTCTAGCGCCGATCTTTAATTTATTATATAGATGTTGATTTAAGGGGGACGACTCAGTGAACATGAGGTAAAGTGTCCGCCTCGAATGCCACAGGTCACGTTGATCTTCTGGTAAAAATTCCCCTGATCTCTGAGTAGTGAGATTGGACACTTGTGTTCAATGTCGAGCACGTTAAAAATCCCTTGGCATTTAGGAATCTAAAAAAGTTAGCTCAACAGCCGCTGCCCGGACAAAAATTAACAATGTTAGCTATAAATGATTATTTGACTGAAAATATACTCAGCTATAAATGATTATTTGACTGAAAATATACTCAGCTATAAATGATTATTTGACTGAAAATATACTCAGCTATAAATGATTATTTGACTGAAAATATACTCAGCTATAAATGATTATTTGACTGAAAATATACTCAGCTATAAATGATTATTTGACTGAAAATATACTCAGCTATAAATGATTATTTGACTGAAAATATACTCAGCTATAAATGATTTTTTGACTGAAAATATACTCAGCTATAAACGATTATTTGACTGAAAATATACTCAGCTATAAATGATTATTTGACTGAAAATATACTCAGCTATAAATGATTACCTAATTGAAAATATATTCAGCTATAAATGATTACCTAATTGAAAATATACTCAGCTATAAATGATTAACTAACTGAAAATATACTCAGCTATAAATGATTAACTAACTGAAATTATACTCAGCTATAAATGATTACCTAACTGAAAATATATTCAGCTATAAATGATTACCTAACTGAAAATATACTCAGCTATAAATGATTACCTAACTGAAAATATAATCAGCCATAAATGATTACCTAACTGAAAATATACTCAGCTATAAATGATTACCTAACTGAAAATATAATCAGCCATAAATGATTACCTAACTGAAAATATAATCAGCCATAAATGATTACCTAACTGAAAATATAATCAGCCATAAATGATTACCTAACTGAAAATATAATCAGCCATTAATGATTACCTAACTGAAAATATAATCAGCCATAAATGATTACCTAACTGAAAATATAATCAGCCATAAATGATTACCTAACTGAAAATACAATCACCCATAAATGATTACCTAACTGAAAATATACTCAGCTACAAATGATTACCTAACTGAAAATATAATCAGCTATAAATGATTACCTAACTGAAAATATACTCAGCTATAAATGATTACCTAACTGCAAGCTAAGGCTGTGAGACAGGGAACTGATCAGCCTTGCCTGACATAAGCTGAGGCCTGGAATTAAGATGTCTTAAGACATTAGTCTCAACAGTAGGTCCTGCAGTGGGCCCATTTGGCATGTCTTTCTTACATGTTCAAGAGTATATCATATTTCTCTGCAGAAATATTACCATGGGGAGAGCATTGCTATCAATGTGTTAGTGGACAATAACACCAACAAAACAGTCAAGAAGATTAAAATATCAGGTAATTGTTTTGTTGCTGTCTTGTCTCATCTCATCTCATCTCATCACTGATATTATTATTTATAATTTTTTTTTAATATTATTTCGACCGCATGAATAGGGATTCCTGCCAGCAGCAGCATGCTGGCCAGGATAGTGGAAGCAGGCAATTTTTAGGACACCTTTTCTAGCCCTTTCCTCGGGCCATGGAGGTAAGCAGTGAGAATCCTAAAGAGGGCTGCTAAGTTGCTCAGGTGGCCGAGATCCACTGCTGCTTCGGGTTCAGTGGAGGATGACCATATAGTCTGAGCCACTTACGTGTGGGGTCACAGCTACAGCTGCCAGTGACTCCCCACCTCCCGCTTTGCTATTAACCCACTGCCGCAGGACTTGAAAACATGATGCAAAGAGATGTCTTGCGCATGAATTAGATTTAAGTGAGGGAGAGTGCGCACCGTCAGCCTCACTCTCTCGTCCTGATTCCATTTGATCCAGTAGCAAGTTATAATCAAGATGACTGGAGCAGTAATCTGGATGCAGTGGATTACAAAGGGGATCTTCTGTGTCTTGCCTTGCTCCAAACGCTCCACAGCAAGTTGCTGGTAGTCGTCTTGCTGCCTGTTGATCAGCCAGTGGTTCTTCCGTATAGTCCGCCGAATCCAGTCTTCACATGCTTAGGTAGACAAGCCCTATATCACATGGGCTTATTAGACTCATCACCTACCATCACAGGCTAATCCTTGTTCTTTGTTTTTGTGTCTTGATCAGGATCCTTGTCCTTTGTTTTTGTGTCATGATGTGGTCAACATCACGCCAACCGCCTTCTTTTTCCAAGATTATTATGGTACCCACTCTTTAGTCTGGGTCGACCCCCAGAAACTATTAGGGGGCCAGACAAAATTCTGTTTGTCTTTACTGGAATGTTTGAATGTCTTAGTAATGATGACAGTGTGTTGACCATTTCTTGTATTTATTTGTGCTGTTTGCTAAATATGTAGTATTTACTATCATTTGTGTTTGTAACTGTTTCTTTGTTGTTGTTGTGTTTTGTTTGGGTTTGTTTTTTTCTGTCCTTGTTTTTCACAGTTTCTCATTAAATAAATATGTTAACTTAACTTTATATTGGTTTAGAAGACTCTGCAGAGTCTGTATAAAACCATTTTCATTTACATTACCTTGCTCTAAAAGCTATGCGCATCCAATCTATTCTTAAATGCATTGATCGTCCCTGCCTCCACTACTTCCTGTGGCAATGCGTCCAAGCATTCACCACTCTCTGACTAAAAATATATTTCCTATTTAATCTGGACCATTCTTTAGTTAATTTGTAGTTATGCAATCTTGTTCTTATATGGGGTTGTATTTTGAAAAACTTGTTACAGCCTAATTTATCATTTCCTTTGATTATCTTATAAACCTGTATTCAGTCACCTAGAATTCTTCTCTTTTCTAGACACTGTAGGCCGGTTTGTCTGAGTCTTTCCTCATAACTGTAATTCCTGAATCCCACTATCATCTTTGCCCCTTTTTTATCTATCCTTTCCAGCATGTTTATGTCCCCTCTATGATAAGGACTACACACCTGTACACAGTACTCCAATCTAGGTCTAACTAATGCTTTATACAGTTTGACTATCACTTCCTTTCTCCTATGTTTAATATTTGTTTTTAATCATACCTAACATTGCATTTGCCTTTTTTACTGCCACCTGGACTTAGTTTGTTATCATCGCTTCTTAGTTCTCCTGTGTTGTTTTCATTTTTAAAAAGGTCAGTTATCTTTTTGAAAGAAAGAGATAATGAGTCAATGGCGGCAGGACTCCATCAATGCATTCAAAAACAGATTGGCGAACATAGTTATTTTTAGATCATGTTGAGTAGAATAAATTGGTTGTATACAGACTCCGCAGGGTCTTCTAAACCAGAATAAAGACGTTAAGTTAAGTTAAGGACTCCATCAATGCATTTAAAAACAGATTGGCGAACATAGTTATTTTTAGATCATGTTGAGTAGAATAAATTGGTTGTATACAGACTCCGCAGGGTCTTCTAAACCAGTATTAAAAAGTTGTTGTTTTTGAATGCATACAATGAGTAAGATTATTCTTTAATGTGCCCTAAAGGACGTTAAGTTGAGGGTTGTCAAAGCTTTCCTCACATCCTGAGTGTGCTGATGAAGGTGGACATGGGTCTTCCAGGCGGTTGTTGTGCTATTTTTGGCTTCATCAGCATATTGCTCACTACTGCGGGGATCACATCGATCCTTCACCTTGTTAGCCAGGCTGCTATGAAAACAGCCCGTTTCCAGGAAGGGCTACGAGGAAGCCGAGGGGAAGGTCTTGGCCAGTATATTTTGCCTGACCCTGACTAACATGTCTGATCAGTATATTTTATCTGACCAGCCGTTTGTCTTCCTTCCCAAAGCTGTAAAGCTCAGAGAGAGACAAAAATAGAGAGAGACAAAAATAGAGAGAGACAAAAATAGAGAGCAACAAAGGCACAGACAGAGAGATTCAATCCTCTTTGAAAGTATGTACAGAATATTAGTTCCTTCGCTCCTGCAATTTTTTTTCATTATTGTGCTTTAATTTGTTATGTCTGTTTTCTGGCATCTACTGTTGCTGCTTTTGATATGAATTTTCTGGTCTGACTATTTCATTAATCGGATTAGCCTGTGTCCAGTTTTGTAACTATCCGAGCAGTTATGTTTTCTCTCCCCTCCCTAATTTTTACCCACTGGCAATTATTGTGGGTCACCACACGTGTTATAGAAGACGACAAAGGAGGGTTGTGGATGAGGCTGTCAACGTCTTGATATCAAATCAAACTGTTACAGAAACCACCAGCACTACTGGAGCATATACATGCTTTGGTGCAGGCTTTCTGTAAGAGATTGGTTAGCTCCCTAGATTGTTAGCTTCCTAGATTGTTAGCTCCCTAGATTGTTAGCCCTATGGATTGTTAGCTCTCTGGATTGTTGGCTCTCTGGATTGTTAGCTCTCTGGATTGTTAGCTCCCTAGATTGTTAGCTCCCTAGATTGTTAGCTCCCTAGATTGTTAGCTCTCTGGATTGTTAGCTCCCTAGATTGTTAGATCCCCAGATTGTTAGCTCCCTAGAGTGTTAGCTCCCTAGATTGTTAGCTCCCTATATTATTAGACCTATGGATTGTTAGCTCTCTGGATTGTTAGCTCCATAGATTGTTTGCTCTCTGGTTTGTTAGCTCCCTAGATTGTTTGCTCTCTGGTGTGTTAGCTCCCTAGATTGTTAGCTCTCTAGATTGTTACCTCCATAGATTGTTTGCTCTCTGGTTTGTTAGCTCTCTAGATTGTTAACCCCTGGAATGTTATCTCCCTAGAGTGTTTACTTTCTGGATTGTTAGCCCCTAGATTATTAGCTCTCTGGATTGTTAGCTCCCAGGATTGTTCCCCGGTTTTGTTAGCTCCCTAGATTGTTAGCTCCCTGGAATGTTCCCCCTGTTTTGTTAGCTCCCTGGATTGTTCCCCATGTATTGTTAGCTACCTGTTTTGTTATCTCTGTGGATTGTTCCCTCTGTATTGTTAGACCCCTGGATTGTTAGCTCCCTGGATTTTCCCCTGTATTGTTAGTTCCCTGGATTGTTCCCCCTGTATTGTTAGCCCCCCCCCCCCTGTATTGTTAGCTCCCTGGATTGATCCCCCTGTATTTTTAGCTCCCTGGATTGTTCCCCTTGTATTGTTAGCTCCCTGATTTGTTAGCCCCTGGATTGTTCCCCCTGGATTGTTAGTTCCCTGGATTGTTCCCCCTGTATTGTTAGCGCCCCCTCCCTGTATTGTTAGCTCCCTGCATTGTTAGCGCCCCCCCCCCCTGTATTGTTAGCTCCCTGTATTGTTAGCTCCCAGTATTGTTAGCCCCCTGGATTGTTCCCCCTGTATTGTTAGCTCCCTGTATTGTTAGCCCCCTGGATTGTTCCCCCTGTATTGTTAGCTCCCTGATTTGTTAGCCCCTGGATTGTTCCCCCTTGATTGTTAGCTACCCGGATTGTTCCTCCTGTATTGTTAGCCCCCTGAACTCTTACTTAACATACTTAAATTAACGTCTTTATACTGGTTTAGAAGACCATGCAGAGTCTGTGTACAACTCCTTGTATTGTTAGCCCCCTGAATTCTCACCTCCGTGAATTGTTAGCCACCTGAATTGTTGGCTCCCTGGATTGATTGCTCTCTGAATAGTTTTCCCCTGAATTTTTAGCTCCCTGGATTGCTAGCCCCCTGCTCGTGACGAACCTACAAACAACGGATGAGATTATCAGCATCTGTGGGCTACAGTTTCAAATATAACTGACAGACACACTGGCGACATACACGTTAAACGCAAGCTAAGATTTCTGATATCAAAGAACTTGATAAGTGAACACTCTTTCTAGACAGGACTAGGCATAAACTGATAACAGCAGATTTGTTGTGAGATGGATTGAAGGGTGACTTCCTGGTATGAGAAAATACATAAGGTGGATGCACAGGATTCATTGTATATCTAACTCCTCAATCTGCCAGAGAAGATTAATATCCATGATTAGCCAGCTTTCGATAGACTCTCTTTATTTCTGTCTCTCTATCGTGTTCTCTCTCTCGCTTTCTCTTTCTTTTTCTCTATCTCTCTCTTTCTCTCTCTCTGTGTGAGTCTCTCTCTGTCTTTCTCTGTCTCACTCTTTCTTTCTCTATGCCTCTCTTTCTCTTTTTCTCTCTCTGTCTTTCTCTCTGTCTTTCTCTTTCTCTCTCTCTGTCTCTTCCTCTCTCTTTTTTTCTCTCTTTCTCTCTCTCTCTGTCAATCTCTTTCTCTCTGTCTTTTTTGTCACTCTCTCTTTCTCTCTATTTCTCTCTCTGTATGCCTCTCTTTCTCTATCTGTTTCTCTTTCTCCCCCTTTCTCTCTCTCTTTCTCTTTGTGTCACTCTCTCCCTCTTTCGCTCTCATTCTTTCTTTCTTTCTTTCTCTGTCAGTCTCTTTCTCTCTCTGTCTGTGTCTCTCTCTTTCACTCTGTCTATATCTTTCTCTCTCTCTCTTTGTCTGTTTCTCTCTGTCTCTGTTTCTCTCTGTCTCTCTCTCTTCTTCTTCTTCTGCGTTTGTTCTCAATCTCGAGCTACTAAGCCCTTAACAGGCTTTGTAAGTAGCAGGAAGTAGTCCAGAGAACACTAGTTTACAGTTTGACTGCGATATTTGCACCTTTCGATCTGACACATCCGTCTTCGGTAGGTCTCTCTCTTACTATCTCTCTCTCTCTCTTTCTATCTCTCTCTCTTTCTCTGTCTCTTTTTCTCTCTTTCTATCTCTCTCTCTTTCTCTGTCTCTTTTTCTCTCTTTCTCTCTCTCTGTTGCTCTATGCCTCTGTCTTTGTCTCTCTCTTTCTCTCTCTTTCTTTCTTGCTTTCTCTATCTGTCTCTTTGTCTCTCTCTCACTTTTGTTATTGTATTACAGCACCAAAGACGACACATAAAGCAGACCTCAAAATTCTCCAGTTCGATCAGTCCACTGCCACTCTCTGTAGTTCTTGTATGTTCCCTAGCCCCATTTTTTGCACTCTCCTTTGGAATAGTTCTCCAAATAGTCTCTCTTTAGCCTCATGGTTGCACCATCCCTTGTAATAGTTCTTCAAATAGTCTCTATTTCGCCCCATAGTTGCACCCTCCTTTGTGGTAGTTGAGTCTCTCTTTAGCCCCATGGTTGAACCCTTCCTTGTGGTAAATCTGCATATAGTCTCTCTTTAGCCCCATGGTTGAACTTTTCCTTGTGGTAAATCTGCATATAGTCTCTCTTTAGCCCTATGGTTGCACCCACCCTTGTGAAAGTTCTGCATATAGTCACTCTTTAGCCCAGTGGTTGTATGTCCTCCCCTTTTGTATAGTTGTGCATAGAGTCACTCTTTAGCCCCGTGGTTGTATGTCCTCCCCTTTTGTATAATTCTGCATATAGTCACTCTTTAGCCCAGTGGTTGTATGTCCTCCCCTTTTGTATAGTTCTGCATATAGTCTTTAGCCCTTTTTGCACACTCTCCATTGTAATAGTTTTGTATATAGTCTCTCCTTAGCCCCATGGTTGCATCCCGCCCTCCCCTGGAAATAGTTCTGCATAGATTTTCTCTTAAGCCCTATGGATGGTTGCACCCAATCTTGTGATTGTTCTGCATATAGTCTCTCTTTAACCCCATGGTTGCACCCCCCCCCCCCCACCCTCCCTTGTGATAGATAGCTCTGCTTAGAGTCTCTCTGGGTCTACCCCACTTCCCTCTGCCTCTAGGTTTCCACATAATCGCCTGTAAGGGAAGCCTATTATTGTTCATTCACAGCACGTTCTCAGTGAACTCTCAACGTTTCTTCCTCGTAACATTAGAAACATAATTTTGATTGCTCTGTAGTCATATCAAGAAGTGCAGAAGGGCTAAGGCAGATAATTTCATCCGTAAATGGACATAGTAAAGATCAAAACCTGTTTATAAACATAAATAAAACAAAGATAATGAACAATGACAAAACACAATGTCAGCATAAATTTACAGTGGGTGGTGAGGAAATAGATCAGGTAACACATTTTGAATATCTGTGCTCCAGAATTGACAAAAATGGCGACTGCTCGAAAGAAATCAGAAGAAGACTAGCCATGGCAACGTAGAGACTGAACAGGCTGAAGAAATTATGGCAGGGCACCAACAAAATGATAAAAGTAAAAGTCTTGAGAGCCTGTGTTTTTCCTGTGGCAGCTTATGGCTACGAATCATGGACGATTACCAAAACGTCCAGACAAAGAATTGAATCCTTCGAGTCAAAATGTTACAGATAGGTCCTCAGAATACCCTGGACAGAGAAAAAAACAAATGTAGACATTCGGCAAGAGTTGAGCATAGAGGAGAACTGATTTATCAATTCCATTTTGGCTAGAAAATGCAAATACTTTGGTCAAATCAAGAGACACAACGGTCTTGAGAGAACGGTGATGGAAGGTATAGTGCCAGGAAAAAGAGGAAGGGGTAGACCAAGAAGACGATGGCACCAAGATATCCAGGAATGCCTGAGTATGTGGCGGAGGCTTGAATTTTGGCAAGGGAAAGAGTTTCTTTCAGACAGACTGATGGGAGCGACGTTCTACAAAGGACATGCTACATGATGATGATGTAGACATAATTGCTCATTAGTCATGAATTCTTTCCAGCAAATGTCCAATAGACGTCTAAGGCATTTATTTTCAAACGCATTTCTAGAGTTTTTGTCATTTCCCAGCTTTCACAACCATATGTGAGCAGCGAGATGACGTTAAGTATGCTGTGCTTGATATTTTGACTCAGTGATTTATAGACTTCCAAATATTTGTTACCTGGTTGAAGGCATTGGAGATAGATACTCCATTACTAATTATTGCTCAAAGATGGTCGTGTGTGTTCAGACTTACTGAAGCCACTTAACAATTAGGCTTTGAGATTAAACAATATGTGCACTTGGTGTTTATACACAGCATGCAAGGCATTGAATAAAAAACAGAACAATTGTAGGTAAAAAACAAAGATGGATCAAATATGGTTTGATATGTCTGTTTGTCGAGGGGTCTGCCGGGGTCTTTGTGTATGACAAGGACAAGAATAGCACCACTGCCCCACAGAGAACATGTCGTAAGAGGCGACTAACTGTGTGACATGGCATAACACCGGCCATGGTTAGGTGGTTTGTTTAGAGCAGCATAGATTGCGCCTAAAAGACTGCAGGTCTACTTTGCTCTAGTGTTTGAGTTTAAGATGGACTTGCCCGCCGGTTAACCACCCTTCGTAAGCGCTTGTCCCAACACAGCGGAGTATTAAGTTGCTCGAGCCTAGCCCGCTAAGCAGGAAACCCTTCTCCCGGTTACATCCAGCTCATACCAGAGCTGGGACCTGCACAAGGGCATCTGTCCCTGTAGAAGTACAGGTCGACTAAGTGCAGGTCGACTAAGCACAGGTCGACTAAGAACTAAGATGTCTGTTTGCTTCGAATGCCCACAAAGAGTATGTTCACTCATTTATGCGTTCTGAAAAGGACGTTAAGTGGCGGGTTGTAGTAGCTTTCCTCACATCCTGACTGTCCTGATGAAGGTGGATAAGGGTCCTCCAGGCGGTTGTGCTATGTTTTACTTTATCTGCGTGTCGCTCACTACTACGGGGATTGCGTCGATGCCTCGCGTTATTATCCAGGCTGCCATGAAAACAGTCTGCTACAAGGAAGCTAAGGTGAGGGTCTTGGCCAGTATATTTTACCTGACCCTGACTAACAGGTCTTATCAGTATGTTGTGCCTGACCAGACGTTAGTCTTCCTTTCCCCATTGTTTGATATAAAAACAGTAACACAGTCAAACACAAGTCTCAAGCTAATTAGACATTTGTCAAGAACCAGACAAATGGTAACAGTAGAAAAAAGTACCAATTTTGTTAAAACTACATTTTTTTTTAAAGGAACTGTTATACTAAAACATGTTTTTTTTTATTCTTTGAGGGCTGGAGGAGTGTCATTTTTAAAAATTGTTTTTTGTGTTTCTTTGGTGAATTAGTGTATTGGGGTTGTTTTTCTTTTATTGGTGTTTTGGTTTTTATGAAACATTTGAAGTATTCATCTGCTTTGTTCTCACTTGATTTAGTATATTTCTTGTAATGAAATTGAAGAAATCAAGTTGGTCAACATTCATTGCGGACTTGGTGACGGCGTGGCCTAGTGGTTAAATGACACGGCTCACAATCCGAAGGTGCTGAGCTCGATCCCCATCACAGCACCGGCCGTTACCCCGAGGAAGCAAGCCTTAGAAAATGCAGGAGGAAGCAGACCCTTATATAAAATGCATGCTGAAGTTGGATGTACTGTGCTGACAGCCACAAAATAAAAACCACATTGCAACGCACACCGCCCTGGAAATTAGAGAAATAAAACAAGCTGCAAAAAAAAAAAAAAAAATTGCTGACTTTAATCTTCGAAAGTGATTATCGTTGATGGTGATTTACTTTGGGTGGTTTGTGATTTTCCAACTCAATGAGCGAGTGCATCTGTTTGAATGTGCCTTGAAGTTGCTGATCTCGTTGTTGATGCAAGTAATTATTTAAAAACTACAATTTTTTTCGTACACGCTTTTGAATTACCAGTCCAGGATTCATCAAAATGTGATAGATACACAGGTCACACTAGTATAGGCTGTGTACAAAATGTCAGTTCTCAAAGTTATGTGGAAGTGGATTAAAATAGGAGAAATAGAAGTCTACTCAAATGGACAATGGTCGTGTCAAGTTTAATGAAAGCTTGTGAATACAGTCAACTAATTAAAATTATTAAGGCTGAAAGCGAATTCTAAATGAGTTTAAAAATGTAGATATCATCAGGGCATGATATTATCATCTCTCGGATATTGTCCTGACACATACAGTCCTTCACCTGGATATTGTCTTGACATGTACGGTCCTCCACCCGAAAATTGTCCTGGCATGTACTGCTCTTCACCTGAATCGTACACTGGAAGGACATATATAAGACACTAACCTACATGACATGTTATTAAAGATAACTAAAGATGATCACTCATAGCACTGGCAACCTCATCATGCGCAATTAATTTCTACAGAAAGCACTACTGTAAGAGCCTGCTGTGACACAGGCTTCCTGTAATGAAGCCAGCTGTAGCGGTAGGACTTACATTAAATGAAACGCGTAGGAGGCATGAAGAAAACTTACAGCCTTATTTTAGTGCAGGCCGAAGGTGGTGACTGGAATTGGTAAAACCTTGAAAAATACATTTTGGTTTATTGTCTTTGTTCTTCTTTTGTGTTTTTAGATTTCCTTGTTTAATTGTCATTCTGATTTAAGTATGTTCACTTCTTTTCTGTTTGTTAGTTCGTTCTTTGTGGTTCTATCTAGTTCTTTTCTGTTGATTAGTTAGTTATTTTTGCTGTTCATAACTTCAGATAATTATTGCATTCTATCTTCATTGTTCTTTTTCGTGCAGTATCTTACTCCCTCCCTTTTGTTAATTAATGGGAATGCATGCAAGGGGGAGATGAGAAAGACGAAGGAAGATGTTGTTCTGCATGTCCAACTGTTGTGAGGAATACGTACCACATATCCAGCCCAACAATGTTTGCGTGATATCGCTGCTTCCACAACGTTCTGGATATTTATCCTGTATCGAAATTGTTAGTGCACGTTGTTCCATTGCTCTCTGGGTGACTCTGAGCTTCTCAGTATTTGTTTTGTGAAAGTTCCACACTTCACATCCATAAATCATTGCTGGAATAACCATAGAATTGAAAGTGTGTGCTCTTGCCGTGGTGTCCTTCAACTCTCTGGTTTAATGGATTTAAAGGAATACCAAGCTGCTTTTTATCCTCTAGAGATTTCGTGGTCGATTTTGTGGTTGGCATTTTTCATAATTCATCACAGTTGACATCCTCGATGGTTTTCTCTCCTAGCTTGATTTCTTGCTTGGGCAGTAAGGATTTCTGAGGCATTGTATTTTATTTTTGTTAATTTTCAGACCTACAACTCTGCTCATCCCATTTAGGTTGATTAAGGATTGTTGAGCTTCCTCAATTGTACAAGGAAATATGACACCCCCTTCCACCTGGGTGGATGATTTTTTGCACTCGATCTATGATGGTGCTTATATTTCATGCACCAAATGTCAAAGGCACTTCTATTGTGCACTTTTAAGTAGACAGTGGTGTAACGAACGTGAAATTAAAACAAAGTGACTTGCGCGTGAATTTTATTATGGTTAAGAGGAGTTGCACACACCAGCCTGACTCTCTTGTCCTCAACTGCCCTGATTCAGTGGCAAGACATTGTCAAGAAGATGACTGAGGGCAGAAGAGGCTGTACATTTTTTTAAGATTTTCTTCCGTAGCCTTTCCTGCTGTCAGATATCCTGCAAGATAGTAGGGACAGAAATGGAACCGCTGAGGTCATAAACTTCTACTCAGTTGTATCATACATACATAATTCGACATGCCTAAAACAAATTATGGCATTTATAAGGTATTGATAATTGACCTTGAATACCAATATATTCCTGACCATATTAAATACGCTTTTGACCTTTCCTATTCTCTTCGTCACTTCCCTCTCACATCTACCATCACTTGTAATTATCTGTCCCAGATACAAGTATCTAGGTGACTGCACTATTTATTTCTATTGTACATACAAATAAAACCAACTTGATCCATGTTAAAGATGAATGTTCGCTCCTGAGAATTTTAGAGATTCTAAGAATAAAATGTGTTGCGCGTGTTTAGGACACTTTTTTCAAAATCACATAATTTTATTTTTCACAATTCACAAATGTTTTTTTGCATTCACATTTCAGAGCGAAATTCTCTAATCACATTTTTCAACTACATAGATGTCAACTTGTACGAGTTCACCTATACTATGTTCTTATTACCTTTATCGTACAGCCAACAATTGTTTTGTACAAATGGTTATCCCTGAAGAGTTTTGTTATTACAAATTAAGTTTATATTGCAATATATCAATGTTCCAGGTGTGGTAGAGTCTAGGTTTGGTTGAGTAGTTTACTTATCTAAAGAGTTACATGTATCTACACCACGACATGACTTCACACAGTAAAACACAGTAAACACTATCCTGACCATAAAACAAAACAATATCATTTATTACAAAAATAATCGTTGCACAGTATCAACAAAAAGCAAAATACATCTAAACTAAATAATCATAATATATATATTAAACTACAATAGGAGGTGTGGGTCATAACACAGGTCGTATATTTGAGTTGAAAATTCAAAGTTTCCTGGTGTACCCAATATCTTTCAAACTCAATAGGTTCTGTAATACAATGAAAGCATCCCTCGCCTTTTAAGTTCACAGGTTTATGTCTCGATCTGTTTACCTCAGTTTGCCAATGACACTACTTAAATATTGTTGTTGTGATTTTTGTGGGCCCTGAAAAGGATATTAAGATGTGGGTTGCAGTAGCTTTCCTCACATTCCGAGCATGCTGATGAAGGTGGACCTGGATCCTCCAGGTGGTTGTGCTATGCTTGGCTTCATCTGCGTGTCACTCACTACTACAGGAATCATGTCGATCCCTCACCTCGTTAGCCAGGCTGCCATAAAACGGGGAAGGCTACGAGGAAGCCAAGGTGAGGGTCTTGACCAGTATATTTTGCCTGATCCTGACTAACATGTCTGATCAGTATATTTTGCCTGACCAGACCAGACGTTAGTCTTCCTCCCCAAACTACTTAAATAAATGGACAACTTGACATCCTGTATCTGTAAAGTAAAGTAAAGTAACCCATAGAATTACTACCTTAGGGGTGTGAGGTGTTAGCGATCTCACATTTCAACGGTAGCCATCTCCTCTCCCCTGCAGTTTTTACTTCCCGGACTGAACCTGTACCCATTTAAGGCTGGGTTGACCCGGGAGCCATTGTGGTCTGAAAAAACATTACCGCCTCAACTGGGGAATGAACCCAGGACCACTCAGATGCGAAGCCAGCGTGCTAACCACTGCGTTATGCGGCTCCCTGTATCTGTACCCTTCACTATATGCCGAAAGAGACGGAACAACTGTGAGTCTTCTCGGAGTACAGTGATGTTATTGTTGTTGATTAACCGAGCTGTTCGCTCTTTCGCAGTCGATGCCAAGCTGTAGAATTTGTGCAGTGATGTCATTATATGCTTAACATGACATTATAGCAAAACTCACATTTCAAAACTCTGTTTAATATTCACCTGTAGCACATAATTTTGCTTTATTGTTAATCCCATGTTTGCTATTATCGCCTGATAAATGTCAGCAGTACCACTCAACATTGCTTTGTTTCTGTCCCCATTTCTGTGTGCACAGTTCGCCAGTTTGCAGATATTTGCTTATTTTCCACCGCGCAGTACAAATGCACAGTGGCTGATCTGGAAAGCGAGTAAGTCCACATTGTGCTTCACTAATTTGGTGTTAGTTATTGCTACTGTTTTTTTTTGTTAATCGTGCGTCTGCTTTCACATGCTTGGTGCTGCCAGCACTAGTTTGGTGTTGAGTACAATGAAACCGTGCTGTCAGAGCAGGAGTTTGGGAATCTTTGTCTCTTCTGGCAACTAACAAAAATACACAAACTGTTTTCTTCTTCTTTTCGTTCTTGTGTTTTCTGCTCTTCTTTAACTTCTTTTGCTGTTCTTCCTGTTATTTTTTTGTTATTTTTCTTTTATATTTCTTCTTTTTTTCTGCTATCTTTTCTTCCTTCTATTTCTTCTTCCTCTTCTTTTTCTTAATTTCCTTCCTTTTTCCGTTTTCTTTGAATCTCCAGGAAAATGAGTTATTCACTCCTTAATTGCTGTGTTATACATGGAAGTATCAAAAGAAGACTGCTCCAAGATCCCAGAGCCTATAAATATTTTTCAAAGAGACATGGATACAGCGGGATTAATATCAATCTGTATTACAGAGGAAATGGTTTTCAATTAATTGGAAGGGTTGAAAGTGAATAAATGTCCAGGTCAAGATGGTATTCATCCAAAATTGCTGTTTGAAATTAGATACCAACTAGCAAAACCATTGGCTATATTATGTTCTCAGTCACTTACAAAAGGGATTGTTCCACAGGATTGGAAAAATGCAGGAGTGATCCCCTTATTCAAAAAGAGCAAAAAATCAGATCCAGCAAATTATAGACCGGTGAGTTTAACGAGCATAGTCTGTAAATTGTTAGAGTCAATAATCAAAGAAAACATTGTAATGCATTTAGACAAATTTAATCTAATCATAAATAGTCATCATGGGTTTACTAGAGGGAAATCATGCTTAACAAATCTATTAGAATTCATGGAGGAGGTTACTAAAATGATAGATAAAGTGGAGCCAGTGGATGTTAAATATTTATCTAGATTTTGCAAAGGCCTTTAATAGAATACCTCATCAAAGATTATTTTGAAAGTTAAAATCACATGGGATAGGTGGGGAAGTTGCCAAATGGATTGAAAATTGGTTAACGGGAAGAAGGCAGAGGGTGGGCATAAATAAGGAGTACTCTGAGTGGTGTGAAGTGAAAAGTGGTGTGCCACAGGGCTCGGTTTTGGGAGCAATTTTGTTCTTGATATATATAAATGATTTGGACATTGATATGGCATCCATGATTGCAAAATTTGCTGATGATACAAAACTATGCAGTAGTGTCTCATCTAAAGCAGAAGTGGATATATTGAGGTCGGATTTAGATAAAATTTGAGAATGGTCTGTAAGCTGGCAAATGGAGTTTAATGTAGATAAATGTACAGTCATCCACATGGGTAGATCCAATATGGAACATAATTACAGAATGGAAGAGAACAATATTAGAAAGATAGATAAGAAAAGGGACCTAGGGGTTATAATAGGCCATACAGGTAAGGCAAGTGAGGAAGTTCAGGTAGCAGTGAAAAAAGCAAATGCAATGTTAGGTATGATAAAAAGAAATATTAAACATAGGAGCAAGGAAGTGATAGTCAAACTGTATAAAGCATTAGTTAGACCTAGATTGGAGTACTGTGTACAGGTCTAGAGTCCTTATCATAGAGAGGATATAAACATGCTGGAAAGAATACAAAAAAGACCAACAAAGATGATAGTGGGATTCCATAATTACAGTTATGAGGAAAGACTCAGAAAAACCGGCCTACACTGTCTATAAGAGAGAAGAATTCGAGGTGACAATACAGATTTATATGATGATCAGAGGAATGGATAAATTAGACTATAATAAGTTTTTCAAAATACAGCCACCCACAAGAACGAGAGGGCATAGCTACAAATTAACTAAAGAGATGTCCAGATTAGATATTAGAAAATATTTTTTTAGTCAGAGAGTGGCGAATGCTTGGAATGCATTGCCACGGTAGGTAGTGGAGGCAGGGACAGTTAATACATTTAAGAATAAATTGGATACACATAGCTTTTAGAGCAAGGTAATGTAAATGAAACTGGCTGTGTACAGACTCTGCAGAGTCTTCTAAACCAGTATAAAGGCGTTAAGTTAAGTATCAAAGTGGTAGAAAGCTTGCTTCTCACAGCAATGAGACAGGATTCATTCTTTTTTGTCGGCATGATCCAGTCGGCCTAGTTGTAAATGGGTACCTGGTTTGCTGTTAGGGAAGGGGGAGACAGCGAAGCAGAGGATTGTCCACCCCACCTAATTTTTGAGACCCAACGATAAAAGAGTCTGATAATAATTTTGGGCCGAAGTTGCAGCATAGTAAATGAGATGATAGCAGCCAGTAACTTATAACTGACTGTCTGCATCAGGGTCAGTGAACCAGAGCTGACCAAGACCCTATTCCACCTCCAAATGGTGGCCCTGGAAACAGGCTGCACGAGCGCAGTCTGGTTAAAGGAGTGGGGATGGCAGCGGAAAGGCAAACCCGGTGCAAAAAAATCAGGCTAAAGCCGGATATGTTGGGCCAAAAGGCGTAGATATCGCAGCCTCGCTGTAAAACTACGACACAATGCCCTTTTCAGAACAAACGTCGAAGTAGGAGTAGAAAGAGGAAGAAGAAGAAAGAAAAGAAGAAGCAGAAGATATTGATTTACTGTTGTGTCACTAAGATGCATGTCTAGTCAGTGTTGATCTGAGAGGCCAACACCCGGACAGCTGCGCCACGCATAAGCTCTTATGATATACATTTTGGAAATATTGTAAGAGGTAACCAAGGCAACAGAAGACACACCAGGTATCTCGATCACAAATATAGTATGAATGAGATTTAATTTTATGTAAGGTAAAGTTACCAGTTACCTTTTTCTTCACCTTAAAACTTCCCAAAGTGTTGTTGTTGTTTAATGCCCACAAAGAGTAAGTTTACTCTTTTGTGTGCCCTGAAAAGGTGCTAAGAAGTGGGTTATAGTAACTTTCCACACTTTCAGTGTGTTGATGAAGGTAGACTGCGGTCTTCCTGGCTGTTGTGCTATACTTGGCTTCATCTGCGTGATGCTCATTACTATGGAGATGGTACGTCCTGGTCAGTATGTTGTGCCTGACCATACAAAGTGTCTCAGTTCCCATCCCAAACTGTAAATCATGTACCAATTATCTGCTGACGGACTCTGGAGCATGCTGTGGCATGGCTCTAAGTTTGTTTCTCTCCTAAGATAGACTAACAAAAGTATCAATTATCTGCTGGGGGGCTCTGAAACAGGCTACAACTTAACACTGTCCCTCTCCTGAGATAGACTAGCAAAGGTATCCATTATCTACTGAGGGACTCAGAAACATGCTACAACATGACACTAAGTTTATAGACTAGCACTTTAACCACTGTCATTCAGATGCTAATAATATGATATAACTTTACAAAATTGACCAAATTAAACATTAATGCTTAATGGGATAAATGATTGAACAGAACAAATTTCTGCTGGCAGAATGTAAATACCTGGGGGAGGAACCTACCTCCTACCAGGCGTATCAGCAGGGTTGCGGATTGCTGAAAGGCCTCCTAATTTGGAGGTTAGCTGCAAATAAATAAGCAGCCGTGGACAAAAACGGGTCGGCAGGCATGGAGGCTGTAAGGAGGCAGCCCCTCCACCATGCAAAGACACAACAGGCTAATCACCTGTTTGTCTTAAAAAAAACGTTTACAAGTCAAAACATAGAGAAAACCGGACAGACCTCAACAGCGACGAACAGGCGAGAAAAAAGGACCACGATTTACGGAACATGAAATGTACGAAGTATAAACGGAAAAGAACATGAACTAATAAAGGAGATGAAGAGAGCAAAATTGACAGTCCTGGCACTTACAGAAACAAAGAAAAAGGGACAGGGCGTTCTGGACCATGATGGCAACATGCTATACTACAGCGGAGTTCCCATGAGTGAACGAGCCAGGTCAGGGGTTGGTTGTATAGTGAATAGTAACAACAAAGCAAACATTAAAGGATGGAAATTCATTTCAGAACGACTGATGGTTCTAAGTCTACAAGAGGAGGATAGTCAAATGGATATCGTCACTGTGTATACACCAAACGAAGATGAGAGCACTGACATAAAAGATTAATTTTATGAGCTCCTTCAAAGGACCATTGACGATTGCCATAATGAAATACTTCTCCTTGGAGACTTCAACGCAAGAGTTGGGAACGACTATTCTAGTTGGGATGGAGTGATCGGTAGGTATGCAGAAGATGTCTTAAGTGACAATGGAAAATGGCTGCTCAGATTCTGCAGAGAACAAAACCTTGTTATTACAAATACAAGGTTTCCACACAAGCGTATCTATGCCTACAAAAGATGCGAGCCGGCAAGAAATTAAAGATCTATAATTGACTATGCGATAGTGAGGAAAACTGATTTCAAGCATGTAAAGGATGCTAGAGTGTTCAGAGGACCAGAGATAGGAAGCGACCACTACCTAGTTAAAATAAAGAGAGAAATTGAAAAACACTATCCAGCCAGGTAACACCCATCAGCAAGCATGAAACATAATACACGAGGAGAAAATAAAATTAAGGCTTACAAACTACGAGAACCAGATGTTAAGAGGAGATACCAAGGGCTCATAATAACAGCAATAGAAATGATAGAGGAATCTGAAGAAGATTTGGAAATGCTCTGGGTAAAATTCAAAGACATCCTCAAAGAGGCTGCAGCAGAGGCATACGGTCAAACCAAAGAAGGGTGGAAGAGAAAGAGTACACCATGGTGGACAGAAGAAGTGAAAACAATAATACGAGAAAAGAAAAAGGCATGGAAGCAATACCTAGGGGCTAGGAATACAGAAGAACAAACAAAAGAAATATAAAAAATATGTAAATTTTAGAACAGAAGCAAAGAAGACTGTGCTCAAGGCCAAACAGAAATCCTGGGAAGAATTTGGAGAGAAACTGGAAAATAATGCTGGAGAAAACCAGAAACTGTTCTTAAAGAACATGCGGAAGGAAAAGGAATGCCCCCTGAAATTTGTTAAAGATAAACAAGGTGCGCTGTTGACCGCCCCAGAAGAGGTGATGAACAGATAGAAAGAATATTTCTCAGATCTCCTTGGAGTGGAGGAAAACCAGGCTCTGGAAGTAACAGTCCCAATTCAAGAAGAGGGAGCCATGGAGGGAAACGATAATATCACAATGGAAGAACTAATGGCAGCATTGGAGAAAATTAAGATTGGTAAAGCAGCAGGACATGATGGTATAACACCAGAAATGGTTAAATACATGGGAGCGGCAGGAGAGATGCTATTTATGAAGATTCTCAAGGCAGCTTGGCGCCACAAGACGATACCAAAAGACTGGGAGGTTGCAATAATAATACCAATATTTAAAAAGATCGACAATGTGAAAATCACAGAGGTATTTCCCTTCTCAGTGTCCCCGGGAAAGTCTTCTCTAGGATTCTAGAACGGCGATTAAAAGGTCTAGCAGAGCCAAACATGGATGAAACTCAATGTGGGTTTAGGGCAAACAGAAGTACTCAAGACCTTATCTTTACACTCAGACAGCTAAGTGAAAAGGCTCTTGAATATGATAAAGTGATGCATCTCTGCTTTTTGGATTTGGAGAAAGCATTTGATAAAGTTCCTTGGAACAAACTCTGGGAGTGCCTGACAAGGAAGAACATCCCAGGACCCCTAATCTCTGCCATACAGAGTTTCTATAAAACATGCAGAAATTATGTGCGGACATCAAATCAAAAGTCAGGAGAGTTCAAGACCACTAGCGGAGTAAGACAGGGGGACATTCTATCACCGTACCTTTTCATACTCCTCATGGATGAAGTCATCAAAGCCTGCAAAGAACGGACAAAAAAGGATGAAGTAGGGTACTGGAAGATGAGACCAAGTTACATATCGGAACTAGCATTTGCAGACGATGTGGCCCTGATCACGAAAACCGAGGCACATCTCCAGATCAACTTGCAGGTCTGGGAAGAAGAGTTGAAGAAGAGAGGAATGCACATCAGCACTCCAAAACAAAAACTATGGTGATCGCCAGAGATGAAAAGAGACATCAGATAACCCTGGGAACACGCACTGGAGCAGGTCAGTAACTTTAAATATCTAGGAGTGGTAATAGACAGCAGGGGAGGAATCAAAGAGGAGTTAACTGCACGAAGGGCAGCAGCAGGTAGACTGTTCCATGCAATAAACAGAGGTTTCCTCAGTAGAAGAGAAATAAGCAGGAAAACAAAGATGGATGTATACGCTCGACCTATGTGCCTGTCCTGACATAGGGATGTGAGTCATGGGCAATGACTACAGCCCAAGAAAGGCAATTACAAACTTCAGAAATGAGGTACCTAAGAAAGGCGGTTCAGGTAACAAAAAAGGGACAAGATCCATAACCAGACAATACGTAGCAATCTTGAAGTTCAACCCCTGCAAACACGAGTGGAGCAGTCCCAACTACAGTGGTTTGGCCATGTCTGTAGAATGGAAGAAGATCGGATACCAAAGCGGTCATGGGAGATCAAAAGTCAAGGACGGACGCAGACCCCAAGCACGTCCCAAAGTACGTTGGGAAGACAACATACGACAGTCCCTAAGTGATAGAAGGTTGGATTGGATAGAGGCCAGGAAAAAGACGGCGGAAAGAGCAGTGTGGCGTTCTCTTTGGCAAACCTCTACACCTCACGGTAGAAGAAGAGCGACTAAGTAAGAATGTAAATATATCATTGAATTACAATGCACAAATAAATACAAATGAGGAAATATGAGATAGAATTTCAACAGCAATAGGGCCTTTTGAAGACCTCTTGGCAACTGTCAAAAGAAGGAAACTTGCTTGGTACGGTCGTATATCGAGATCAACTGGTCTTACAAATAGGATCCTGCCCGGAAAGGTGCAAGGCAGACGTCGAAGAGGCCGTTTCAAAAAGATGTGGAAGGACAACATAAAAGAATGGACCAATCTCCAGCCAGAAGAGGCACAGGCAGTGACCCATGACAGAGAAGGATGGCATGGGGTTGTGAGGATATCTTCATGTGTGCTCCAACGACCTCACTGGTTACGAGATGACCTAACCTGACCTGAATAAATACAAGGGTTGCTCAGAAAGTAATGCCCCACATTTTTTGTGCAATCCCAGAATCAAGATTTTTTTTTCAAAGTATCCCATAGTATTACTGCCGTAGGGGTGTGAGGTGTTAGCGATCTCACATTTCAAAGGCTCGGCTATATGAGGGCGGTAGCCATCTCCTCTCCCTCACCACTTTTACTTCTCGGACTGAACCGGTACCCATTTAAGGCTGGGTCGACCCGGGAGCCATTGCGGTCTGAAAAAAACATTACCGCCTCAACTGGGACATGAACCCAGAACCACTCAGATGCGAAGCCAGCGCGCTAACCACTGCGCTACGCGGCTCCACATATTGCAAAGTGAAAATGTACAGGCTGCAACACTGATGTATCTCACATACAAGTGCACAAATGCAGTCTTCCAACAGATAGCACTACTGTAGTAGTTCATTAAAAAGTGTGAATATGCATTACAAACGAGCTATAATTTAATTTTTGGTGGCGAAGATAGAAGGCGTGTGGAACATTCGCAAGTGTGCAGAACATTCGCAAACATTTCTGTGCTGTGTATTGAAGCTGTGCAGCCGATACAAGCATCTTTGAACAATGGGTTAAGAACGTTTAAGCTTCAGGAAGTGGAGAAATATAGCTGCATGATCGACCGCGGTCTTGGCATCCTTCAGCAGCCACATATTGCAGTGCACCAATGCAATTTTTCATGATGATCATTGCACCACATGTCCACAATTAACCTTACAGTTTTCAGTCAGCAAATGAAGTTGAATGACAATTTTCTACATTCTTGGATATTCTAAGGATTGTTGAGAAAGTATCAAATAACTGAAGCAAAACCAGAAACCACCACAATAAACGAGATCTTTTTTGCAGATGATCAGGGTATCTTCCCTCCCGATGAACAAAACCTCCAAGAACATCTGAATGCCCTTCACAATGCCTGTGAAAGATATAATGTGAGGATTAGTACAGCAAAGACGGAGGCAATGAAAATCAGCAGAATAGAGAAAACACAAACTTTGTATGTATAGTACAGAGTTTAAACAAGTCAATGAATTCAAATACTTGAGCAGTGTGTTCACACAAGATGGAAGGCTAGATACAGAGATGGAATCAAGAACACAGAAAGCCAATGCGGTTTCTATCAGCTCTCACCATTACTAAGACAAAAACACATTCCAATGAAGACGAAGCTGAGAAATAGTGTGTTAATACCAACTCTCTGCTACCAGTGCCAGACATGGACTCTTACTAACGCACAGGAAAGAAAAATCATGCTATGCAAAATGTGGTGTTGGAGAAAGGTTGTCGGGGTCACAAGGCTGGACAGATTGAGATACAAAATAATCAGACAGATGGTTGGTGCAACTCTGTCCATGGAATACATAGAAAGGTAGAGAATAAAATGGTTCGGACACCTGACAAGAATGCAACCAAAGTTACCAGCTGCTTGCATCTAAAATATCAGACATCATGGGTTGTAGACCGAGAGACAGACCACGAAAAAGTTGGAAAGATGGTGTCAGTGAGACACTGAAAAATACGGAATGAGAATAACATGTAGAATTTGTGTAATTGCGGTCTTGCAACAGATAGCGCTGCTGTAGTAGTCCGTTAAAATGGCATCTGTGTGCAATACACATTACAAAAAAGTTGTAATTTAATTCTTGGTGTTGGAGAAAAAATAGTTTGCGGAACATTCACAAACATTTGTGTGTTGTGTGTTGGAAGTTGGATTCCTCAAAGTCTCTCAACTGACCACAGACATCAAAAGAACATGGCTACATGAGCCAGAAGCAAGCTGGTACAGGAAAAGCATGCATGCCATTGTTTTGCCGTAGAAGTTGGTGGGGAATTATGTGGAAAAATAGCACATGTAAAGGAAACATTCAATTATACTGTACAGGAATTTCACGTATTTGGAATAAATAATCTCTGAAGAAAAAATTGTGAAACATTATTTTTGAGCAGCCTTCGTAATATGTCATGAGATTACATGACACTACTATTCTTTTTTGTCTCTTTGCTCTTGTGCTCCATCCAAAGTATAAGGGCCAACATGACAGCTGATCCCTTTACAAGAATTCTGCATCAAACCAATGATATGTGCTCTGGTAGTGGCTGGCCTCTGTAGCAGTTTGTTTTGTCATAATGAGGCTGCTACTTTATACAGAATGTCTTTTACTATCGGCTAAGAAGTGTAACAGTTGTTCTAAGCTATCTCTTCTCAGTATACCACTCGGGTCAGTGTAACTATACTTTATTGTACCACTCGGGTCAGTGTAACTATGCTTTAGTGTACCACTTTGGTCAATGTAACTATACTTTATAACACCACTTAGATCAATGTAACTATATTTCAGTGCATCATATAGGTTAATGTAACTATGCTTTATAGGACCACTTAGGTTAATATAACTATTCTTTAAAGCATCGCTTAGGTTAATGTAACTATGCTTTATAGCACTGCTTAGGTTAATCGAACTATGCTTTAAAGCACTGCTTAGATTAATGTAACTATGCTTTATAGCGCCACTTAGGTTAATGTAACTATGCTTTATAGGACCACTTAGGTTAATGTAACTATGCTTTATAGGACCACTTAGGTTAATGTAACTATGCTTTATAGCACCACTTAGGTTAATGTAACTATGCTTTATAGCACCACTTATGTTAATGTAACTATGCTTTATAGGACCACTTAGGTTAATGTAACTATGCTTTATAGCACCACTTAGGTTAATGTAACTATGCTTTATAGCACCACTTAGGTAATTGTAACTATACTTCATGGCAACACTCAGGTCAATGTAACTATACTTCTTCTTCATTTTACTCCTGTATGGGGTATAATGCTGCCACTTTAAATTTGCACCTTTTGGAAGCATGCAGAACCACTTAGTGAGCTCTTGCAGTAGTGTTTTGTGGTGTGTATAGCGATAAGTTACACATGTTAAGGTTGCCAGTCCCATATACAACTCTTTTCAGTAATCTTTTGTAACATTCGTAGGGAGGCTGTTGCCCAATTTTCTGTCCTCTCCAGTAATGAATGTCCGGACTGGAACAGAGCTAGCAGATTTACATGCAGAAAATATGGGATGAGGAATGCACCTATCTTAGTCTTAGTCGACCTGCGCATCTACATGGGCAGATGCCTTTGTGTAGGTTCCAGCTTTGGTGTGAGCTGGATGTAGCCGGGAAGAGTATTTCCTGCTTACCGGGGCTAGGTTTGAGCAGCTTATTACTTTGCTGTGTTGGGACAGGTGCCGCAGAGGGTGGTTAACCGGTGTGCGAGTTAGGTCAGGTCCCGTGAGGTCGTTGGGGCACACATGAAGACATCCTCACAATCTCATGCCACCCTTCTCTGTCAGAGGCCGCTGCCTGTGCCTCTTCTGGTCGGAAATTGGTCCATTCTTTTTTGTTGTCCTCCCACCTCTTTTTGGGATGGCCTCTTCGTCGTCTGCCTTGCACGTTTCCATGGAGGATCGTATGTGCAAGACCATTTGATCTCGATATGTGATCGCACCAAGCGAGTTTTCTTCTTTTGACAGTTGCCAAGAGGCCTTCAAAAGGCCCTATTGCTGTTGTAATTCTATCTCGTATTTCCTCATTTGTAACTCTATCTTTGTATGTGACGTTTAAAAGTCTTCAGAAACATCTCATCTCCAAGGCCTGTATCCTTCACTGAAGATCACCTGTAACTGTCCATGTCTCATAAGCATAGAAGAATATTGACAGGACCAGTGTACGCAGTATTCTGATTTCCGTGCTTAGTACTAACCGTTTAATTTGCGAGTCCATCTTAATAAACTCAAACACTAAAGCAAAGTAGACCCACAGCCTGTTAGGCACCATCTATACTGCTTTAAACAAACCACCTAACCATGGCCGGTATTATACCATGTCACACAGTTAGTCGCCTTTTATGACATGCTCTCTGTGGGGCTGTGGTGCTATTCTTGTCCTTGTCATGCACAAAGTAACCCCCACACGGACCACTCAGGATAAATCTAAGGGAAACCAAATCTGGAGGATAAGCAACATCATCTGACCTTTTTGCTCTAATGTGAAACATGATCCACCACATCGACTGGTCTGTTTTTAGGGAATCCTGCCTCCTGTCAGCAGCGGCTGATTACAATAACTTTTTTCTAGAGGATGAGGTTGCTAGCCCCATGCACCACCGTCTTTAGTTACCTTGCTAGCCCTATGCACTACCGTCTTTAGTTACCTTTAGTTACCTTTTATCATCTACTTCACCTGGGATACTACTGTAGTTGACGACCAGCATTCTGTAAATAATGAACTGCCATAGTTATCAAAATACTGCATTGTTTTGTTGGGAATTTTTTTATTGTACTTTTCCTTCTCATTCGGCCTGTTTTTTTATAACGTCTAAACGTGTCGTCCAGTTTTTCTGGATAAAGGTTGTGGTAACGATTTCTTCAAGGCTACAAAACAGCTTTATATGGAGGCTTGCCTTTGGTGGTTAGGGCGTAGTACGCAGAGGCATACAGTAGTCCTGTAGGATATGTTTCGCTATTTGTGCTATTTGTTAGTGGGAAGGCTAACCTAGTATGGAAAAGGGCCATGCTGAAGTCAGATGTGTCGGACCAAAAGGTGCAAATATCGCAGTCAAGCTGTAAACTATGACACAACTCATTCTGTTCTCCGGACTACATCCTGCTACTTACAAAGCCCTTTTCAGTGCTTAGTAGCAGCAGTTTAAGAACGAACGGACAAAGAAGTTGTTTTCCCTTTGAAAAATATTTTGCTCTCCTTTGGGGTAGGTGGTAGTTATGAAGATACAAACTGTCACACTTATTTATCAAAGTGCTGCATTGTCTGTTTTTTTTGTTTGTTGTAGGGAAGGATTCCCAATTCAGCCCAGTCAGACAGGGTTCTGTAAGGTCTACCATCTGACTCCTCTCTTGTCCAACAACCAAGACAAGCGAGGACTGGCTCTAGATGGAAAACTGAAACATGAAGACACTAACCTGGCCTCATCCACCATGTAAGTCAGTGTGACTTGTACACAAACATGGTAGCAGGGCGGAAGCAAATAGTGGGACTGATTTGCCATCAGTGTTTAAGTTAATTACATTCCATCATTTCAAGCTGCATAGTGGGACTTATTTATCATCAGTGTTAGTTAATTCCATGTTTCCAATCCCTGTAGTGAAACTGATCTGTCATCAGTGTTAGTTAATTTCATGTTTGCAAACTGTATAGTTGGACTTATTTGTCTATAGTCTTAGTTAATTCCATGTTTCAAAGCTGTATAGTGAGACTGATAAAACTTAGTTAATTCCATGTTTCCAAACTGTATAGTGAGACTGTTTGTCATTAGCCTTAGTTAGTTAATTCTATGTTTCCAAGCTGTATAGTGAGACTGTTTGTGATTAGCCTTAGTTAGTTAATTCCATGTTTCTAAATAGTATAGTTGGACTTATTTGTCATTAGTCTTAGTTAATTTCATGTTTCCAAACTGAATAGTGAGACTGATTTGTCATTAGCCTTAGTTAGTTAATTTCATGTTTCCAAACTGAATAGTGAGACTGATTTGTCATTAGCCTTAGTTAGTTAATTTCATGTTTCCAAACTGAATAGTGAGACTGATTTGTCATTAGTCTTGGTTAGTTAATTCCATGTTTCCAAACTGTATAGTTGGACTTATTTGTCATTAGTCTTAGTTAATTTCATGTTTCTAAACTGTATAGTGAGACTGATTTGTCATTAGGTATAACATTGTTCTCATGACAAGATACTGCCAAGTTCAATATTGGGCAAAGAGAGTTATTAAAGTAGTTTATTATTAAGATGTATTTGTTTTGAATGCTCACAATGAGTAGGATTACTCTTTTGTGTGCCCTAAAAAGGACGTTGAGTGGTGGGTTGTCGCAACTTTTCTCACATCCGGGACATGCTGATGAAGGTGGACCAAGGTCCTCCAGGCAGCTGTGCTATAATTGGCTTCATCTGCATGTCACTCACTACTGAGAGTATCACTTCGATCACTCACCTCGTTAGCCAGGCTGCCATGAAAACAGTCCATTTCCAGGGAGGGCTGCGAGGAAGCCGAGGTGAAGGTCTTGGCCAGTATATTTTGCCTGACCCTAACTAACATGTCTGATCAGTATGTTGTGCCTGACCAGACGTTAGTCTCCCTCCTCAATTATTAAGATAATAATTATTATTGTGACACAGTGTGGCATAGGGGTGAAACATCGGTTTCACTTTCCCAACACACCAGGTTTGAATCCTGCCATGTCCAGTTTGGCAGACGTTTGGTTTTTTCTTGGTATGATTGCTTCTCCACATACAGAAAGGAATGACAACCTACCATACTGCACACCTGCCAAGAAATATATAACAGCCAAACAGGTTGGCGGATGTAAGAAGCAATGTTTTGCAAAGGACGTGCTACTTACATTTTATATTAATATTATTCTTGTTGTTACTTTTAGTGTTTATTATTAATATTTTTATTGCTATTATTGGTATTGTTATTATTTTTGTTATTATCGTTGTTGTTGTTATTATTATAATTGCTATTATTACTAATCGTATTATTATTAATTTTGTTATTGTTATTATTTTTTAAAATTATTATTGTTGTTGTTATTATTATTGTTTTATTAATACTTTTGTTATTATTATTGTCATTGTTATTATTTTTATTATCAATGTACATAGTTACCAAACGGAATAACTTAACCCTACCAGACCGCTGTACCCATTTTTCGGTAATTTCCTTAACTGCCGCTAAACCGCTGTACCTAATTTTCGGTACTTTGGATAGTACGTCATAAAATGCGTCAGAATCTAAAAATAACCAACCAATCGTGGTCAATCCTCGTGATTAGTCATTACAAATTGCTGCCCCCGTGTTTGAATTGATTTTGTGGGGTTTAACGTGAACAAATTCGGAAAATTGACAATGAAACGAACGGCTGATGAACCAAGCACTTCAACAGGAAAGCAAAGTAAGTCTAGGCTTATGACAGTCCAACAGGTGATCAATAATTTGATTGATTCAGACTCTGTTCAAGTGAAACAGACAGTGATATGCAAGTCAATCTTAATAGACTCCAACACTAGAGCTAAGTAGATCCGCAGCCAGTTAGGCACCATCTATAGCTGCTCTTAACAAACCACCTGAGGAAAGGTATAAACAACTTGGGTAGATTTTTAACTTGTGTTTTGTTTTCGGGCAGCAATCATTAAGCCTACTCTTCTGACAACTACTTTCTTCTTTCTATCATGTTTCTTGTTAGCATGACTGAGAAGAGCCAGAAGGAGAGTCTAACAACTACTTTCTTCTTTCTATCATGTTTCTTGTTAGCATGACTGAGAAGAGCCAGAAGGAGAGTCTAACAACTACTTTCTTCTTTCTATCATGTTTCTTGTTAGCATGACTGAGAAGAGCCAGAAGGAGAGTCTAACAACTACTTTCTTCTTTCTATCATGTTTCTTGTTAGCATGACTGAGAAGAGCCAGAAGGAGAGTCTAACAACTACTTTCTTCTTTCTATCATGTTTCTTGTTAGCATGACTGAGAAGAGCCAGAAGGAGAGTCTAACAACTACTTTCTTCTTTCTATCATGTTTCTTGTTAGCATGACTGAGAAGAGCCAGAAGGAAAGCCTAACAACTACTTTCTTCTTTCTATCATGTTTCTTGTTAGCATGACTGAGAAGAGCCAGAAGGAGAGCCTAACAACTACTTTCTTCTTTCTATCATGTTTCTTGTTAGCATGACTGAGAAGAGCCAGAAGGAGAGGCTAACAACTACGTTCTTCTTTCTATCATGTTTCTTGTTAGCATGACTGAGAAGAGTCAGAAGGAGAGCCTAGGAATTGTTGTCTCGTACAGAGTCAAGGTCAAGCTCATCATGGGGTTTGGGTCTGGGTGAGTAATCAACAAAAATATTTCAAGTTCATATTAATTGGCTAGATGTCTTTTTGTATGTTCGTTATCCAAAGTCTCTGAAATAAAGCTGTGCTTGACCTGGCTGCTATTTGAGCTGTGTACAGCCTCAGGATGGAATTGGTAGACCTGATGGATTCATTCTTGTGGCCATGGGGTAATGCTATTTAATGATCTGAGAAATGCAAATACCATAGCTGTCTGCCCGTTAAGATAAAGCGTTTGATCAATAAAAGCCTTAAAGATACAAACAAACAAACCAAAGAAACATTATACAAATAGATGAGTTCATAAATTGTATATCATCAAGATATTCAGAAAAACAACTAAATGACATATTGAGGTAGGATAAATCACAAGTTAATATTAAATTAATTAACTTATTCCTTTAACTCCATTTAGCCAATACCCCCAAGAGAGGAAAGACACACAGCAAGAGCACATACTTCCAATTCCATGGTCATTCCAGCAAAGATTTACGAAGTGTAGAACTTGCCCAAAACAGATGCTCAGAAGCTCAGAGTCACTCAGAGAGAAATGGGAAGGAGCGCACTAAAATTTTGATACGGCATAAAATCCAAAATCCGGAACAAATAAATTCAGCAAAGATTTACGAAGTGTAGAACCTGCCCAAAACAGATGCTCAGAAGCTCAGAGTCACTCAGAGAGAAATGGGAAGGAGCGCACTAAAATTTTGATACGGCATAAAATCCAAAATCCGGAACAAATAAATTCAGCAAAGATTTACGAAGTGTAAAACCTGCCCAAAACAGATGCTCAGAAGCTCAGAGTCACTCAGAGAGAAATGGGAAGGAGCGCACTAAAATTTTGATACGGCATAAAATCCAAAATCCGGAACAAATAAATTCAGCAAAGATTTACGAAGTGTAAAACCTGCCCAAAACAGATGCTCAGAAGCTCAGAGTCACTCAGAGAGAAATGGGAAGGAGCGCACTAAAATTTTGATACGGCATAAAATCCAAAATCCGGAACAAATAAATTCAGCAAAGATTTACGAAGTGTAAAACCTGCCCAAAACAGATGCTCAGAAGCTCAGAGTCACTCAGAGAGAAATGGGAAGGAGCGCACTAAAATTTTGATACGGCATAAAATCCAAAATCCGGAACAAATAAATTCAGCAAAGATTTACGAAGTGTAAAACCTGCCCAAAACAGATGCTCAGAAGCTCAGAGTCACTCAGAGAGAAATGGGAAGGAGCGCACTAAAATTTTGATACGGCATAAAATCCAAAATCCGGAACAAATAAATTCAGCAAAGATTTACGAAGTGTAAAACCTGCCCAAAACAGATGCTCAGAAGCTCAGAGTCACTCAGAGAGAAATGGGAAGGAGCGCACTAAAATTTTGATACGGCATAAAATCCAAAATCCGGAACAAATAAATTCAGCAAAGATTTACGAAGTGTAGAACCTGCCCAAAACAGATGCTCAGAAGCTCAGAGTCACTCAGAGAGAAATGGGAAGGAGCGCACTAAAATTTTGATACGGCATAAAATCCAAAATCCGGAACAAATAAATTCACTACCAACATTGTTTCAAGTCGATGTGGAAGCAGCGATATCACACAAACATCGATGGGCTGGACATGCCTGACAACAGTTAGACACGTAGAACAACACTTTGGTGGCCATATGCTTGTACGCTTCTACGGCGTCGCCCAACTATGCGATGACGAGAGGGACTAACCAAAGACATAGGTCTGCATTGGTACAGCGCTGCAAAAGATCGAGACACATACAGAACATTGTTGGCTTCCTTGTATACGGTGGGAAGGAAGACTAACGTCTGGTCAGGCAAAATATACTGATCAGACATGTTAGTCAGGGTCAGGCAAAACATACTGACCAAGACCCTCACCTTCGCTTCTTCATACGGACTGTTTTCATGGCAGTCTGGCGCACAAGGTGAGGGATGGACGTAATCACCATAGTATTGAGCGACACGCAGATGTAGCCAAGCACAGCACAACTGCCTGGAGGACCCAGGCCTACCTTCATCAGCACACTCGGGATGTGAGGAAAGCTACTGCAACCTGCCACTTAATGTCCTTTTGAAGGAGGCACTCAAAAGAGTAAATCTACTCATCATGGACATTCGAAACGACAACCTGGCATATTACACATCTGTCAGACTAATGCAGAGGATAATGTGAATATTCAATAAATACTTCACGACCACACACAGTAGAGTTGCAGATAAACTGAATTTTTAAAATGTGCCTGTTCATCAAATAGTTATCCGGTCATGAATTTGAATTTCATGTTGTTTGATGAAACCTGCCTTCCCTTTTTTTTAAAAATAAGTATACACCTAAATGCAGCGAGGAAGAGAACTGACCACCCCACCTCATAAACAAACTCTGGCCTGGTACAATGAAGTCTCTAACACTTCATCCCTACCAGCAGTGTCTGCTGCTGGACTTTCTTTTTTTAAATGTGCAGGCTCCCTGTATTTAAAAAGCATTAAATAGTTGCTTGAGATTAATGTTGGGGAAAAAACTAAACAAATTCAACTCGTATGTGTTTGTTCATTGTATTTTTTTAAAACTTACACTAATAAAAATTATTTTTTAAATTTACAAGACAATCATATAGTCGATAACTATCAAATATTATTTTAAAATTGACACAGACAATCACACAGCCTTACACCAGATGAAATTATTTTTAAAGAAACATCTAGGACAAATCATACAACCTTAAACTAACTAAACGGGATCAAAAAGCAGAGCAGCGCATGAGCTGCAGTGGTCAGCGACCCATAGTTGACTGCTATCATCAGGGCCAGCGAACCAGAGCTGCCAAGACCTTTCTACTCCTCCACACTGTGATCCTGGATAACAGGCTGCAGCAGGGCAGATTGGCTAAGAAGGGATCGAAGAGGGAATGCTAACCCGGTACTCAAAAAATGCTTGCTGAAGTCGGATGTATTGGACCGAAAGGTGCAAATATCGCAGTCAAGCTGTAAACTACGACACAACGCATTCCGTTCACTGGACTACATTCTGCTACTTGAGCCCTTTCAGGGTTTGGTAGCGGTAGATTGAGAACGAACAAAGCCAAGCCAAACTAACTAAACATTTTTTTTTCAACTTGCAAGACATGGCCTTACACTAACAAAAATAATTTTTAAAACTTTACAAGACAACCATATGGTCTTAAAATAACTAAAATTATTTATAAAACTTACAATAAAATCGTAAATCTTTATACTAAGAAATAATCAAATAAACTTTAACTTTAAAAAAAAACAACCTTAAGCGAGGGTTCGACTTCATCACCTCGGGATTTCCCCATTTAGCTTGGTCTTCCTCGGCAGATGGGTACCCCGTCTGTCAAGAGCATCGCACAAATCAAGAACTCCGTAGCTCCAGCGATGAACTAGGGATCTCCAGAAAATATTGACATCATGGACCGACCGTTGTGGCTTGAATTCGAACCCCCGACCATCTGAACATGAGGCAAACAGCTTCACCACTTCGCCACAGAAATCAAATAAACATGACTAGCACAATCGTACAGTCTGACAAAATTTACCCAAAAAATGCTAATATAAAATTGCTAAACTTGACAGGTTGACAGATGTGGTATTCATTCTACAGAAATGAAGATTGAATATATTAACAAAAATCAGTATCAGCCATTTGCTTCACACATCACATTATTTGTGATGGTGCACTTGAGAATTAACATATATGAGACCTTCACATGACAAGGGCTAACCCTCGAGGCGTCACAAAACTCATTTCTTTTTTTTAAATCCTGAATGCTCTTTTTTTCAATACGGAAACAGTTATGTTCCTCTACCATCATTGTTGTCTATCACGGTAAGGCTAACTCACCTTTATAGTTTGAATGTCCAGATTACCTGGCCTGTGTCATGTTGAAAGGCTGATATCAAACTTGAAACACAGCATGATATTTGTTATTTCAAGATCACTTTTGTCAAATAGAAGGCCTCATGTCAGATCAAGAAAAGGTCAATAAAGTATAATGTTCCATGTCTTTTATTTCCATGTGTTGTTTCGCTGGTTAGATGGCTTCAGCTTTTGTTGTTTCGCTGGTTGTTGTCTTCAGCTTTTGTTGTTTCACTGGTTGTTGTCTATGATCATGGTGTCTTTAATTGTAATGTTGTTTGTAGTTGCTTGATGTGGACTAGGATAACAACTTTAACACATACTGTTCCCTATCTATCCAGGTAATTCTCTCAGATAACTGCCTTCATTCCAACCCACCCCCACTAACGTCACTGTTTCTCTGTGCTTTTCCATCAGTCTATATACTATTTGCTGCGCTAGCTTTCTATTTAAATGTTTTACCCACAGTTCATTGGGATGCGGAAAAGCAAGGGCCTTTCTTTCTCACCGACATCTTTCACGTGGATCCCAAATCTTCTTTTGGCAGATGAAAGAATATACCTACTGCACTCTTCTGTCTATACTTGCCACAGAAAATGACAAAGGAGGGTTGTGCTTGGGGCTAGCAATCTGATCATGATAAGTAAAATGGTACAAAAAAACTATCACTGAGAGAACACATCAACGATTTAGCATAGGCTTCTTACAGGGAGGCCAAAACAGTGTTGATCCTGTGCTCTTCTTGGAGCCATTAGAAAGAAGATTACTATGATGATCTGGCACCATTGAATATTAGTTGTCTTATATGAGGGAGGATCAAACAGTATCAGGAGTGGCATCATGATTTTGGAACAGTGGTTTAAAGTCAGAAGTTACTAGACACAGATTGACCTCTGAATCTAAAGTGCATGTAACCTGAGTCACCACTGCCCTGCTTGCCTGGTTTGTTTGCAGTAGTGTGCTAACTTGTATGAACCAATTGGTTGCATTATCATCCTGGAAGAAAATTAATAAATTTGCATCAGATTTTGTTAAAGAAAATTTCTAAACATGTACAGACACATTCTTAAAGTTACAGGCGGTCAATGGAGAGGAATGTGTCAGTAGTATAAACACTGTAAAGTTAGTCGCGAAAGTGTAGTGGGCATTGTTGTTGTTGTTGTTGAATGCCCACAATGAGTAGGATTACTCATTTGTGTGCCCTGAAAAGGACCGTGAAGGGGCAGTTTGCCGTAACTTTCCTCACATCCCAAGCGTGCTGATGAAGGTGGGTTGGGGTCTTCCATGCGATTGTGCTGTGCTTGGCTTCATCTGCATGTCATCGATTCCTCAAAGTGTTAGCCAGGCTGCCATGAAAACAGGCCGTTTCCAAGTAGGGCTACGAGGAAGCCAAGGTGAAGGTCTTGTCCAGCATCTTTTGCCTGAACCTTACATGTCTGATCAGTATATTTTGCCTGACCAGAAATTAGTCTTCCTTCCCGTGTTGAAGATGATAAAGCGGTCTGGGAGGCCCACAACCAGCAAAATGAAAACAATGTCCAACTGTTTTTGATCAGAAGGAAATTGTACATCATGAATGTGCTCCATCCGGCCAGAAAATCAACGAGTAGTATTGTCATATTCTGCGACATTTGAGGAGTACACTTTGGTGCAAAGGACTGACATGACATGAGAGTGGGTAGTAACAGCCTCATCATAACAATGCACCTGCTCATGAATCACAACTTTGGCAACGGTTTCTTGCTAAGCACTACATTAACAGGTCAGCAAACACCTTGTATACTGTCTGTATCTTTACCCATTTCAACCTTGGTCACTCAGTCCATAAAAATCATGTGCTCCTGAGAAATTGCCTAACCATCTCCAATGTTCCTGTTTGCTATGCCAGTAGATTGTAGAATATATTTATTGAAGACCATTCTGTATCAAAGTTATATAATGTGGGATAGCCGCCAAAATCTGATGCAAATTCGTAGATTTTTTTTTCATCATGACAATGCAACGGTTATGGTTCACACACATAAGGTCAAAGCAATACTGCAAACAAACCAGACAAGCAGGGCAGACATAACTCAAGATACATGCATATTCGGTTCAAAGGACAACCTGCTGTATCATATAGTTCTAGAATTATGGTGCTAATCTTAATACTTTGTTATCACACCTCATACAGATAGTTTGTGTCTCACCCAGACCTTACCCAAATCTCACCTCACCTCACCTCCAGTGACCAAATATCATATTTGGTCTGTGGCTGTAAATCAATGTTCTCATCCACAATCTCTGTATAGAGACCTTCCCACATTCTGCAACCTGGTGGGCACACCTGTTGGAGTCCTGCATAACTCAATGCTTAAATTGCAGTAGGGAGTTAGCCTTGAGTTTTTATGATTTTGTGTTTGTCTTTATTATTTTATGAAGGAGATTTATGAGTTCGTCTTTATTACATTGATAGGGAGATAATGGGTTTGGATGTATCTTTTTTATTTTGAAAAGGATATATATTAGTCAGTTATTATTATTTTAATAGAGAGATAGTGAGTTTGTTCTTGTCTTTAATATTTTATTTTTAGTTTGGTCCTTAAAACTTCACTATGGAAGGAATGGGTTTGTGATTATCCTTATTTTACTTTGTAGGTTATGAGTTTGTGTTTATCTTTATTACTTTAATATATAATTAATGAGTGTGTTTATATTTAATATTTTAATAGATAATTAATTATTCTGTGTTTATATCTTTATTACTTTAATATATAACGAATGAGTCTGTGTTGAACTTTATTACCTTAATAGATAATTAATTAGTCTGTGTTTATATCTTTATTACTTTAATATATAACGAATGAGTCTGTGTTGAACTTTATTACTTTAATAGATAATTAATTAGTCTGTGTTTATATCTTTATTACTTTAATAAATAACGAATGAGTCTGTGTTGAACTTTATTACTTTAATAGATAATTAATGAGTGTGTTTTTATTTATTCTTATATCTAGTTATAAATTCTTATTTACCTCTCTTATATTTTAATAAGGAATTAAAAATGCTCCACACTTTGTATCTGAAAATGGAAAAGATGATAACTGCTTTGTTTTATGGGACTATATGTAATTCTAAACATTCAGAGCTGTCCACCTACAGTGTTTTACCAATTGTCTAAACTTATACAGGGTTTTCTCAACTAGAGTTTGGTCATTTATATTGATAAATCTCAGTGATAAAACATTGATAACGACACCCACTGATATAGAGGATAACTATTTTTATAGCATCTCAAACACTTATCAAGCTTGGAATAAGTCCTGCGATGTTGGATAGATTCTGTAAATTATAAGTGATCTACCAGCCTAGAGTTTGTTACAGCTTCATAATGATCACATAATCAAGCGTTATACCAATCTTAGAGGGGACGGCTGCGACTGGTGGTTAAGTGACATACTCACAATCCGAAGATGCTGGGTTCGCTTTCCATCTCAGCACCAGCTGTTTACCCAGGGAAGAAAACCCTTCGAAAATGCAGGAGGAAGCAGACCACTACATAAAATGCACGCCAAAATCGGAAACACTGGGCCAATAGGCACAAAATAAAAACATAGTGCAATTCATACCGCCTTGGGGAAAAGAGAAGTCAAGCGAATTTAAAAAAAACCAAAACAAATTAATATACCAATCTTAGTAGTAGAAGTGCTTAGGAAAGATTCGAAACTGTTAAAAAGTTTCCATAATACGTGCTGTGCTGGTGTCTTTGCGTATGACAAAGAAAAAGAACAGCACCACTGCCCCTCTGAGAGCATGTCGTAAGAGGCAACTGTGTGACATGGCATAACACTGGCCATGGTTAGGTGGTTTGTTAAGAGCAGCATAGTTGGCGCATAACAGGCTGTGGGTCTACTTTGTTTTAGTGTTTGAGTCTATCAGGATGGACTTGCACAGCCGTTAACCACCCTCCGCGGCACTTGTCCCAACGCAGCGGAGTAATAAGCTGCTCGAGCCTAGCTCGCTAAACAGGAAATAATCCTTCTGGCTACATTCAGCTTGCGCCAGAGCTGGGACCTGCACACGGGCATCTGGCCCTGTAGAAGTACAAGTTGACTAAGACTTCATAATTTTTTCAAGAAATATTCAGAACTTTACCAGGAATTTTCTAGTTCATTTTTGTATATTTGTATGTAAATATTTGTAATTTTGTATATGTGTCTGTAAATATTTGTAATTTTGTATATTTGTCTGTAAATATTTGTAACTTTGTATATTTGTCTGTGAATATTTGTAATTGTGCAAGAAAATATATAAATGATGATGCCAGGTGACATAGAAAAGTGGATAACTCTGAAAGTGCTAAAATATTGCATGTAAATAATATTTCAAAAGCTATTGTGGTAATGTGTATTAGCTAGATTCACTATAGCGGTGATTTCATGTAATAATGTATTACGTTATAATTCACCATTTTTGATTTATGTTGTTAGGCTGCGAATGAGCATCCATATGGTAGAGTTGCCTGTCATGGTAAACAAATAACTGGGTATACAACTCGATTGTGGCACACTCAAATTCACCCAGCTGAAATGGGTTCATACCTCTTTTCTGTTAGCCAAGTCATTTCCAAGATAATGAGAAACAACCTCACCACCATACACAAGATTTTGCCCCAGTCCCCAATACCTCACCCTAATGGTAACATGAGCTGTGGGACTACTTTTTGTTACTTCACCTAGCTCCTGCTGAATTGGTGTAATAAAATATTACATTTGTTCTCAACTTATGGTGAATTGGTGTAATAAAATATTACATTTGAACCCATCAAGGCTAAATGTATAATATTACATTTGTTCTCAACCTATGGTGAATTTGTGTAAAAAAATATTACATTTGAACCCATCAAGGCTAAATGTATAATATTACATTTGTTCTCAACCGATGGTGAATTTGTGTAAAAAAATATTACATTTGAACCCATCAAGGCTAAATGTATAATATTACATTTGTTCTCAACCTATGGTGAATTTGTGTAATAAAATATTACATTTTAACCCATCAAGGCTAAATGTATAATATTACATTTATTCTCAACCTATGGTGAATTGGTGTAATAAAATATTACATTTGAACTCATCAAGGCTAAATGTATAATATTACATTTGTTCTCAACCTATGGTGAATTGGTGTAATAAAATATTACATTTGAACTCATCAAGACTAAATGTATAATATTACATTTGTTCTCAACCTATGGTGAATTGGTGTAATAAAATATTACATTTGAACTCATCAAGGCTAAATGTATAATATTACATTTGTTCTCAACCTATGGTGAATTGGTGTAATAAAATATTACATTTGAACTCATCATGGCTAAATGTATAATATTACATTTGTTCTCAATCTATGGTGAATCGGTGTAAAAAAATATTACATTTGATAACCTTCCCCCTGCCCCTAGAGGGAATGAATGTAATAACAATATTACATCATTTCCGTAGGGGGAATGTATGTAACCATATATTACATTTGCACTCACCTGTGGTGAATCTATGTAATAAAGTGTTGCAGTCAGACTCACTTGAATGGATGTACGTAATAAAACACAAACCAGATATACTCACATTATGTGAACTTAATAGCAACTTTTAGCTGGGGTCTGTTTTATGTATATTGGACACCTGTGATGCTAATAAAAAGTTATTGAATGGATTATCAGAAAAAATAGACACAAATGATAAAATCCATTTGTTCCAAAGTCTCATGCCTGTCAACTTGCACGGGTTATCCGAACCTGTGTGCTCTTTCTGTTCTTCTATCAGCGTCCGGTTGTACACCATTTTTTGTGAGGTTTTCTTCATAAAGATTTATGTTGCTACAAATTATTTAGCTGTGCTTAATATCAAATCCTGAGCATCCCAACCTCATTATTTGTTTAATTCAAGAATTAAGCTGTTCAGAGCTATTAATCAAGAAAAATACCTTGATTCTAAAACAATCTAAGCAATCCAAGACACGACCAATGGCCATAAAATAGGAAGTCGGAAGTTTTGACTTAACTTAGTTGCTCTTCGTCTACCCTAGAGTGTAGAGGTTTGCTAGAAAGAGTGTCAGATCTTTCTATTCTCTGTCTTCCTCTTAATAATTCTAATGTTCGCTTAGGCATCTGAGGTCCGTTGCATTGGTTATCCACATCCATGACCCACAGCTGTGGCGTGGTTCCAGGCCTCGTCCAGGGCAGAGGAGCAGGTTGCTATTTACTGTTCGGGGACGGCAACTTCTGCGCCTCCAGCCAGTCAAGGGAAGACTTTTGGCGCCTAGCAACGACTTGTGTAGTATCTTGTGGGCAGGGGTTTCCTAGTCCAGCCGTACAACATGATCAAACAAAGAAACTCGGCGCCGGTCAAGAGTTTCTGAGATTAGGTGGAGACCTGTTTTAGCAGAAACCTTCACGTTGTGGATGTAGTCATGCCATCGGATGCCCAGGATACGTCGCTGGTTGCGCATGTGAAAGGCTTCCAGTCTCGACATGTCATGTTTCAGCAATGTCCGAGTTTCGGAGCCGTAAAGCAGGACTGGGACCACGCAGGATTGGTAAATCGAATTTTGTCCCAAGGGAGATCTTGCCATTACTCCACACACGTCGGAGGTCGTGCATAGCGGACGCAGCTAGTCTGATCCACCTAAACATATTGGTACCGCTGCACCCATCAGATGATATGCTAACGAGATAGATGAATTCATTGGTATTCTCAGCAGTGTGACCTAGAATTGCAATACCCTGGGGTGCTGTGTTGGAAATGAGGTTCTGAACATTGGCCCAGGATATAGACAGGCCTAGGGAGGGAGTTTCACTGTCTAACATTTCCAGAAAGTGCTGCAGCGCAGATCTGTCTGTGCCAAACAGGACATTGTCATCCATGTAAAAAAGATCAGTGAAGACTGGCTGATCAATAGCTACACCCTCCTGATGCGCGGTGAGGCAGACAAGAAGCCAGTCGACTGCCAGGCAGAATAGGTCGGGGGCAAGAACACATCTCTGTCTGACACCCAAAGTCGTGGGGAATCTATCAGAGAGTGCCACTCAATTGAATTCTGGTGGCGGTGTCCTTGTGTAGCTCTTTGATCAAATTCATCAGGGGGGCAGAGATGCCTATTCCCTGGATGGCTTTCCATAAAGCCGGCCAATCAACCAATTGGAAGGCGAACTTCAAGTCCAAATATGCAGCTACAAGGGGTGATTGAGGGCCGGTGCAGTTCAACGAGGAGGTGCAGAGCAAGAATAGCTTTGGTTGTAGAAATTTAGAATTTCTGCAACATTTCCAATCTATCTAGTTCTCGGCCTGCCATGGTTGCAAAAACAAGGAATGTTGGTCGGGTTGCATTCTCATAAGGTAGCCCAGAAACTTGATTCTCTCCTCATCATAATATTCAGTGCAGGGCCTTGCTTCAACTATTTTTCGCACATCTTTATTACGCATTCTGTCTCTCCTAGTTATGTTGATTTTTTGCCGAAGGCATCTCATCTCACATGTCGTGAACTTTCTCTCTAGAGATATTGTTAAAGACCTTGTTGGCACCGGTAATAGAGAGATGGCATGAATATGCTGTTGATTAGCATTCTTTTTGTGGACATGTTTTTCTTACGGTGCTTCAATAATGGTGACAGCTGGTATCTTGTTGTAGCTGGTACATGTTTGGTGAAAGCTTGGTTTCCGAGCATAATCTAATGTTTCTTCTCCTCCCTTGAGATCGCCAAAGTTTTTATTTTGGACCTGCTCTAATATGTAAACTGGCCTTATCTTCCAATACCCAATGCATACTTGTTTATCTTCTCTTTACATGCGTAAAGACATCATTCATGAGAAGTATGTAAAGATAGAAGTTTTGAAACATTTCAAATTTGTTGAAATTTACTTTTAGTCACTGATAATTTAGGATATGTGTTTTATACTTAGAATGAAAGTGACTTGATAAAAAATGTAGTTCTTCCTATGGCAGACACTTTCAGACAAGAGTTAGAGACTTGATTGTACACAGTCTCTGACACTTTGGGACAACTGTTAGAGACTTGATTGTACACAGTCTCTGACACTTTGAGACAAGTGTTAGAGACTTGATTGTACACAGTCTCTGACACTTTGGGACAAGTGTTAGAGACTTGATTGTACACAGTCTCTGACACTTTGGGACAAGTGTTAGAGACTTGATTGTACACAGTCTCTGACACTTTGGGACAAGTGTTAGAGACTTGATTGTACACAGTCTCTGACACTTTGGGACAAGTGTTAGAGACTTGATTGTACACAGTCTCAGCTTTTGTGGTAGGCGGATCCATTTTCTATTTCTGTGTCTTGTGTTCTCTAAGTGTAAGTCAGATCCCCATTCACACCTGGGTAAGCAGAAGCATGCGGTAACCAGAGTGTGAGCCTTCATGAGACAGAGAATAAATTCGTTGCAGCTTAATCTATTCTTCTTTGGCGTTCGTCCTGACAATGTCAATATGACATTATGCCATTATTTACAGCGAGACTGCGATATCTGCTCCTATCGGCCTGACACATCCGATTTCAGCTGGTTTTTTTTAGTTCCAGGTTTGCCTTCCCACTGCGATCCCTATCCCTTAGTTAGACTACACTAGGGACAAGTGCAGCCTGTTTTCAGGGTTGTCACATGGAGGTGTAATAGGATTTTGGTTAGCTATGGTTCGCTGACTCTGATGCAAGCAGCCAGCTATAAACCGATGGTTGCTGTCAGCTCATTCACTTCTGCATCTTTGTTCCACTTAATCTATCCCTTTTCTCTCTCTCATCTTATCATTATCATCTTCTTCTATCCACTTGTGTCGTTAGATGTCGTGGAGAGGTGTAGTTTTTTTATCATGTGCCTGCTTTGTCGCCGATGTTATCATTCCATGTTTCTTCAGTGTCTCACTGACACCATCTTTCCAACTTTTTCGTGGTCTGTCTCTCGGTCTACAACCCATGATGTCTGATATTGTAGATGCAAGCAGCTGGTAACTTTGGTTGCATTATTGTCAGGTGTCCAAACCATTTTAGTTTCTACCTTTCTATATATTCCATGCACAGTGTTGCACCCTCATTCTGTCTGATTACTTCGTTTCGTACTCCGTCCATCTTTGTCACAATACAATACTCGACTTCAGTCTGACATCTGTGCCGTATGCAAGGTAGTCAACAATGTCCTGTATGCAGTTCGATCTTTCTTCGTGTTGTATCATTTCGGTCCTAGGTCTCTCAACAGAACATATCGTATGGGCAGGCGGCCATATGGTCATGTATAATCATGTGGCAACCAAAATGTCATTATGAGGAGTGTCCATCTGTTATCTGGCATGCACACCACGTGGCCAGCTCAGAGCTAGAGACAACGCAGCCTCCATGACATCTCGAAATAGAGTGCGTTCTCTGATTTCATCATTGTTATAATTTTCATGATTTTGTGTCTGTCCGATCCATGTGTTTTCTTTTTTCTTATTTGCTTTTCCTTGGTCACATGCTTAGTTTTTTATACAGTGAAGTTGACAGGTATGCAGGCTTAGGATAAAGGATAAGAAGAATCCGTCAGATGGTCTTAGACCATATAATAGAATAGCATCCCGCATGTTGCCATGACATCCAACGATTACAGAGGAGATGAATGCATCTCTATAGAACAGATGGTAGTCTAAGAGAGTCTGACTGTCACTTTCACTTACTCGCTTTTGTTCTTGTATATCTCCCAGCTTCCTATCTGTATATCGGTGTATCCTGATATTTTCAGAATGTGGTTTCAAAAGTTTATTCCTCGAAGGCGGCCCCCAAACGAGGGAAGCTCAAAGCAAGTTGGTCGGGTTAGGGGGGAAGATTTATTAACCCAAATGCCCATTTGTTTTGTTTTTGTTGCTGTCACAGTCTCCACTTTATGCTTTCATTTTTTACTTTGTGCTCTATAGCATCCGATTTTTTTTTTTTTGTTAATAATTGTCTGTAGTGAAATTATGGGTTTCTAAATTTTACATTTTGGCTCTTCCAATTTTATTTGAAATATTTTTAGTTTGAAAAGTGTTTTCACTAACAAAACCATATACACCAATCTCAGGTACTGTTAATTATGTTTTCTTTTCAAGTCTTCAGCAGGTTTCAGAATGATAGTTATCTCTAAACCTAAATATTCCAACACTCAATAGTGGTGTTCAAATACAGGGAGACCCCACTTTAGACTACCCAGAATGACAGTTATCTCTAAACCTAAATATTCCAACACTCAATAGTGTTCAAATACAGGGAGACCCCACTTTAGACTACCCTGATGGCGCTAATTTGCTAAACATTTGTTTCAAAATTATATTAATTATTCTATCAAAATATTTCAGATGCCAAAAATACATTTTACACATGCAATGTTACAATGACTTCACATACCACTGCTTAACCTTTTATAGTCTAGCCTAACTGATGAGATCTGTTTTAAGCCTTTACAATCCCGTCAAATTTATTAGATTTATTTCACAGTCTTGTCTAATCGACTAGATCCACGTCTTAATCCTCTACAGTCCAGCCTAATTAATTAGGTTAATATCTTAAGGCACAAATCTAATAAATTTGGCCAAACTGTAAAGAGTGAACACTCCACCTTGAAGGAATGTACTGTGAACTATAACTGTTATCTCCCTGAACTGTTATAAATGTTACTGATGTCTACTCCAGCACCTCCTTAATTCACTGAGAATCTAAAACAAAATGTTTTGGTTTAATGCATGGGTGGATTTTAAAGGCATCAAAACTTTGAGATTTTCTCTTCGGCTCAATATTAGGCAGGAGTGATGATGTGCAATAATTGGAGATTGTGAAAACTATTGTTATTAGAATGATATTCATATACAAAGGGTTAAAGTTGTATTAACATATTATTGGGTTTGGATCAAGTGTCAAGTGTGGTCTCCGTAGATATTGTAGTCACAAAGAAATTGAATGAGATATGTCATTTATCATTTCATTGAGAGATGTAAAGTAATTGAGAGAGTCTTTAAGTATTATATAGATCTAATATTACATTATGGATTGGAATCATGGACAACGAATTAGCAGCAACAAAACACCATTTGCAGTAACAAATGTGTTCCCAGAGAAAAATGCTATTCATATAATTAATGGCTTAGAATTTGATATTGTTGGGATGTAAATACGGATTATTCAGAAACCAGTTCACATGTCAAGCCTAAAAGAACCATTTTAACAGTGTAAAAGTGATTCTACGACAGGCCCAGCAAGCCAATACATGATTTGCAGCTGTTTAAAAAATTACTGACAAGAAAAAAAGGGGGTAAATATGCATATGGAAAAATAGCAAGGATGCAGTGTAATCAGTCTGCTGTGAGGTCATACTACACAAAAGTTTCAGAGCTACAAGCAAGAGGCAACGATGGATAGATGGTATCCAATAAATATTCCAAAAGTTCAACATGTCGGTAGCACAGATTTCCTCACCTAGCACAAACCAGAAGTATATTCATACCTCTTCTATAATGCTCAACAAGACAAGAGCAGCAGAACAAAAAGAAGAAGAATGACTAAGAAGCCCTATGGAAATATATAACAAAAAAAAGTATATATGAAAATATGTAAAATGAGCGGTTTAAGTCCGTTGCCGCGGAACTGAGACGCTAGTCTAGTCAGGCACAAAATACTGACCATGATGTCGCGTCAGGGTCAATACACTAACCAAGAACACAATCTTTTTTCCATGTAGCATTCCCTAGGAATAGGCTGCTTTCAAGGCAGCCTGGCTAATGAGATGTGGATCGATGTAATCCCCGTAATAGTGAGCCCCAGGCAGATGAAGCCAAGCATAGCACAACCTCTTGGAGGACCGGGGTCACCTTCATCAGCATGCTCGGAATGTGAGGAAAGCTATTACAACCTGCCACTTGATGTCCTTTTCTGTGCACACAAACGAGTAAACTTACTCATTGTGGGCATTAAATAACAATAAACAACAAGTCTGCTGCCATAACAGGAACTGCCAGGAAAGTGTGAGACATGGCATGCCAGTTATGAAATAAAGTGGACCAAATAAGAAATGGTCAATGTGATTATACACAGAGATAAAAACAAGCAAAACATGGCCAAATCACAACAAAAAACAAACAGATATCAAGAGAGACACACATACAAAGATATTTGTGCACAAGTTCATGAATAAACAACAATAATAAGAGAAAGAAATAGAAAGAGAAATGGAAGGGGACAGAGCGAGCAGAATGACAAGGGGAGCTCTATATCTGTTCTGTTTCTAAGACTCGACGTCACTGCACTCTGGGCATACCCATAGGTGCTCAGTCTCTCTCATCAAATGGCGTTAGGTATGGATGCTGATGGTCCCTGTAGCTCGCTGGTTGTACATGCTCCTGCGCCGCCCTCTCATGCGCCCCACTCCGCTCGAACCTCGTTTAATGTCGAAACTTTGCAGTCTGTGGATTGCTACTTCATCTATTGCGGTGTCTTCATCCAGCAGGCGGTCATTGATTGATTTCAAAATGTCACTTCTGTCCATCGCCAATGTGCCCATAATGGGAGCCTGTGAAGCCAAGATGTCAGCTCTTTCATTGCCCTGAACCCCGGCATGAGCAGGACAGTAGATCCAGGTCAGTGCCTGGAGGTTTGAGGCCTCAACAGCAGCTATCCACTCGTACCTAAGCCATCGCTTCTGTACTTTCTGAAGTACGGCTTGCGCGTCTGTCACGATGACTGTCTTTGTTATAGAAGTCTCAGATATCCATTTCAGTGCTGAGGTCACTGCTTCCGTCTCCATTCTCATACTGGAGGTTGTTGACATGTATGCCCTACTGCACTCAGCAACGACCTCTCCTCTCACTCTAGCCGAGAAACCCCAGCCTGATGTCCCACTACGCACGACTGATCCGTCGGTGTATATGACAGCGTCATCTCTCCTGGGTGTTCTCAGTTATCAGCTGATTTACCTCATGCTCTGCACTCTCGTTGTTCCGTTCTCTGCATTCCTTGCCTAAGGTTATGATGACTCTCTGGTACTCTATCATTCTATCGCCAGTGTGGACCCATTCTTCCCCTTTGGCTATCGTCTCAGCTGGAGTGACGTGTCCGATTGTTGTCTCAGCCTGTGCCATCCATGATGATCCTTTCTTGATCCCTTGATGTCTGAGATACTACTGTCCAGAGGGTGTCGAGTGTCTGTGGTGACACGCATATAGGATTTGACTTGTGCCAGTTTATGTCTGGATGTCACCGATAACAATCTCAACATGTACCGCATCATCACAATCGGGGTATCTCTAGTGCAGCCCAGAACCAGACGCATACCTTCATTCTGGATGCGGTCCAACCTTTCACACTGTGTTCTTGATAGTGTGAGGATGCCTAGTCCGTAATTGATTACAGACAACACGACCTGACGAAATAGGATGAACAGGAGGCGTTGTTCCAAGTCAGCAGCAGCCATGTTCTTGAGTGCTCCTAACCCTCTCTTGCATCTTTGTACGATGTGGTCGACATGACAGTTATAAGAAAGACTGCGATCAAATGTCACTCCGAGGTATTTGAACCTGTCACACCTGTCGATGGTGCAACCATCAAAAGTGATACCCGGGAGTTCAGCCTTTACTATGGAATTATTCAAAGAGCACCACATCATGCAGGCCTTGTTCGGATTGATCTTGGAGCTTGAGTCACTGCACCACTGTGAGATTCCTTGCAAGGTTTCCTGGATGTTTTTGACCAACTCTTGCCTGTCTGAGCCAGTCCTGTACGTTAGGATGTCATCGGCAAATGTCAACATTCGCCCTGTCCCTGTGAGTTGAATATTGGCCACTTTTACTGTGTAAATATTGAACAGCACCGGTGAGAGCGGAGACCCTTCAGGCAGTCCCGGACATATTCGTCTCGGTTCTGATGTTCTATACAAACATATGGAATGTGTCCAAACCATAAGGTTTGAGGTAAACCAAAAGGGAAATCAAATGGTTGTCAAGCTCAAACTGGCATTGGTCATCTGGGGATAAACAGATGCTGTCAGTGACTTTTATGTCTACCTTGCCTTTGTGTCCAGGATTATTAAAGTGGTTAGCGACGGAAGAGTTATTGGTGGTGTCATTGAGGTAAAGGGAAGATAAGCAACCTCATCCGTCACAACACCTTATATAGAAACAGCAAAGAGAAGAAGGAAAACTTATTGGATAGGAAAATGATCAAAGTAGGGGGCCAAAGACACAGCAGTGAATCATTCGACAGCAGCTAGAGAATTATTGCTGGCAGCTTGAATCAGGTCAGCAAACCATAGCTGACCAAGACCCTATTCCACCTCCAAGTGCTGGCCCTGGTAACAGAGAGCACCCATGCACCCTGGCTGAGAGAATAGGGATCACAGAGGAGAGGCAAGCCTAGCTTGCTGAAACTGGATGTCAGGCCTAAAAGGTGCAGATTCCACAGCCTGACTGTGAATTATAACAAAACGTTCTTTTCAGGACATGGGGAAAACGCAGAAGAAGAAGAAGATAAAAAGAGACCACAAAATTAGATGTTTCAGGAGTTGCCTAACACTGTAGTGAAGACCTTTCCTATTGATAATCAAGTATTGTAATGAATAATAATGTTCGCCTAGGCATCTAGGGCCTGTTGCGTCAATCAACCACTATTATGTCCAACTGCTGAGGCTTGTAGCTAAACCTCGTCCAAGGCGGAAGGAGAGTCTGCTATCTGTCGGAGCCATGTAGAACGGGGGCATCCCCTCCCACGCCTCCAGCCGGCCAGTGGGAGACTGTCGTTACACTTAGCTGACTTGGACATTATCTGGAGAGCTGGAACTTCCCGATCCAGTCAGACCACAGGACCAAATACAGACAGGCGGCGGCGAACCAGTGTCCGAGATGGAGGGAAGACTCGTTTTTGCAGACACCCCGACATTACGGACGAAATCAAACCACCGGATACCGAGGATGCTTTGCTAATCTTACAGGCATCGAGTCTTGACATGTCTTGTTTAAATAGGGTTCAAGTCTCTGAGCCATACAGGAGGACAGGATGCACAATGTCTGATATTTACGAATTTTAGATTCGAGAGAGAGTCTGCCATTATTCCACACTCTGCGAAGGTCAGCATAGCGCAGGCGCACTGCATCCATCGACTGAAAAAGAACTGCCCAGGTATGTGAATTCATTGGTGCACTCCACCGTTTGACCATGAACAACAATGCTGTGAGGACCAGGGTCGGTGCCAAGGTTCTGAATTTGTTATCTTGGCCCAAAATATTGATAGGTCCATGTTTGATGTTTCGAGATCAAGTTTCTTGAGAGACTTGCAGAGCCGCATTGTCTGGGCCGACTAGAAGTAGGTTATCAGCATAGAGACCCTTTGTTGCGATGAAGCTGCTAACATTGTCTTTTTGTCTGAAAGGGCTTTTTTCAACCCACTTTTTTATATCATTTTATTAGTCATAGTTGTAGGTGTAGGATGCTTTATTAACAAAGCCAATATAATTTGTTTTCATTTTCTTGTGTTTTTATTTTAGTTTATGAAAATTATAATGTGAACTGCGTGGAATTAACAATTTAAAATAAAAATGTTATGCTTTGTTTATAGATTTTAAAATAGAGGCTTTTTTAAACAATACATTGTCATTGTGCAATGGTGGGATTCTTTCTGTATTGTAGTTATTTCTTTTAGTCTTTTTCCTTCACTTGCTTTGTTTATTGTTTAAACCAGATTCTGTAAATCTTAGTCTTTGGTTATAAGTAAGCAGTGCTTTTTTCATGTCTATAGTTTCTTTACATTTAAATGCTTTTTTCATTTAAACATACCCATGTTTTTCTCCCTTTTAAAAATGTGTTCTTTTATTTTGTTTCTATATCTCTTTGTATCTCTCTGTCATTCTCTCTTTCTTTGTCTCATTTACTCAGCATTTTCTACATTATGATTAAGTTTTTTCATTCTTTCACAAATTTTTCTTTCTCTGTATCTTTCTTTCACTATCTTTCTCTACTTCTTTCTGCCAGCATATCCTTTCATTTTCATCATGCCTTTCATATCTTTCTGTCTCTTTTTATTTGATTAATTTCTTTCTCCCAACAATCCCTTGTGATACCATCAAGTCTCTGCTCTTTTCTTTCATTCTTTCTTTGTTTTATTCTCACAAAGTTTCCTTACATTGTGATCTTGTCTCTCCTCATTTAAATAATATTCAGTGTCTTTTTCTTTCCTCTTTCTTCATTGTGTTATCATCATGTCTACATATTTTGTTTGCCAGACTTAGCAAGGTTTGCACTGTTTTAGTTGATAGCGTCACAAGGGTTAATGCTAATAGAATGAATGCTTTCATTGATAACAACACAATAGTTAATGCTGACAATGCTCTGATTTATTGATTACAACACAAGGGTTAATGTTAATGAAATGCTTTGATTGATTAGAGCACAAGGGTTAATGCCAATTAAATCATTTGATTGATTTGAACACAAGCGTTGGTGTTAATTAAATACTCCAACACAAGGGTTAATGTTAATAGAATGTCTTTTTTTCTAGTTTGTGAACTCACATCACATAATCTGCATGTCTTGTATATGCATGGGGCATGATGCACATTTGTAGCCACAGGAATGGAATATAAAATAAAAGATTGAATAGAATCGATGACTTATCTCAGACATCATGTACAGTTAAGTCACCTCTTGTGTGTGGGGCAACTTTGTTACAACTGTATGTTATGCAAAATCATGTGTATCCATAGTTATTGTTGGGAAAATACATGTCTCTCCAGCAATTGGCTTACTGCAAGCATTGCAGTTGGCCTACAAATCAATAGAAAGAAACTTCAGTTCATGCTCACCTTCTGCCAAAAAGGAGAAATGTGCTTTGGAGATAAATTAAACTATAACAAGTTTTTTCTTCAAAATACAACCACCTATAAAAACAAGAGGGTATAGCTACAAATTAACTAAAGAAAGGCCCAGATTAGATATTAGAAAATATTTTTTAGTCAGAGAATGGTGAATGCTTGGAATGCATTGCCACAAGAAGAAGTGGAAGCAGGGACAGTTAATGCATTTAAGAATAGATTGGATGTACATTGCTTTTAGAGTAATGAAATGTAAGTGAATTTGGTTGTATGCAGTCGTCTAAACCAGTGTGAAGACGTTCAGTTAAGATTGTCCTGTCAAAAACATAAATTTGTATATCTACTTGGGCCAAGAGATCACATTCTTTCATTCAATAAATCGGGAGATCACGCGAAGGAAAGCAACGGACTAGCTCAGCATCAACTGTATTAAACCCATACTGCAACAGATGCAAAATGACAACACTAGAGCTCACATCTTCAACAGCGTGGTTATTCCAGCCATGGAAAATGTCTGGGAGGTGTAGAACCTAAGGAAAGTGATGAAATGTCTGGGAGGTGTGGAACCTAAGGAAAGTGATGAAATGTCTGGGAGGTGTAGAACCTAAGGAAAGTGATGAAGATAGACTATGTTGCTCAACAAGCGATGGAATGAAGAACATCGAAGTTCTCCCTTCGAGACCAAATCCATAGTGTAGAAATCAAACGTTGAACTTCCAACATAAAGAATAATAGGTTACTAGACGACCCGTTCCTCTGAGGCGGTTATGCTGCTGTGGGTCTCAACTTCACTTCCATTGTCTTTTCTCAATGGGCCACAGCGGACCAGTGAGTGATACGTTTCACGTCTGTAGCATCATGGATGTTGTTTCTTCTGAGATTGAGAGAGACCAGCGCATAGGTTGTCTTCCCCGTGGTAATTTTCTGTACATGGGTACCAGACTGCTGTCTCTATGCTCCAACATGCACCAGTTCTCCGAACAGGTGACCAGCCCTGCGATGCTTTATTTGTCTGTGTGGGTAACTGAATTCTTCACGAATGACATTTGCCATACATCAGTATTTTAAAATGTTGTTTGTGGAGCATGAGACAAATTGTTGTTGTTGTTGAATGCCCATAATGAGTAGGAAAAAGGAAAAAGGACAGCAAGTGGTGAGTTGTCGTAGCTTTCCTCACATCCCGAGCATGCTGATGAAGGTGGACCGAGGTCCTCCAGGCAGTTGTGCTATGCTTGGCTTCATCTGCGTGTCACTCACTACTATGGGGATCACGTCTATTTCTCACCTTGTTAGCCAGGTTGCCATGAAAGCAGCCAGTTTCAAGGAAGGGCTACGAGGAATCCGAGGTGAGGGACATGTCTGATCAGTATATTTTACTTGACCAGACATTAGTCTTCCCTTTCTTCCTGTGAGACCAGTCATACATCTCTCGAGGAAGGCCTAGGTCACTTTGAGTTTGAATCTTCAGGCATGCAGGCTCTGGTCACGTGTATGATCTATTGCCGTCTTTATGCACGAGAAAGCTACCCAGCCCATACGACGACATCTTGTTAATTCTGGGTTTCTGTCACTCTACATGTTTAATAGGCATCACAGGTAGATATACTCCCCCACATCCTCCAGATTCTGACCATCGAGGATGACTGGATTGTTGGGAGCGAAACTGTTACACATGATTTTTATCTTGGAGGTGTTCATCTCTAGGCCTGCTTTTGTCCCTACTTTATGGAGCATAGCTACCATTTGGTTGGCGTATTTGGCTGTTTCTGAGATGAGCACAATGTCTGCGTCCAAGCGGAGGTGGTTATGTTGAGGGCAAAGGGGGTCCAATCGCATGATGGATTCCAAGCATGCGGAAAAGAGGCTTGGTGAGAAAGGATTTTCCTGGTAAACATCTTTCTGGACGGATACTATTTCTGGTCTTATGAAGGGCTGGAAGGTTGTTGTGCCGTCTGAGTAGCAGTTAGCAAGGATTTTGACAAAGCCATGATCAATGCCTTGGTCAAACAGAATAATAGATATGTACGAAGAAGAAGAAGAAGGTACGAAGAATAATAGATATGTACGAAGAAGAAGAAGAAGGTACGAAGAATAATAGATATGTACGAAGAATAATAGATATAAGAAATAAACTCAACCTTATCCCAACAGTCACTATGCAGAGTGCCAGCTTGGAGTTGTTTTTTGTGTTTTTTTCCTCACAGAGAATCAGAAATACCGCATACAAGAACTCAAACCCATATCTCCAAACCAGGAGCTATTACCTCAACCACCCACACCTCTTTGAAAACTTTTTAAATTATAGTTAGAACACACGTCTAGTTGTTGGTGTTGTTGTTGTTGTTGTTGTTTAATGCCCACAATGAGTAAGTTTACCCTTTCGTGTGCCCTGAAAAGGATGTTAAGTGGCGGGTTGTAGTAGCTTTCCTTACATCCTGAGCGTGCTGTACTGATGAAGGTGGGCGGCAGTTGGGCTATGCTTGGCTTTATCTGCATGGTGCTCACTACTGCGGGGATCACGTCGATCCACATCTGTTTCCAGGGAACACTACATGGAAGAGAGATTGTAGTCTTGGTCAGTACATTGTGCCTGACCCTGATGTGACGTCCTGATCAGTATGTTGTGCCTAACTGGACTGGCGTCTCAGTTCCCTACACACATCTAGTAATAAATACAATTTATACTATATTGGTATGACCGCTTCTACCAGTTCGACCATGCTGTAAATGGGTACCCGATTAAGTCATGGGAAATATTAGAGCCGCTGTGGTAGCTATGGAGTTTGTGCTCTATTATCAACGTTCTCAGCAATTAAAAGGACCTGACACATATCAGGAGGGTGCCTGGGTGCATAGTGGCTGGCCAAAAACCATTTTCCATTTGATGAATTATAAAGAGTTTATGTGCAATTAAAATATAATTTATAGTAACAGATGCACCCATTGGAAAATATAGAATTGGATCAGCAGAATGTATAAATAGAGGAGAAAATATGTTGTCAAACCTTCTGTTCTGTTGCAAGTGTGTATACTTGGAATGTTGTCAAACCATTTTTTGGCGAGATTGTATACTAGGAATTTTATCAAATCTTCCTGTTGTAAGTGTTGATATTTGGAATTTTATCAAAATCTGTGTTGGGTGTGGATATTTGGAATTTTGTCAAACCTTCTTTTGCAAGAATGTAGGCTATGAATATTCTGTTGCAAATGTGGAAATTTTGAATTTGACAAACCTTCTGGTGAGAATGTATATACTTGTTGAAATGTTGTCAAATATTCTATTGCGAGTGTTTGTACTAGGAATTTTGTCAAACCTTCTGTTGCAAGTGTTTATACTAGGAATTTTGTCAAACCTTCTGTTGATTTTGTTTATACTATAAATTTTGTCAAACCTTCTGTTGCAAGTGTTTATACTAGGAATTTTGTCAAACCTTCTGTTGCAAGTGTTTATACTAGGAATTTTGTCAAACCTTCTGTTGCAAGTGTTTATACTAGGAATTTTGTCAAACCTGTTGATTTTGTTTATACTAGGAATTTTGTCAAACCTTCTGTTGCAAGTGTTTATACTAGGAATTTTGTCAAATCTTCTGTATCGAGTGGGATTTCTTAGAATTCATCATCCTTCTTCCTCGTTGACTCCAGTAGTGGAATGAGATCATCACTAAAGTTGGCCTTCTTTTGGGAAGCCTGTACCAAGTCATTTTATTGCTCTTGCAGTAGTGGTTTTATCACTTAATTTACATTATATTGTAGCTAGCCTCATGCACAAAGCATCTTTAGTCACCATTTACAGCATGCAAGTAGTGGAATGCTGGGAATCAATTCTTTACTCATTAGAAAGGAGTCCTTGGATTCACACACTCAATATGATCAGCAAACTGAGAGAAAGAATACATAGACATCACATCACCACATTGATTCTTTAGGAGTAGCTTCTGCTCGAGATGAGTTGTTAAGCAAAACTAGTATTGGCCAATAGTATATAAATAAACTGGACAGTAGTATATATATAAACTGGCCAATAGTATATACATAAACTGGACAGTAGTATATATATAAACTTGTCAATAGTATATACATAAACTGGACAGTAGTATATATATAACCTGGCCAATAGTATATGCATAAACTAGACAGAAGTATATATAAATATAAACTGGCCAATAGTATATACATAAACTAGACAGTAGTATATATATATACTGGCCAATAGTATATATATAAACTGGCCAATAGTATATCTATAAACTGGACAGTAGTATATATATATATATATATATATATATATATATATATATAAACTGGCCAAAAGTATATACATAAACTGTACAATAAAATATACAAAAATTGGATAATTTACATATATATATATATAGTTCAGTTCAGTTCATCCCGTAACCCATCAGGTCGTTGGGGCACACATGAAGACATGAAAATCCCACACCAGCTCTCTCTGTCTGTCGCCGCCTGACGTATCTCACCGTGACGAAGGCCTGACCACTCAGCAATGTTGTCCACCCATCTCTTCCTTGGACGTCCTCGTCCTCTCTATCCTGGTACGGATCCAAAGAGTATCGAGTTGGGAATTCCGTTGGACCTCGCGACGTGCCCGCACCAGGCCATCTTTCGTCTTTTGATAGTTGTGAACAGATCTTCAAAAGGACCAATAGCGTCTTCAACTCTCTAACGGATATCTACGTTCATGACACGATCCTTGTATGTAACATTTAGGAGTTTTCTATAGCACCGCATTTCCATTGCACGTATTCTGCCCTGGATATCTGCTGTAATGGTCCAGGTCTCGCAGGCATACAGAAATATTGACAGCACCAAAGAGCGCAGTAGTCTGACTTTTATGCCGAGGGCGAGGCGCTTGTCTCGCCAAAGAGGTTGCAGCCTAGTCAGCGCCGCTGTTGTTTGTGCTATTCTGGCAATTACCTCTGGCTTCGAACCCTCATCGCAGATCAACGATCCAAGATATTTGAAACGTTTCACCACCTCAAGTACCTGCCCATTTGCCTCAATGACAGATTGAAACCCTGCAACGTTATTGGTCATGAGTTTTGTTATATATATATATTTATATATATATAAACTGGACAATAGTAAACACATGAACTGGACAAAAATGTGAACAGAAACTTGACAAAAGTACTTTCATAGACTTGTTACTAGTCACAGATTGTTACCTGGGTGGTTTTTCTAACGAGACTTTATATATAATTGAGGCAGGAATAAGATACTGATAGTGTTCCGTAAGAGGTGTCTACCAGTGTGGAGTATACTAAGAAGAGGGCAACCTTCTGATGCTTCAAAGAAAGCTCTAGAAACTAAACTTTCCATATATGATATAGAAATACAAGAATATATAACTAGTTTTCCCAATGATTAGAAGATGTCACACACTGGAAAGGATACAGAGAAGAGCGGCAAAGATGATAATGAGATTCCAGAATTATTTGAAGTGACTTAATACAGGTTCCTAAGATAATCAAAGGAAAAGATAAATTAGACTATACAAGTTTTTCAAAATACAACCACCTGCAAGAACAACAGTGCATAGCTACAATTTAACTAAAGAAAGATAGATTAGATACTAGGAAATATATTTTTAGTCAGAGAGTGATGAATGCATTGCTACAGGAAATAGTGGAGGCAAGGGCAACTAATGCATGTAAGAATAGATTGGATACACATATGTTTTAGAACAAAGAAAACTAAATAAAACTGGTTGTATACAGACGCTGCAGAGTCTTCTAAACCAGTATAAAGATGTTAAGTTATCAGTAGATTATTGATGATGTATAACTCATGTGATAACGAAGGCCTGCTTCTAATTGACAGAGAGTTAGCAGTTGAGCTGCCCTTTACTCTGACACACCCTAAGCCACCAGACAGCCCAATCCCCTCTCGATCGGCCAGCATTGCACCCACTGAAGGAGGAGATGCTCCATTGGATACAAATCTCATCCAGCTGGATACAAAGTAAGCAGCTGTTTGTCTGTAAACATGTGCTGTAGCTGTGAGAGAGCTTGTGCAGGTAACTGACCTACTTAGCTGTTTCTCTTCTACCCTCTCGGATGTTGATGATTGCCAGATAGAATGATAAACTGTTCCGTCCACTGTTTTCATCCTGGTCTGGTTCTAATCCATTCCTCTGTAACGGATTGTGTTATATTGTCACCCCAGCGAGCGCTTGTCACCCCAGCAAGCTCTTGTTTCATATTGTCACCTCAGCAAACTCAGGATTGTCTCATATTGTCACCAGCAAACTCATGACTCATATTATCAACCCATCAAACTCTTGTCTCATATTATCACCTCATCAAACTCATCTCTCATATTATCACCCCATCAAACTCAGGATTGTCTCATATTATCACCCCATCAAACTCAGGATTGTCTCATATTATCACCCCATCAAACTCAGGATTGTCTCATATTATCAACCCATCAAACTCTTGTCTCATATTATCACCTCATCAAACTCATCTCTCATATTGTCACCCCATCAAACTCAGGATTGTCTCATATTATCACCCCATCAAACTCAGGATTGTCTCATATTTTCACCCCATCAAACTCTTGTCTCATATTATCACCCCATCAAACTCAGGATTGTCTCATATTATCACCCCATCAAACTCTGGATTGTCTCATATTTTCACCCCATCAAACCCTTGTCTCATATTATCACCCCATCAAACTCATGTCTCATATTATCACCCCATCAAACTCATGTCTCATACTGTCACCCCATCAAACTCTTGTCTCATATTATCACCCCATCAAATCAAATTCTTCTCTCATACTGTCGCCCCATCAAACTCATGTCTCATACTGTCACCCCATCAAACTCTTGTCTCATATTATCACCCCATCAAATCAAATTCTTCTCTCATACTGTCGCCCCATCAAACTCATGTCTCATACTGTCACCCCATCAAACTCTTGTCTCATATTATCACCCCATCAAACTCATGTCTCATATTATCACCCCATCAAACTCATGTCTCATATTATCACCCCATCAAACTCATGTCTCATATTATCACCCCATCAAACTCATGTCTCATATTATCACCCCATCAAACTCTTGTCTCATATTGTCGCCCCATCAAATCAAACTCTTCTCTCATATTATCACCCCATTAAACTCATGTCTCATATTATCAAAAGTGTGTAGAAGACAAGAGTGATGAACTGGACAACAATGTTTAAAGAAGGACATGAGTTAACAAAAGATCTTCTGAGACCAGGTCAGGCGCATATTGTTGCGTCTGAAGATGCCATCGCCAAATTGATGTAGCAATTTGGGTGGACGGGAGCTTAGGTTCGCCACACTTTTGTCACTAAACACTGCCTGAATTCTGCAATGAATGTCAAATGATCGACATCTTTCAGTTGCTAGAAAGCGAATCACCGCTAGCTGATCAACCATGTTTTCAACAGTCTGCGGAGGAAACTATGAGTAGGAGGATAATTAAATTTTGCAAACTTAGCGGTTGGTATGTGCTGTTTACATCATAAGTGACGTTTTTATGCGCATCGTATGTATGTTCACTTGGTGCAGTTAGGTCCAGTTTCAATTGAACATACCTCATAGTGTAATAAAGTCTGCTTAGGTCTCAGTCGACCACTACCATGTTCAAGAGCAGGGCTACATTCCAAACAGCATCTAAAGCTGGGGGGAGAGTCAGCCAACTGTCGTTCCATGATGTGTAGGGGTGGCCAGTTCTGCACTTCCAACTGGGGAGTGTGTGGGCATTGGCACAGAGAACAGATTTGGGGAGAATTTGTCGTGCAGGTTTATTCTGAGCAAGACGAACAACATGGCGGAATAGGGAGTGGTGATGGCGATCAAAGCTATCCCAGACAGGAAGGAGTTTTGTTATTGCGGTGACCTCTGTATTTCAGACAATGTCATTCCTGCAGATTCCATGAATTTATCTCTGATTTGCATTTGAGCAGCGTACTTTATAGAGCAATTGACAACGGATGCAAAAAGAACCCTATACAACACAATATTCCTACCCACATTGTGCTATTAGTGCCAGAATTGGTCATTAACAAACAAAGATAAAAGAAACATCATAACAACAGAGATGAAATGCCTGCACAGAATGCTTGGAGTAACAGGAATGGATAAAATCAGAAACAAAGATATTAGGAGACAAGTAGATACAATACCAGTGCTAGACCTCATCAAAAGACAGCAAACCAAATGGTTCGGTCACGGGGCACCTCAAACACCAGATAGTATCCGTAAGAAAGCAATCCCAGATACAACGGATACAAATCCAAGGGCCGACCATGCAAAAAATGGATATAAGAAATAACCGAAGCAGTAAAGCTCCACGTGTACGAAGCACATACTATGGCACTGTCAAGAAACCTCTTCATAACCTGACGCTGAATGGCACAAGCAGGAGAAAGGGGGAAAAGGAAATAAAACAACCTTGTAGAACATAATGTAGTTCACCATTATTTTTTACCTTCTTCTTCTACGTTCGTCCGCAATCTCCCGCTACCAAGCCCTGATCAGGGCTTTGCAAGTAGCAGGATGTAGTCCGGAAAACGGAATGCATTGTATCGCTAGTTTACAGCTTGGCTGCGATATTTGCACCTTTCAGTCCGACACATTCGTCTTTGGCAGATTTTTTACTTCATATTCAGTTCAGTTCATCCCGTAACACATCAGGTCGTTGGGGCACACTTGAAGACACTCCCACAATCCCATGTGCCTCATCTGGACGAAGGTTTGACCACTCAGTGATTTTGTCTGTCCATTTGTGACGTGCCAATACCTGGCCATCTTTCACCATTTGATAGCTGTGAACAGATCATCAAAAGGCCCAATTGCGTTTTCCATTCTTCGTCGTATTTCTACATTCGTGACACGATCTTTATATGTAACATTTAAGAGTCTTCTAATGCACCTCACTTCCATTGCATGTATTCTGTACTGGATATCCGTAATAATTGTCCAAGTCTCACAGGCATACAAAAATGTTCAGAGCACCAATGAGCTTATTAGTCTAACTTTTATGCAGAGGGCAAGCTGCTTATCCTGCCATATGGGTTTCAAACGCGTACGCGCCACTGTTGTCTGTGCTATTCTGGCAACTCTCTCAGGTTGCGAGCCCTCGTCACTGATCAGTGATCCCAGATACTTGAACCGGTGTACAACTTCGAGTTCCTGACCATTTGCTTTTATCACAGATGTAAACACTTCCTCATATTTACAAGATGCCATATTAACCATTTTTTATTTGTGCTCAACAGCAGTGAAGCCTTCTACGGGGACAAAGATGATGACTTCATATTTGAAGATTTTGCTCGCCTGCGTCTTAAAGGCCATGAAGGTGATGATACAGAGGCCTAGTTCATCATGCGTCCTCATTCAAATTACTCACTCATCCAGTTGTTGTCTCCATGAGCTGGTAAACATCAGAAGAACTGAACAAGATTAATATATGTATAAATATATGTGAACAAGATATAAATATATGTATAAATATATATGAACAAGGTTTTGTAACGTGCGTGACTACGAATATTAAGGGCAAGGACACTCTATTGGGATGCCATTTTATTAGGTGTCCTGTAGAGTGGGGGATTTTAACCTTTAGCACGCCCTTGTAACATGCTAGCGGACCAACTCGGCCTACAAAAACGGTGTGCGGAAAAACAATTTAGTTTTTTAACGGAGCAACTCCCGACAGCCATTTTATTTATGCATTTTGCCGGTTAAAGTATTGAATGATAGATTACAAATGGCTTTTGAACAGTTTTAATTTTGTATACGCCGTTTGGAGCAAGCCTACTTTTTGCGAAAGGTGAAGTAGGTTGTTGGGAAAGATCTTTATCGAGTAGATCTGTTTATTTTGTTTGTTTAGATGAAAGAACTACGTTTAAATTGGAAACTAACAGTTGTGTTGATATTGTAAACACAGTATCGATACATTTTTAGTGGTTTCCATGGATTTCTATCAGAGCGACTAGGCCTAGCGGTGAAGTCCAAATTTTAATCAGAGATTTTCATAAATTTTCAACTTCATCTTTTTGAATCTCAGAAACTAACAAACACACACAAAAAAACAATAACACCCACATGTTCATTATTCAATTGTGTCTCTACACACAAGAAAATCATATTTATTGACAAACAAATAGAAAAGTTACAAATTTTGAAAGTCGACTACCATTAAGTTAATTGATTAGGTCAAATTTTTGCAAATTAAAAAAACCTGGCGTGCTAAAGGTTAAACAAAATTCAACTTTGGTTGAAAACGAGAGAGAACAATGATAAGAAGTTTGACGACGACAGATGTCTAAGACTGAGTTAAAACTCTATTATTTTGTTGTCTATTTTAATGAAAAAATTGTTTGTATCATCGAATGATGTGCGATTCTGCTTTATATGTAGTTTATTATCTATTATGTGGTTGCCGGTAACGTCTGCTTGTGGTTTTAATTCCATGTGTGAAGGAGACAAAATGCTACAGGAGAATGATGATGCATGAGATTTTTGACCAGGTCTTAACCTTTACGACACCGCATTAACAAATTACGCAATTTTTCCCCTGCAGCTGCATTATTTTTCAGCGTGTAACATTTTTCTAGGATTGTTGACTTTGAGAGCATGTAACTTTTTTATTTGACGGTCTATTGATATGATTTGTTTGTGAGTAGAGTAATAAAGGAACAAAGAATATGTTGGTGTTATTGTTTTTGTTGTGTGTGTTAGTCTCTGAGATACAAGAAGATAGAGGTGATAGTGTTGAAAAACCACATAAACGTATAAACTCGCTCGCTTTCGGCGTCCCTTGGTTGACAAAAAACAAATGAACAATCACGAAAACGGACTATTGATGTTTACCGTAATGGCCATATCTATCACTTTCAACTATAAACATAATAATTGTATCTACATAAACAAAACTAATAAGATTTACCTCAGGTATATCGGTTGCAGAAACTTAAGATCCCCATTCTCCATAATGGGTGAATCTTCAAATTCAAGCGAAAAACATAAGACATTGTTTCCAAAAGTCTAACACAAATGTCAAAATCGCCATTGTTTGTATCTAATCGTACAGAACGGAAGTCGAAACTCTCTTCAATCAAAAGAGCAGTATTGTTATGACTATTTCTACGTAGCCACTTGATTATATTTGATTAGAACGGCTGTCGCTATGAAATACATCATAAGTCGATTTGGATCGACCTTAGTTGTGTGATTTTCGTGACGTCAGTCGATTTGTATCTATACTAGTGTCGTAAAGGTTAATAACTTTTTTGGATGCTAAAGAGCTGAAACAATTATTTTGCTAGTGTAAACATTCTGACTATGAGATTGTCTTCTACTGCAACACTTTGTTGAGTTTTCGATCAATTATCTACGTGTATGGGACAATTTTCTAGTCGCTTAAACAATATTCTAATCTAAATGTAGATAATCTGTGATGAACATGCTGACCTGGCCAGAATGTGATTTTACTGGCCAGCTCATCGTGACAGTGGGTGTGTGCAGATATCCACCGTTTAAGGAGGTTGGTGAGCAGGGAGTATTCTGTGTGTTCTTTGATTAGCTGTTTTTGAGGGAGTATTCCTTGTATTCTTTTAGTACCTGTTCTTGAGGAAGTATTTCTTGTATTCTTTTAGTACCAATCCATTTGTTCTTAGATATTTTTGCCTCATTTTTATAACGCATGTCGCTCTCAACCACAGAGTTCTTTTAGTTATATCAGAGCATACTCACCATTTTGATAATGTGGTATGCGTTCTATATTAACACTGATAAGGACTTATTTATTTTGTATTAAAGTGTACCTGTCAGAACATTAATATTTTTGTAACTGTTAAATAACAATTATTACTTTTTGTTTGTGATGCCATTCAATTAAAAAATGCAATTTAAAAAATAACGAACAAAAATATTTGTTTAAATGAATAACCATAAGGAATACTAATACACCTCTTTTAAAATAAATAAAAAGGTAACTTAGAATACTTGGAATCCTGGTATTCAAACAGGCATGTTAATGTCTGTTGCCAGGTAGCTGAAGACTTCAGCTATACTTAGTAGGTATTTTAACACTTCCTGCAGCTTACTAGGCCTGGCAGAAGATGCAAATAATTTTGGTAGATTTTTAACTATCATTATTTTAATTTTGTCCAGAAAGCTGCCGTTAAGCCTACTTTTTTCTATTTCTAACTGCCAAGAGATTTTTAGCGTCCTCGACACTGAACACGGGAGTCCGATCTCACTACCCAGAGATCAGGGGAATTTTTTACCAGAAGATCCACATTAAAAAATCTTAGTCTCCTCTGTGATTCGAATTCACAACCTCTGGCACCCGAGGTGGACACCTTACCTAATGACCACTGAGTCGCCTAAATGTAACCAGATATACAAAACTATCACTTTAAGAAAATACTACAACAACGACTACACAAACACACTTATTTAACACTATGTTTAAATAAATATCCATGACGGAGTATTACTTGTATTCCCTAAGTAGCTATCCTTTAGGGAGTATTTCTTGTATTATTTTAGCAGCTGTCCTTTGCAGAGTGTTAATCCCTTTCCATTTCCGGATAATTTTGCAAATGTTTTTCTTTCAGTCCAAGCCAAGTGACAAAGTTCTATACATCAAAGTTTTGTCTTAGTCTTAGTCGACCTGTACTTCTACAGGGATGAATGCCCTTGTGCAGGTCCAGCTCTGACGTGAACTGGATGTAGCCGAGAGGAGGATTTCCTGCTTAGCGGGCTAGCCTTGAGCACCTTAGTACTTCATTGTGTTGGAACAAGTGCCGCGGAGGGTGGTTAACTGACGTGCTCTCTGTGGGGCAGTGGTACTATTCTTGTCCTTGTCATACACAAATTCCCCGACATACCACTTTGACAGTATATTATAATATTGTATATTAGTCAGAAGCGTTAACTCTCATTAATGCGGAAGTGGAAATTGAAAAGGAAAAAAATGTGTTTGTACTCAGCACATTGTGTGTTTCATCAATATATCCATCAATAACATTACACATACCTTCTGTATTATCTGTCCTAGTCAGAATCAGAATCGGGTATGTATTGAATATCAACGAGTAATCAAGATGTGTGATCATTAGACTGATCAAACAAGAAATCATGATGCCGAACTTCCTTGCGATATAAAATTTGACTTTCAAACATAATTTTTGCAAATGCCTACCTATCAGAAATAACTTTATGGTTAAATGTAAATTATGCATGCATGGAATCCACCATCTTCTAGAGATGTTGTAAAAATGAATTTCAGTGAACAATATCACAAAATGCGAACGCATGTTTCAGAAGTCGGTTTTCGTCATAGCAGACTGACATTTTAGATTTTGTGGCGGTCAATTTCTGTTCCAATGAGCTGGAAAGAGTTATGTGTGGACAATGGAGATGAATAGGATATATGGCATTAGATTACTAAAATGATAGATAAAGGGGAGCTAGTGGATGTTGTTTATCTAGATTTTGCAAAGGCCTTTGATAGAGTACCTCATCAAAGATTATTAGAAAGTTAAAATCACATGGAATAGGTGAGGAAGTTGCCAAATGGATTGAAAATTGGTTAACGGGAAGAAGGCAGAGAGTGGGCATAAATAAGGAGTACTCTGAGTGATGTGAAGAATAAAGTGGAGTTCCCTCTATCCCTTATTATTAAGTCGGTTATGTACCTGAGAATGACCGCCATTGTTCGGCCAGCCATCGATGTGGATTAGTTGCCCACTGTATTTCATCTTTGTGATGTGTCATGTTTTAAAAGAAGGCTGCGATATCTCCTCCTTTTGGTCGGACACATCCAGTTACAGCTGGGTTTTTTGGGTGGTTGTTGTTGACGAATGCCCACAATGAGTAGGTTACTCTTTTGTGAAACCTTGAAAAGGACGTTAAGTGGCGGGTTGCAGTAGCTTTTCTCACATCCCGAGCGTGCTGATAAAGGTGGGCTGAGGTCCTCCAGGCAGTTGTGCTATGCTTGACTTCATCTACGTGTCACTCACTACTATGGGAATCACGTCGATCCCACACCTCGTTAACCAGGCTGCCATCAAAACAGCCTGTTTCTAGGAAGGGCTACTAGGAAGTCGAGGTGAGGGTATGTTTTGCCTGACCCTGACTAACATGTCGGATCAGTATATTTTGTCTGACCAGACATTAGTCTTCCTCCCCAGGTTAATTGGGTAACAGATTTGCCTTCCCACTGGGGCCCCTCTAGTCTCTAAATTCATTCCAAGATGCTGAGCAACACATGAGCTGTAGTGGTCAGCAACTCATAGCTGATGGCTAGCATCACGGCAAGCGAACCAGAGCTGCGAAGACCCTTCTACACCTCTAATCGGTGATTCTGGATAGCAGGCTGCAATGGAACAGACTGGCTAAGTAGAAGGGATAGAAAAGGGAAGGCTAACCCAGTACCCAAAATTGCCTGCTGAAATTGAATGTGTTGGACCTAAATGTCAAATACCGCTGTCAAGCTGTAAACTACAACACAACACATTCTGCAACATCCTGCTACTTGCAAAACCCTTTTTAGGGCTTGTTAGCGAGAGTTTGAGAAAGAACTAAAAAAAAGTTTCTATTCTCCTAGCCAAACTACACTAGCGCATCCTGTTTCCAAGGGCTGCCACTTGGAGACAGAATAGGGTCTTGGTCAGCTCTAGTTCACTGTGAGCCGCTGGCTGCTGTCATCTCATTCACTGTGTTAATCTTCGGCCCCTACCACTGTATTGAGTACCACTGTTATTGGCCATTTTATATTTTAGGTAATATTTATCATTTATAGGGTAAGTAACTAAGGAAAAGTCATAGGCCACCATGGGTTACTGTTCTTTATGTGCGATGACATGGCAAAGTTAAAGAGCGGTATTCCCTCCCTACCTTTTTACACCTGCGGACCGTGATAATAGGAAAAATTTGTTGAAAGCTGGTGAAAATAGGAACAATTTTTGATAGACCACTTAAACAAATAAAAACCATTATTTGTAAATAATTATTTTTATATGTCTGAGCGGTCTATTAGTTTTGAAATCTAATATTACTTGAATCCTGGTATTTAATCAGGTAAAGTTGTCTGGTGTCAGGTAGCCACAAGCTGCTTGAATGCATGTCTATCCTTCGCCCAGGAGTATCATCATGATCCAAAGGTGGGGTGCAGATTATCTCTCCATCTCAACACGTGGACGGTTGTAGTTGAATGGCCACCAATACTGTTATTTATAATATTAATCTAATATAATAAAATACAAATTATATAGTCATTTAACAAAACCAGAAACCAAATAGTAAGTCAATGGGCTAAAACAGAACAACTGGAACTTTTGAGGAAGCAATATTTCATTTAAATATAGTTAGTGTGAAATCTGTTGCTGATTTTTTGCTAGAATTTCTTTTGTTTTGTTCTGTTCCTCATTGCTGTTTGTGTAAATCTGGCAAAGATGGCGCCGTAACTGGCTGCGAGTCTACATTTCTCTACTGTTTTGGATCATTATGGATGCCGCCAGACCACGGATTTGCCTGGAATTCACACTAGTCGACGACTTACACTTGTATTCACGGATACGTGGAGTTGTTTTCCGTCTGGACTTGTTATTTCGTTCTTTTTTTGTGAAATACTTCCATCCGTTTATCCTGGTCTGGACGCCGGCTGAATGGCACTATGCTTATACCTGTGTCGTATTTCACGGGTTAGTTCTGCCGGTTCACCTTCACGAATTTGGCGTGTTGGAATTTTAGATGCTACTATGATGAACTGAATACAGCTGGGGAGAGATGCCAGACTCACTCACACGCTGAGTGTTGTCCATACGACCTCTTGTGGTTACCGAAAAGGCACGACAAACTGCGTTAGATGCCATCCCACCTTTCTGCCCTGCGGGTTACATGTTTACGGAAAGGCTTCGGTGGTAACCCTGAGGCAAAATCTGCATCCTATGCTATCTCCAGTCATCTCGATGAATGTCTTGCCACTGGCAAAAGGTAGCTTAGGCTCTGTGAGTGAGGTTGACAAAAGGCGCAGTTTCTTCCTCACTTTAATCAAAATCTCCGCGCAAGTCACCCATTTCAGCGGACACAGCAAGAGATACGACTGTCCACACGGCTGAACAAAGAGAGTGGTCTTCATCACTTGTGATGGACAAACTATGTTTTTATTTTGCGAGTGAAGGCCCAGTGCATCTGACACTTTGTCATACATTTTATGTAAGGGTTTGCTTCCTCCTGCATTTTCTAAGGGTTTGCTTCCTGTGGTAACAGCTGATGCTGTGATGGGGAGCAAACCCAGCACCTTCGCATCGTGAGCCGTGTCAGTTAATAGTCCTCGCCCCATCTGCTGCTAGAATATTTGAAAACCGTGGCTGTAGTCTTTATTCCTGAGAGTTGAAGCACTGTATCAACATCCATTTAGTTTTTCTGTTTGTTTTTGATCACTGACGGGACTAAAAGATAATAGCCTTTCACACAAATACGTAGTTGAAATTACAACCAACAATTTAATGGCTCTGCAGCTCAGAGATGGATATTCGTTCGCAATAGTATCTACAATTGAGACAATAATTATATTTTATGTCTGGACACCAGAGTTACATCAGAAAAAAAATCTCACATACTTTGGTAAACAAACACGCAAAATATAGACGGGTATCTTGTACAAATATGTCTAGCTGATGTCATTTGAGTTTAACAATTAGTCAATCAGACTTTAGATCACATCAAGACGATCTCCGCAGATAAGAAGTTTGCAATAACTTTTTGACTGGCAGAAAATGTCCCTGCGCAGGTTTTGATATAGAGTACAATAATATTATGATAGTTTCACAAACATGCTTCATGCTTGCCTCACACATTCATACGTACATTGTACGATAAACACTTCAGCTGTATATACATGCCATCCGATAACCATTTTTGCTATAACTGGTAAGTGTACACATTGAAGTCTATTAGCCATATTGGTTGTATGTTTGTATCAACTTTTTCTTATATAGTCCCTGTCCTTCTACCCTGTGTGAGATTTAGGCTGCCACCGAGCATGGCAGTTGTAAGCAGGGACTGAGCAATCATGTAGGGCAGTTGTAGACAGACCGAGCAGCACTCTATGGCAGCTGTAGACAGAGACCTAACAGCCCTGGATGGCAGTTACAGGCAGGAACAGAGCAGTCCTGAATGGCAGTTGTGAACAGTGACCTACCAGCCATGTAGTGCTGTGTAGACGTAGCCCTAACAACCCTGTATGGCAGTTGTAGATGAAGCCCTTACATCCCTGTATGGCAGTTGTAGACAGGGACAGAGCAGTCCTGTATGGCAGTTGTAGACGGAGCTCTAACTTCCCTGTATGGCAGTTGTAGACAGGGACAGAGCAGTCCTGTATAGCAGTTGTAGACGGAGCTCTAACATCTCTGTATGGCAGTTATAGACAGGGACAGAGCAGTCCTGTATGGCAGTTGTAGACGGAGCTCTAACATCCCTGTATGGCAGTTGTAGACAGGGACAGAGCAGTCCTGTATGGCAGTTGTAGATGGAGCTCTAACATCCCTGTATGGCAGTTGTAGACGGAGCTCTAACATCCCTGTATAGGGTGGTTCACAATTAATGAACTATATTTTCTGTTGCTGCTGCTTTTAGCTACAGTTTTTAGCAGCTGTACTATTACCAACATATTTTTTAGCAGCTGTGCTATTACCAACATATTTTTTAGCAGCTGTGCTATTACCAACATATTTTTAGCTGCTGTGTTACTACCAACGTATTTGTAGCAGCTGTGCTATTACCAACACATTTTTAGCAGCTGTACTATTAAGTGTCTAGCCTAGTCGACAGTGAGCTGGCGTACTAAGACTAGGATTACAGCTGGCCAAGGTTCAAAATCATGGATGGACAACTCCTCCGGTCAACCCAGCTCTGAAAGTGTACATGACATATGAGTTGGAGAAGGTATAAACAGCAAGGAAGGGAACTGGCCACCTCACCTCACAAAGTCTACAGCTTAGTACATGAAGAGTTATTTTCATCCTCGACTACAATTATTGTCATGTGACTGATCTTAACCTTTTACTATTACCAACATATTTTTATGTCGTTTAAAAAAAAATTAAATAAAATCAATCAGAAGATTAAACAATTATTATTAGATTAATGTATTTACAATTAAGTAATCATGCTAACGTATTTTGATCTGTATAGGTTACAAATAAATATTCTGGGATTGAGTGAGACAAGCTGGAGAGAAGAGGGAGAATATCAAAGTGAGGAATATCAAATAATATACTCAGGATGTGTCAAGGTGGAGTAGCCTGCACACTGGATTAAAAGGCAACTGCTGCACTGAGAGAGGTGACCATACACAACCACAGAATATTGACATTGATAATGGCTTCACAACTGGTAGACACAGTCATAATACAAATATACATGCCAACACCAGCACACGATGAAGATGAGATAGAAGAGATGTATGGTACTCTAGAACAAATAGAAGAGATGTGTGGTACTCTAGAACAAATAGAAGAGATGTATGGTACTCTAGAACAAATAGAAGAAATGTATGGTACTCTAGAACAAATAGAAGAGATGTGTGGTACTCTAGAACAAATAGAAGAGATGTATGGAACTCTAGAACAAATAGAAGAGATGTGTGGTACTCTAGAACAAATAGAAGAGATGTATGGTACTCTAGAACAAAAAGAAGAGATGTATGGTACTCTAGAACAAATACTCAGGACAACAAAGACCATAGACAATGTTGTGATAATGGGAGATTGTGATTGTTGGCATGGGCTCTGAGCTGGACATAGTTGGGAAGAATGGGATGGGTACTAGGAATGTTAGCATGGGCTCTGAGCTGGACATAGTTGGGAAGAATGGGATGGGTACTAGGAATGTTAGCATGGGCTCTGAGCTGGACATAGTTGGGAAGAATGGGCTGGGTACTAGGAATGAAAGAGGACAAAGACTTGTAGACTTCTGCCACCAGGAAAAATACTTAATAACAACCACCTGCAATCAAGTCCCGGAAAGATACAAGTACACATGGAAATGTCCTTGGAACGCTATCAAATAGACTACAACATGGTGAAATAAAGTCTAGGCTGGTCTAGATGACTCATGTGACAGACCTGAGAAAGGCTGGTCTAGATGATTCGTGTGACAGACCTGAGAAAGGCTGGTCTAGATGATTCGTGTTACAGACCTGACAAAAAGGTGGTCTAGATGATTCGTGTGACAGACCGGACAAAAAAGGTGGTCTAGATGATTCGTGTGACAGACCGGACAAAAGGTGGTCTAGATGATTCATGTGACAGACCGGACAAAAAGGTGGTCTAGATGATTCGTGTAACAGACCGGACAAAAAGGTGGTCTAGATGATTCGTGTGACAGACCGGACAAAAGGTGGTCTAGATGATTCATGTGACAGACCGGACAAAAAGGTGGTCTAGATGATTCATGTGACATACCTGAGGTAGGCTGGTCTTCATGTGACAGACCTGAGAAAGGCTTGGCGAGATGATTCATGTGACAGTCCTGAGAACGGCTGGTCTATATGATTCATGTGACATACTTGATAAAAAATGTCCCATTAAACATCCCAATGCTGGCAGGCTGCACATATGAAATGTGATTCTTTAAGGGAAGACTGTACAATAAAGAAGGTAACTAGTCACCCTACCTCACACAAACTGTGTACAGTAAGGTCTCTAACACTTTACTTGATCTCTCTTATCATTTTCTGGTCATCAAACTTGTTTGTGTGATCCTCATGCCATTGACCTCATGTTCATGTGATCCTCAGGTCATTGACCTCATGTTCATGTGATCCTCAGGTCATTGACCTCATGTTCATGTGATCCGCAGGCCATTGACCTCATGTTCATGTGATCCTCAGGCCATTGACCTCATGTTCATGTGATCCTCAGGTCATTGGCCTCATGTTCATGTGATCCTCATGCCATTGACCTCATGTTCATGTGATCCTCAGGTCATTGACCTCATGTTCATGTGATCCTCAGGTCATTGACCTCATGTTCATGTGATCCTCAGGTCATTGACCTCATGTTCATGTGATCCTCAGGTCATTGACCTTATGTTCATGTGATCCTCAGGTCATTGACCTCATGTTCATGTGATCCTCAGGCCATTGACCTCACGTTCATGTGATCCTCAGGTTATTGACCTCATGTTCATGTGATCCTCAGGTCATTGATATCATGTTCATGTGATCCTCAGGTCATTGACCTTGCGTTGATGTGACCCTCAGGCCATCAAACTTATATTCATGTGATCTTTATGTTCATGTGACCCTCAGGTCATTGACCTTACGTTTATGTGGCCCTCGGCCAATTAACCTTACGTTCATATGACTCTCTGCCCATCAACCTTATGTTCATGTAACCCTCATGTCATTGGCCTTATGTTCATGTGATTCTCAGGGCATTGACCTTTAGTTCATTTGATCCTCAGGTCATTGACCTTATGTCCATGTAACCCTTAGGCCATTGACCATACGTTTATGTGGCCCTCAGTCAATTCATCTTATGTTCATATGACTCTTGGCCCATCAACCATATGATCATGTGGCCCTCTGGATGGTTTGAGTTTGAGACCGCAGGTACAGAAAGATGACGTTGGAAGGGGATTATGTCCTGATCAGAAACTTTAAAACTGTAGAAAATGTTAATTTTAGCAGACTTTTCATATTGGATATTGCTGTCCACATCTACTGGAAGACGTTATTTTGATAGAATGATAGATCTGTGAATTTATCATCAACTTTACCAAACCATAACCTGTCAAATGCCTTGTCATGAAAAAGTTATATTGTCATTGTTATAATATCATTATCTTTCTTTAATTTGAGATTTGATTTTCCTGTCCCCAAATATTTGATGTCCGTGTATTTATGTTTGGTTCATTCTCATTGCTTTTGGTCCTTCAACATTTGTATTTTTGTTTGCAATGCCTGAGAGAGAGAGAAGTTGGGGGGGAAGAGAGAGGGAACGAGAGAGACAATGAAAGTGATGAGAAATAGAGAGAGGACAAGAGAGAGGGGGGAAGAGAGAGGGGGTAATGAGAGAAAGGAGGACGAGAGGGGGTGGGGGGGGGGGGGGGACGAGAGAGAGATGAAGAAACACTTACAGCTTATGCATTGGAATGATGGCCAATGGTTATGATTATTTTATGTCTTATATATTTATCATTATTTGTATGTGTTTTTTATAATAATCTCAGCCGGCTTGCTACTTTGTTGTTTACTCTCAAATAACCACATCTATTTCCCTTATAAAGTTGATGGTCTAGTCCTAGACTGCCTATTTCCCTCATAAAGTTGATGGTCTAGTCCTAGACTTCCTATTTCCCTAATAAAGTTGATGGTCTAGTCCTAGACTTCCTATTTCCCTCATAAAGTTGATGGTCTAGTCCTAGACTTCCTATTTCCCTAATAAAGTTGATGGTCTAGTCCTAGACTTCCTATTTCCCTAATAAAGTTGATGGTCTAGTCCTAGACTTCCTATTTCCCTCATAAAGTTGATGGTCTAGTCCTAGACTTCCTATTTCCCTCATAAAGTTGATGGTCTAGTCCTAGACTTACTATTTCCCTCATAAAGTTGATGGTCTAGTCCTAGACTTACTATTTCCCTCATAAAGTTGATGGTCTAGTCCTAGACTTACTATTTCCCTCATAATATTGATGGTCTAGTCACCGGTTTCTCTCTACTATACACGGTATCCCTAAAGTGAACTAAACGGGATCAATGCGCACCTCTGATAGATTAATTTTTGTAAATTTGTGACATTATCGCTTGAAGAAATTGAAGCCTTAAGAAGTTTTAACTTTTCTCTGATCAAATTTAAAATAGAACGTCTCTTACCATGATCCATGCCATATTTCTTATGGTCTGGTCCACATGTAGAAGAAAACTAACAGCGAGTGTAAAAAGTGGAGACTGCAATGGTAATGAAAAATGGCTCGTTGAACCAACCTCATTGCACAGGGTGCTCATTGATGAAAGTGTTGGCAACAGAGTACAAACTTTGTAGCTCCTGCAGTGGTTCAAAATTTCGGTCTGATTTTATCAGGTACCCATATATATCTGGGTCGACTGACAGAAGCAGTCATATCATTAAAGAGCAAACGTCATTGTCCCGTCTGTCAAATTGAACCATTACATGATTTGAACTTTGTATGTTGGGTCTGTTAACCAAGCACACATACCCCTTGGCCATGTGCACCCCAAAAGGTACAGAAAACCCAGAATTGGGGGGGCCACAGAGATGTTTGGGAACTCATTAGAGGAAGCCACTGCCAAATCATAGCCAAATGCAAGAGAAACAAAAGAAGAACAATCTGGCAAATAGAACTAAATATGAACATGAAGAAAACCAAGTTCCTTAAACTCAACATATTCAGCATCTAACCAATGATGCTGGATACGGGAGGGAGAGCAATTGGAAGAAGTGGATACCTTGACCTATTTGGGCAGGAGGTGCAGACGTAAGGACCAGAGTTGGAAAGGCAAGAGGGGCATTCCTGACGCCAAACAACGTAAAGAGATCTAGAGAAATCAAGATTGACACCAAAGTTAGAATATTCAATGCCAGTGTCAAGTCGCTATTGCTGTATGGAGTGGAGACATGGAGAACGACCAAGGCCATACAACAAAGACTCCATTCTTCTGTTAACAGGTGTCTACAAAGGATAATGAGCATAAAGTGGCAGAACGTGGTCAGGAATGAAGGCCTATAGGAAAGGAGCCATTAACGTCCATTGTAACAACAAATTAAGCGAAGAAAATTGGGCCTGATAGGACAATTGTTGCAGAAGGCACATTCTAATATAGCCAGACAGGCTCTTACATGGAATCCTAAAGGAAAGAGAGAGAGAGGTAGACACAAAAACATATGGAGAAGAGAACGTGAGAAGGAGCTAACATTGAATTATTACACCTGGAGAGAGGCAGAAAGTGCAGCCCACGAACGGGCATTCTGGTGGCATTTTGTCAATGGCACCGATAGGAGCGATGGGCTTTGATTGATTGATTCACTAGCAAATGAAGGTTGAGAAGCACTGGTAAAGACATCAAGTATTAAAGGCTATCTGATGATGACAATGTCACGTGTAGTCTCTGGATCGAAAGTTGGCTGCAATAGATCTCCATCATCCTAGTCTCCATATCAAAACGTTGGCTGCAATAGATCTCCATCATCCTAGTCTCCATATCAAAAAGTTGGCTGCAATAGATCTCCATCATCCTAGTCTCCATATCAAAAAGTTGGCTGCAATAGATCTCCAACATCCTAGTCTCCATATTGAAAGTTGGCTGCAATGGATCTCCAACATCCTAGTCTCCACATCGAAAGTTGGCTGCAATGGATCTCCAACATCCTAGTCTCCACATCGAAAGTTGGCTGCAATGGATCTCCAACATCCTGTCTTTTGTCTTGATGGTATGCTTTAAGTCAGTCCATCTCTTTATAGCATCTCCCTCTTGTCCGCCTACCATCCATCTCTCCCTCCAGCATTGTTTTCAGCATTGTGTCGTGTCTCTTTAAATGTCCAAAATATTTTGTTTACCCAATTTTTATTTCCCTAAGTAATGCTCTTCTCAATCTCTTCATAACCTACCTTTGTATTTGTGTTTCCTTTCATGAGATTTTGTAACATGTAACAGTGAGACTTTGTAACAATGTCAACACACATTGTTATTTTATTTCTAACAATATTATTCTCTGGAATTGTTTTTTGTTATCAAAACATGGCAGTACAGACATACTGTCCTCAAACTCATCGTTTCACACAATTTTTCTGATGTTAATTCATTTTCTGTAGATCTTCTAGCATTTGTTGCCAATTTTTGCCTTTGAACAATATTTTTAACAGTGGGAAAGTCTTGGAAACAACATTTTTTATCGAAGCTTGGATCTCCTTAAATATTTTTTATGGCAATGTCAAGGCATACAGACATTTTAAACTAATCAACTGTCAAAATCTTTGAACAATATTTGTAGCCAATCCGATGTGAAAATCTACAAATATTTTTAACCAATCTAATTTACAATCAGTGAACAATAGTTTGAATTCAATTCAATGTGAAAATTAATGAACAATATTTTTGGCCGGTCCAATAATATGATCATTGAACAACATTTCTAGCCAATCCAATGTAAAGTATGTCTGAACAACATTTTTAACCTGACCAGTGGAAATATCTGCTAACATTTACTGAAAGTGCTAATTACATTGTTTTAATGTTAGTATCTCCGAATTTCTAGAGAGCCTCGTTCTTCAGGTGTCACATTTATGCTCACTTTCCATCTCAATTGTTTTGTTTGCCAGGTGTGAGGTTTCTGACAAATTTCTTATTTACTTCCTGGGAGACACAAATCTACACAAGGTTGGATGATTCTCTTTGACTCGGCTGTCATTATTACTCATACATAAATGTCAACTTGTGCGGATTACCCCCCCCCCCCCCCCCCTGCTGTTATTTAGTTTGATAGGGCATTTTCTTCAGTGTAAATCAACCTTTTTGTACAGGCCTTTCCCCCTAAATAGTGTTGTTATTACAAATGATGTATATACGAGGTGTGTTCAAAAAGTATCCGACCTTCGGGCTAGAAAAATACAATTACTCACCTAGAAGTTTGAAACCCTAATCCTCGTTAAAGTACTGTCCTTGAGACTCCACACACTCTTCCGGCAGTCCCACCATTGTTGGAAGCTTTTCAGGAAAGCCTCTTTGGGAATGGAGTACAGCTGGGTCGTCGCATTCCATATAATGTCTTCTTATGACTCAAATTGGGTCCTTTTCAGCGAAATTTTCAGCTTGGGGTAAAGCTAAAAATCATAAGTTGACATTTATGATCAAGGATAACAAAATGATCTAGTGTTTTGTTTTTTATCAGCTAAAGTTGACATTTATGTTTAAGGATAATGTAGAATGATCTAGTGTTTTTGTTTTTCATCACCTAAAGTTGACATTTATGTTTAAGTATAATGTAGAATGATCTAGTGTTTTTGTTTTTCATCAGCTAAAGTTGACATTTATATTTAAGGATAACGTAGAATGATCTAGTGTTGTTGTGTTTCATCAGCTAAAGTTGACATTTATATTTAAGGATAACGTAGAATGATCTAGTGTTTTTGTTGTTCATCAGCTAAAGTTGACATTTATATTTAAGGATAACGTAGGCTGATCTAGTGTTGTTGTGTTTCATCAGCTAAAGTTGATATTTATATTCAAGGATAATGTAAAATGGTCTAGTGTGCTTGAATTTCATTAGCTAATGTTGACATTTACGTTCAAGTATATGTTGACAGCAGTTTTGGGTATAATAATACAGCTTCTGTAACGTTGTTCATATTATCTAACATAAAGTAGATGGACTTATTGATATGAAGTGAGAAGATGTATCTTGACTCGTCGTATTTCTTCTTTTTGTAGAACAAAAAACCAACCATGCAATAGTCGCTTTCCTGGGAATTTTGAGCAGTCAATTCAATCTTTGCTCATTAGACATCAATTTGTTAGCCAACAGTTCTACCTGTTTCTGACTAAGGACCCTTTCCATCACAGAGCAAAGACGTTTCTTGTTTAATCAGGGTGTGGTTGGCCATAAAAATATAGTTAGCGCACAGGATTCAAATATTTTGCGGCGCTAAAAAGGGCATAAATGCCAATACTCTGAACAAACCACAAAGCTGTATTCTAAGCTGCAGCTGTCGGCTCGCTCTCCCAATTTACCAGATGTTTTTTGAATAATTATAATAAGTTCACTTAGTCTTCTGAGGCCCGTTGCGTTGGTCAGCCACATCTATGACCCAATGCTGCTGCATGGCACTGACTAACGATCTGTGAAGTATCATGTGGGTCAGGGTTTCCTGGTCTAGACATAGAAACATAGATTCGGTGGAGGCCTGTTTTATCAGAGATTTCCATGGTCTAGACATAGAAACATAGAATCGGTGGAGGCCTGTTTTATCAGAGATTTTCATGGTCTAGACATAGAAACATAGATTCGGTGGAGGCCTGTTTTATCAGAGATTTCCATGTTGCGGTTGTAGTCATGCATTCCGATGCCCAGGATACTCTGTTGGTTGCGCATGTGGAAGGCCTGCAGTCTAGATAGAGTCGTGTTTGAGTAATGTCCAGGATTTGGGAGTCATAAAGCGGGACTAGGACCACATAAGACTGAAATAGCTTGCCGTTACTCAACACACGTCGGCGGCCGCGCTCGTGCATAGCAGACGCAGCTAGTCCTATCCGCCTTGACATATCGGGACCGCTGCGCCCATTAGATGATATCATGCTGCCGAGGTAGATTAAATCTTTGGAGCCCTCCCCAGTGTTCCTTGGTCATCCCTAATTTTATGTTTTTCGAATTTATTCAATTAATTCTAGGGCATGTCAAATTTATCATTGATGTTTATATTATGTTGGGTTTTTTTCCTTCTTGATTCTACGAACCAACATCATTACACGGGGGACATTCCCATAAGTGCTCCGTTCTCTGTCCAAGCAGCCAGTATACTCGGAGTCCCAGTCAGGTGTTGATTTCGTGTTCTTCGGCTCTTTCCAGACAGAAAACACTCTCTCCCCTCTCCCCTAGTCACTTCTAAATCCATCATCCTCTGCACATATGCATTTTCACGACCCTCTGTCTCTTGATCAACTCAACCCTGTCTCTCGCCATCACCGCTTCGTTCACCACAGCTCGTCCCGCCACTGCATCAGCTCTTTCATTGCCCCAGACGCCTGCATGTAGATCCAGTAGATCCATGTGACTTCTTGTATACCAGAGATGTTCAAAAGAGAGGCCTGCGAGTCTGACAGTATCACTGCGTATATCACCGGTTGCGTCACCAACCAAGTCAGGGCCACTGTTACCACCTCAATCTCCGTCCTTCATACTCGATGTGACAGTGAAGTAGGCAGCTGATTTCTCCACCACATTCTTGCCATTTTTGTATCTGACGAAACCCCAACCGCACTTGTTTGCAGAGCCATCTGTGTAAAGAATTGGATCTTGTGGTCCTGAGTGTTGCTGGATCAGCTCCTGTATTGAAGTTTCTGTCCTAGTGCCGCCCCACTCGCAACACTCTCTGCTCAGTTGTATCTCCACCCTTGTCAGGGGGCTCTCGTTGCCCACTTCTACCCATTCACTACCTCTTCCCACCTCTTTCAATGCACAGACCCTCATCAGGGAGTCTTCTGCCTCTGCCATCCATGACCTTCCTCACTTAATGCATCTGCCTTTGAGTGTATCCAAGTCTTGGTGCAAAGGGTGGTGTTCGTTGTTGGCAACGTTGCCATATGCCTTTACCTGTGCTACTTGATGTCGTACCTTGATTCTTGGCAAATCAAGCAGTAATCTCATGGCAGTAATAGGAGTATCTTTAGTGCATCCCAGAACTGCTCTCATGGCCTCGTTCTGGATTCTCTCCAATCTATCTACCTGTGTCTGTAATAGCATAAGCAAGCCAAGACCATAGTCCAGGACAGACAAAACCAGCGCTTGCATCAACAGGAAGAGAGTCCATTGTTGCATGTCTGTGGCTCCATGACTTTGATTGCATTGATTCCCTTCTTTGCTTTCAGAATCACATTGTCAACATGTTTATTGAAAGAGAGGCTTTTGTCGAATGTGATACCCAGGTATTTCATGTCATGCTCTCTCTCAATGTTGGTGCCCATGCAGGTGGCCCCTGGTAGTGTATCTGAGACCAACCTTCTTCTGGATTCGTTCTCAGTCTCCAGCTACCAACTCTCTGAATAGGACTTTGTAAGTAGCAGGATGTAGTCTGGAGAACGGAATGTGTTGTCGCTAGTTTACAACTTGACTGAGATATTTGCACTTCTCGGTCCGACATATCCGTCTTCGGCAGATTTTAAATACCTCATTTCTGAGGCTTGAAGCTGGCTTCTCTGTGCTGTGGTCATTACCCACAGCTCACTTTCGTAAGTCTTTCTTCTATGGCACATGACAAATTTCCAATGCCATGGATTGGAAAGTCTCTGCTTAGCTTGAAAATATCAAGGTAGTCCACTATACCACTTGAGGAGGTCTTTAAATACATGGTCTGGGAGAATAAGGGTCATAAACATAGACGGGGAAACTCTTATTCATATGAGGTTTGCTGATGACAAAGTCATCATTAGCCACTACGTTAAATAAGCGGAGAAAATTGTGAATGAGCTCAGCGGAGCAAGTGTTGCAGTTGGCCTACAAATCAATAGGCAGAACACCCAGTTCATGCTCAACACCTTCTGCATGCCTAAAAGGAGATATGCGCCTTGGAGATTGTCCCATCAAAAACGTAAATTTGTTTATCTACTTGGGCTAAGAGATCGGGAACTCATATTTTAAAAATCAAGAGACCTCACGAAGGATAACAGCGGGCTGGCTCAGCTTCAACTGTATTAAACCCAGACTGCAACAGTTGGCTGGGTCAGCTTCAACTGTATTAAACCCAGACTGCAACAGTTGGCTGGGTCAGCTTCAACTGTATTAAACCCAGACTGCAACAGCGGGCTGGCTCAGCTTCAACTGTATTAAACCCATACTGCAACAGCGGGCTGGCTCAGCTTCAACTGTATTAAACCCAGACTGCAACAGTGGGCTGGCTCAGCTTCAACTGTATTAAACCCAGACTGCAACAGCGGGCTGGCTCAGCTTCAACTGTATTAAACCCATACTGCAACAGTGGGCTGGCTCAGCTTCAACTGTATTAAACCCATACTGCAACAGTGGGCTGGCTCAGCTTCAACTGTATTAAACCCAGACTGCAACAGCGGGCTGGCTCAGCTTCAACTGTATTAAACCCATACTGCAACAGCGGGCTGGCTCAGCTTCAACTGTATTAAACCCATACTGCAACAGCGGGCTGGCTCAGCTTCAACGGTATTAAACCCATACTGCAACAGCGGGCTGGCTCAGCTTCAACTGTATTAAACCCAGACTGCAACAGTGGGCTGGCTCAGCTTCAACTGTATTAAACCCAGACTGCAACAGTGGGCTGGCTCAGCTTCAACTGTATTAAACCCAGACTGCAACAGCGGGCTGGCTCAGCTTCAACTGTATTAAACCCATACTGCAACAGATACAAAACGAAAACAACAGTGTGGTTATTCCATCCATGGTATATGGCTGCAAGGTGGGGAACCTACGGAAACCTGATGCAGATAGATTCTGCATTGCTCAATGAGCAATGGAGCGAAGGACATTGAAGATTTCCATTTGAGATCAAATACGCAACACTGAGACCAGACGTCGAACTTCCTTCACTGACATCATAGATGTCGCGCTGTTACGAAAATACAGATGGGCTGGCCATGTGATGCCCATGCCGGATAACAGATGGACACCAAGAGTGACATCTTGGTGGCCCTACAACTCTTTTGGGCCGAGGCTGAGATGGAGAAATGACCTAAAGAAGGCCCCAGGCCCAACATGGTACACCAAGGCAAAAGAGCGAAATGAGTTTATTCAACATTTGGCTACCTGGCATCAGACACACGTATCTGATTGAATACCAGGATTTAGAGATTTCTGTATTTAGGAAAACTTACGACTCAGGGGTAAGTGTATAATTTCTCAGTCAAAATGAAGAGATATAATTCAATGAATGTATACTCACTTACTTAATCGCTCCTCTTCTAACCTTCGGTGTAGAATCTTCTACCCTACTTACTTAGTCACCCTTCTTCTACCATTGAGTGTCAAGGTTTGCCAGCAAGAGCACACAGACGATTCTATCTACTGCCTTCCTCTTGGTCTGGTTCCAGTCTAATCTACAATCTCTTATAAACTCTTTATGTTGTCCATCAGTATGGTCTGTTCGTCATTCTTCGTTTGTTGGCTTGTAATCAGGTGAGTAGATAAAACAGGTGATTGCTCTGATGTGTCTTTGCATGATGGAGTGACTTCCTCTATACAGGCCAATTTTCTGGCTCTCTGCTATTTACTTGGTATTCACAGATAACTTCCCAATAAAGATGCCATTCAGTTATCCACTACCTAGCTGACAGGCCTGGTGTGAGGTCCGGCTCATTCAGTTATCTACTACCCAGCTGTCGAACCTGGTACGAGTTCCAGCTCATTCAGTTATTCACCACCCAGCTGTCGAACCTGGTACAAGTTTCAGCTCATTCCGTTATACACTACACAACTGACAGGCCTGGTACGAGGTTTGGCTTGTTCAGTTATCCACTACTCAGCTCACAAGCCTGGTACGAGGTCCGGCTCGTTATCCACTACCCAGCTCACCAGCCTGGTACGAGGTCCGGCTCATTCAGTTATCCACTACCCAGCTGACAGGCCTGGTACAAGGTCCAGCTCGTTCAGTTATCCACTACCCAGCTGACAGACCTGGTACAAGGTCCGGCGCGTTCAGTTATCCACTACCCAGCTGACAGACCTGGTATAAGGTCCGGGTCGTTCAGTTATCCACTACCCAGCTAACAGGCCTGGTACAAGGTCCGGCTCGTTCAGTTATCCACTACCCACCTGACAGGCCTGGTACGAGGTCCGGCTCCTTCCTCAGAGAATTAATGTATATAACTTGTAATATTGTTTGTGGATGTAACCTATTATACTTTCTGTTTTCACTCAAATCCTGAGATCCATGTTGCTAAGCAGAAGCCTGTTGTGGGCCACGTGTGGCCCACTAGTTGCCAAACACTGCTAAAGAAGCATTTTTATTACAGTAAAAAAGTGTAATCCCAACCATTGTCATGAACCATACTGAATACATGAAACAAAATAAGATATCTGTGTTTATAAGAGCTCAAACCACTTTCTTCATGTCACCACAAGCTTTTTCTTGTTGATTAGCATTATCTGTATTGATGTGTCAGCATGTGAGGAAGTCCAAGCATGAAGCGAGCAGGTTACGATCCCTGTGAGTGCGTTTACATATATGATTTCTAAGCATTATATTTGGGATGTATTTCAGAGTCCTCATTTCTTTCATGACGGAAGCTGTCTGTGCAATATATCTTAAACCGTATTACCCACATACATTTGATTTCCTCATATCTATGTTTGATCTACTGTATTTTGATGTTCTGTTTTGTTCTAATATATTGCTGCTTGCTTTTATCTGTCAGAGCAGTCATTTTAACATTGTATTAATTCAGGACTTTCATCACTTGAACAAGAATTAAAGACTTTGTCTTTTTGTTTAAATATGTCATTTCTGTTTTATTGTGTAAGAAGACTATTTTAGTGACAACTTTTTTAGTGAAATCCAGTTTTTTAGTCGCTTTTCTAAATTTGTTGGTGTCTGTGCAGTGAATTATCACTGCAGTATCATCTAGCTGCTGGCTTTGGGGTTTTTTGTTGGGGATGAACGCAAAAACCAGAGTGTTTTGTCTTTGACATTCATCCTAAAAAGGATATTGTGTCGTAGTTTACATCAATGCTTTGATATCTGCACCTTTCGGACCTACACATCTGATTTCAGCTGGTTTTCTTAGTACCGTGTTTTGCCTTCCCACTGTGATACCTATCCCTTGGCTAGACTGCACTAGTGACTAGTGCAGCCTGTTTCCAGGGCCGCCACGTGGAGACAGAATATGGTGCAAGTAGTCAAGAGTTGCTGGCTGCTGTCAACTCATCCACTGCTGTATCTTGGTCCCGTTAGAGCGTTTGTTTCATATAGCACAGGCACTAGGTTCAGTTCCATGTTTTGACACAGTTTACCCAGCTATAAATAATAACCGTATTTAATGTTGCGGAAGGCAATGCGGTGAGAAAAGGAATAAAGGAATTGGTCAAACTGCTCTTCTTCTGTCTCCACGTCCAGGGAAAAAAATCAAAGTTGAGCCCCGGTACAATGAAGTCTGGAACACTTATTCCCTGATGGCAGTGCGTGGTGTGGGATCACCCTGATTTTGACTACTATGTATGTTGTGAAGGGTGACTAAGGACAGTTATACATGACGCCAGCATCCTCATCATGCAAAACCAGGGGCTACCACAATCACTACTGGTCTCTCATCTCTCATCTTTTCAATTAACGAAAGAGGCCGTAAGGTCATCACTCAGCGTGTGAGCAATGTGTCTTGGAGAAAACGTACTGTGCGAATAGACAAAACCGTCTTTCGGGCAATATGTTAGTCTGTTTTACCACTACTGGCACAGCAGACATATGCTTTGACACAAGTTCAGCAGCTGCAGTTATGGTCTCATCCTCCAGTTGGAGCAAAACAGAAAGAATGATAAATATCATTGCACAAAATATGCCATAACAGCAAACCACTATACTACTGATACTTTTACTGGCTTAGCCGTCTACCGTGTGGTATAAGAGGTTTTATGTTTCCCAGCCTTTCTTAGTTGTCTCTTATGATATGCTTGTCAGGTTACAGTTTTATTATTTTCGCTCTCCAACCCCTCACCCCCTTTTAATTTCCTGTAACACAGGGAAGACCAGAGCTTTACAATGTTGAATTGGTTGCACATAAGGGAAGTAAGCAGCTGACCACATAAGGGAGGTAAATACTAAAGTATTTTCATATTTAGCAGACATGAGTTTGGTCCACCTGTTTTGATTTTTTCATCATTACTGTAAGCCCTTTTCACTATAAAATAGATCATAGAGAGGTAGGTGGGGGGGGGGGGGGGGGGTGTCCAGAACTATGTTCAGCCTTACTTGATTTTGCCCTAGTAAGAACCAGGGAGAATATCTACTGACTTACAATTACTTTTTTGCTCAGCTTTTTCGTTGTAGGTCCCGTTTTGTTTTAATGACGTCCCAACACTGGTCACCCAGTTTTGTTTCAATAACAACTCCAAAACAAGTCCCAGAGTTGTTTCAATAACAACTCCAAAACAAGTCCCAGATTTGTTTCAATAACAACTCCAAAACAAGTCCCAGATTTGTTTCAATGACAACTCCAAAACAAGTCCCAGTGTTGTTTCAATAATAGCTCCAAAACAAGTCCCAGTTTTGTTTCAATAACAACTCCAAAACAAGTCCCAGAGTTGTTTCAATAACAACTCCAAAACAAGTCCCAGATTTGTTTCAATAACAACTCCAAAACAAGTCCCAGATTTGTTTCAATGACAACTCCAAAACAAGTCCCAGTGTTGTTTCAATAATAGCTCCAAAACAAGTCCCAGTTTTGTTTCAAAAACAGCTCCAAAACAAGTCCCAGATTTGTTTCAATAACAGCTATAAAACAGGTCCCAGTTTTTGTTTTGCATACAAAGCTGCAGCAGATGTATCCCAGTTTTACTTTTAATATACAGTCTGTTCTTGAATATGTTGTCATTTCTGTTATAATAATTATAAAGGAGTGGTTATACACTTTCCAAACAGCATTTTTCATTTGGTCTCTCGCTGTGAATTCAGTCTTCATCTACTATTCTTTACTAATAAACATTGGTTTTTAAAAAAATGTCTTAGTTCTGATTTTTTTTTGTGTGTTTGCGTTTGTTCTCAATTTCCCGCCACCAAGGCCTGAACATGACTTTGCAAATAGCAGGATGTAGTCCGGAGAACGGAATGTGTTGTGTCGCTAGTTTACAACTTGACTGTGATATTTGCACCTTTCGGTCTGACACATCCGTCTTCTTATTATATTATATTATTATTTCTGTAGTTTATAGACTATTTCTGATGTCCTTAAATGTCTGACCCAATGTGCTGTGATGGTCAGGCCAAAGTAACCATTTAAGTATTGTCAGTGTCATAGTCAGGTCAAAGTAACCATTTAAGTAGTGTCATGGTCAGTTCAAAGTAACAATTTAAGTACTGTGAGTGTCATAATCAGATCAAAGTAACCATTTAAGTAGTGTTATGGTCAGGTCAAAGTAACCATTTAAGTACTATCAGTGTCATAGTCAGGTCAAAGTAACCATTTAAGTAGTGTCATGGTCAGGTCAAACTAACCATTTAAGTACTGCCAGGTTCAGGTAACCATTTAAGTACTGTCAGGTCAAAGTAAACATTTAAGTAATGTCACTGATTGGCAGGTCAAAGTAACCATTTAAGCAATGTCACTGAATGGCAGGTCAAAGTAACCATTTAAGCAATGTCACTGAATGGCAGGTCAAAGTAACCATTTAAGCAATGTCACTGAATGGCAGGTCAAAGTAACCATTTAAGCAATGTCACTGAATGGCAGGTCAAAGTAACCATTTAAGTAATGTCACTGATTGGCAGGTCAAAGTAACCATTTAAGTAATGTCACTGAATGGTAATTCAAACAAAGTAACCATTTAAGTAATGTCACTGATTGGCAGGTCAAAGTAACCATTTAAGCAATGTCACTGAATGGCAGGTCAAAGTAACCATTTAAGCAATGTCACTGAATGGCAGGTCAAAGTAACCATTTAAGTAATGTCACTGATTGGCAGGTCAAAGTAACCATTTAAGTAATGTCACTGATTGGCAGGTCAAAGTAACCATTTAAGTAATGTCACTGATTGGCAGGTCAAAGTAACCATTTAAGCAATGTCACTGAATGGCAGGTCAAAGTAACCATTTAAGTAATGTCACTGATTGGCAGGCCAAAGTAACCATTTAAGTAATGTCACTGAATGGTAATTCAAACAAAGTAACCATTTAAGTAATGTCACATACATTAAAGGAAACCATCTGGCAACATTACCAGACAAGCTCTATTATGGAAGCCTCGAGGCATGCCAAGTAGGAGCAGACTAAAACACAAATGGAGAAGAGAGCTCGAGATAAACGTAAAGGATACAGGGAAAACGTTGGCAGACTTGGGACGGTTGTCCCAGAACACGAGGACTAAATATTTACTTTCTTAATTGTTGTTTAGTCTGTTGTCCACAAGAAACGGAAGGTTTAGATCTGATAGTTCAAGGCTTCTCAAAGTAGTGTCATTCGCGGACCACTTCTTGAGCGATCAAAAAACACATGTATTACCGACTCAATATATGTAAAGTGTATTCCCTTCTCTCTCTATCTCTCAGTCTCTCTCTCTCTCTCTCACTCTCTCTCTATCTATCTATCTATTTTTCTCTCCCTACCAAAAAAGCTAGTTTAGTTAATGGTTTATAATTTTCTGAACGTAAAATAGCAATTTGCTTGCTCTAATACCATCAATGAAAATCATTCTGTTGTTTCTTGCTGTGAAACTGATTATGGTTTCTGAACTAGCTATTAATATCCAGCTCATTGGCCGGCAAAGTTTATCTTGATATAACCAAAAAGTATTTTCTATTGTCTCTACTTATTGTCTCTTCACTCAATACTTAACTTAACTTAACGCCTGATTTAGAAGACTCTACAGAGTATGTATACAACCAATTTCATGAAAGATGGTTTTCACCGATGTGCGAGTCTATCTTAATAGAATCAAACACTAGAGCTAAGTAGACCCGCAGCCAGTTAGGCACCATCTATATATGATCTTAACAAACCACCTGAGGAAAGGTACAAATAACTTGGGTAGATTTTTTATTTGAATTTTGTCCGGGCAACGACCGTTACGGTCTACTCTTTTCGATTTCCAACTGTCAAGAAATTGTTAACGTGCTGGACACTGAACACGGGAGTCCGATCAGGGGAATTGTATCCAGAAGACAGTGATTCAAACACGGGACCTCCGGCACCCAAGGCGGACACATTACCCCGAGACCACTGAGTCCTTTTTACGAAGTATAGCTGTATCAAAGCACGCATACGATTTTGCCTTAGCAGTTTTATACAATACTCTTCCGCTGCTTTATAATCTGTGCTTGGAAGGTTCAAGTGACCCCCCCCCCCTTCCTATTCTTTCCTCCTTGAGTAACAATATAATAGTATGCATTATTTATGAGAGGAAGACTAACGTCTGGTCAGGCAAAACATACTGGCCACGACCCTCACCTCGGCTTCCTCATATCCCTCCCTGGAAACGGGCTGTTTTCATGGCAGCCTGGCTAACGAGGTGAAGGATAGACGTGATCCACGTAGTAGTGAGCGACACGCAGATGAAGCCAAGCATAGCACAACCACCTAGAAGACCCCGGTCCACCTTCATCAGAATGTGAGGAAAGCTACTGCAACTAGCCACTTAACCTCCTTTTCAGGGCGCACAAAAGAGCAAACCTACTCATTGTGAGCATTCGAAACAATAACAACAGTTACACGAACCCCATTTCGTCCCTTCCAACGTCAAATTATGGTAGCAGGACAGAAAAGAGTCCGCGATGGAAATCCCATCTCACCGAACCTCTTCTCCGCATGTTTGAAATCAGTCATCACCCGATGACATCTATGACATCCATATAGACGGCAGATCACTGAAACACCTTCGATTTGCCGACGATATCACAGAGTCAGCAATATAACTCAACCGAATGATACAGCTACTCGAGAGGAAGGTAAGAAAGCAAGACTAGAAATGAATGCCTCAAAGACCAACATTTTTCGCAATTGTTTTACCAATTGCGATCCAGTCTTCATTCCTGGGGTAATGTAATGTTAGCTAGTACACATATCATTGGCGCCTACTCAATATGCAGAACAAACTGGGACTTGAAGTCACAAGCCGTCACCGTACGGCCTTCTCGTCAATCAAAATGTACCTAGCTGGTTATAAAGACCAGAACTTACGTGCCTCTCTCTTCAACTCAACTGCGCTCCGTGCAATGTTACATTGTGTAAAGACACGACCACTCACAAAATTAGGTCAGGCTAGGTCATACCGTAACCGGTGAGGTCGTTGGAGCACACATGAAGACATCCTCACAACACCACACCACCCCTCTCTGTCAGATGCCGCTGCCTGTGACTCTTCTGGTCGGAGATTGGTCCATTCTTTTATGTTGGCCTCCCATCCATTTTTGGGCCGGCCTTTTCGTCGTCTGCCATGCACCTTTCCGCGGAGGATTGTATTTGCAAGACCATTTGATCTCGATATGTGATCGTACCAAGCGAGTTTCCTTCTTATGACAGTTGCCAAGAGGTCTTCGAAAGGTCCTATTGCTGTTGTAATTCTATCTCGTATTTCCTCATTTGTAACTCGATCTTTGTACGTGACGTTTAAAAGTTTTCGGAAACATCTCATCTCCAAGGCCTGTATCCTTCACTGAAGGTCAGCTGTAACTGTCCATGTCTCACACGCATAGAGGAATATTGACAGGACCAGTGAACGCATTAATCTGATTTTCGTGCGTAGTGCTAACAGTTTATCTTGCCAGATTTTGTTAAGCTGTGCAAGCGCCGCTTTTGTCTGTGCTATTCGGGCCAACCCCTCACATTTTGATCCTTCATCACTGACAATCGACCCAAGATATTTAAAACGGTCAACCACTTCGAGTTCCTGGCCGTTAGCTTTTATCCTGCTGTTGAAGCCACTGGCGTTGTTGGTCATTAAAGAGTAAATTGAGAGTGATCCAGGTTTCTCTTGAGAGACGCTTGGTCGAGATTACTTTCGCAACCAACACGTGAACAATCTCCACAATTCATTAATTACTTCGATTGTCTTTGGTGAATGATAAGGTAATCTATGAAGACAAGGCAAAACAAAGATGAGTAATGCAGATATTACAACAAAACGATGGTCGATTGAGCACGACGACAGCAATCTGGTACTGTCTTTCTGTTGTCCTACGGCCCTTGCTATACGGCGTCGCAGAGAGGTGTGATGTCCTACGGCCCTTGCCATACGGCGTCGCAGATGCGGGATTGGTAGATTTCTTGTTATCGCAAAGTAGGATGCGTGTGCTGTCGTTAGGTGTAACTTCCTGAGTGTCAGAAACACCCTCCTTCCACCGACGTCTAGGTCTGCCCCTTTGCTTGTGGACCGGAAACCTGCCTATGATATGCTATTGCTGCGCGTTGGTCATAATGCGTTCTGACTAAAGGACCAAACCACTTGATTTGTTGAGAGTCAATGTAGGCACTAACTGGGTTTTTCCCACTATCTGCCTTAGTGTGATGTTGCGGGTTCGGTCACGGATTGTCTTTCTAGGCTGCACTTCTCACACAGTGCACCTCGTCGATCTGGATCTTACTCTTATTGTTTGCTAGTAAGGACCAAGGTTGACATTGGTAACACAATGTAGGAATAAATAGTGCATTTATCAGTCTCCTCTTAGTTGAAAGAAGACCTCTATAGCGTTTCTAAATCGGTGAAATTTAATAATGGATACTGTTCGCCTTCTGAATTATATGTGCAAATCTCGTTGTCCACTTTGCCATTGTCAGAGAACATACTAGCTAGATATTTGAACTCCGTACTTGATTGATATCAATGTCACTGATAGGAAAACTTCTCTGCACTTTGATCACGTGATATCAACTTAGTCTCTGTCCTGCTGGTGTTGATCTTCATGTCGTATTCATTACAAGCGAAATGGAGAAAGTTCAGGTGGTGTTGTAAGTCTTCTCCATTTTGGTAAAGGGTGAGCTGATCATCAGCAAACAACAGTTCATTTAGGGACTCATCATGAGGGTTAGCCAACTATGTAATTGTATCCATCTAAATTGTGAACAGAATTGGAGAAAAAACACATCTCTGTCGTACACCATTCAGCACTGAAAACCAAATTACAACACTTGTATTCGTTTGTACTACACCTTCACTATTTGCGCACAAGGCACAATGTAGTTCTACATTAGTTGGCCCTCCAAACCATACCCTCCATTATCTCCAAAATCCTACATCGATTTATTCGGTCAAATGCCTTTTCTTTATTAATGGAGTCCACGTGGATTTTTAAAAATTATATTGTTTCTTCACTGAACTGTCTGAGCGTAAATATAGCATCCGTACATTCCCTGCTTCTTTCCGGAATCCTGATTATGAAGTATTGAGCAGCGCCTCAACAATAGCTCGAACTCGTTGTTCAAGGAACCGTGAACATTTTTTTCAAACGTGGCTAAGGAGGAATATGCCGGTATAAGAGTTGCAATCTTTTCTGATGTCCTTATTTTTCTAAATAGGTACCACCACCGCTCTTTGCCAATCACAAGGTACCTTCCTTTCAAACCATGCCTGATTAAAGATCTTCGTGAGCCATCTTTCCGCGTGCAATATTTTTCGGGATTTGAACCAATAAATAATGTTGCATAGATTATATACCGCCATCTGCTTCTGCATTTTCGGACATGTAGGTCTGGAAAATACTACTCCCATCTTTTATTTTCTCAGGTTCATAGAGTTTGAACCTGATAAAATCTGATACCACCGAGGAAAAGGGAGACAGCGGGGAAGATCTCCAATACGTTTGTGAGACTTTCTTGCTATCCACAACAACATCCGAGACGACTCCGGTAGAAGGCTTACCACCGACTGGAATACCAAGGCCCAAGGCAGAGTTCGTTGGAGACGAAGTTAGGACCACAGTAAATCATTTGCAGTTGAGGAACAGGTCACCAAGATCAAAAATTTACTAATTATAATAACATTATTTGGTCCAAGCACAAGCTATCCATGGAAGCTAAGCTGAGTATTTTCAAATTTACTCTTCATGACTTTCTTATATGGCAGGTTACATTGGCTCTAATCGCATCCCAAGGAGAATTGGGAAGATGCACCGGGGTCCTCTTGTCTGTAGTAAAATTAGGCTCATCGATAAGCTTACCGGATCACAGTGCTGATACCCCACCCCGTCAGCCAGACTTCGATGAAGCAGACTGTTTCAAGGTTGTTGTATGTTTACTCTTTTGTGCACGACGAAAAAGACGTTAAGTGGTGGGTTGTACATAGTAGCTTTCTAGTTTCTTCACCTCCTCAGAGTGCTGCTGAAATGTGAACCGCGGTGCCCTAGGCGGTTGCGCTATGCTTGGCTTTATCTTCGTGGCCCTCACTACTACGCTGATCACGTCGATCCACATCTCATCAGCCAGTCTTGAAAACAGCCTGTTTCTAGAAAACGATACATGGAAGAGAAATAGGGTGCTATAGAGGATGTAGTCAAAGGGGAGAGTTTAGGTCAGAGAAGTTGGAATTAAGTAGTGGAAAACCAAACATTAAAATGATGCAGTAAAAACAAAAAGTGGAAAAACAACAAAATTGCAAACTGAAATGTTTTTATGCAAATGTGAGAAGCATAGTAAATAAAAGAGAAGAATTGGAACTGTATGTAGAGGAAAAAAACCCAGATATAATAGGGTTAACAGAATCATGGGCATATGAGGACATTACAGATGGTGAACTTGAAAAATGTTAAGGAAGGATAGGATAGTTGGAGACAAGACTAAGGGGGGGGGGGGGGGGTGTTTTATTATACTGTATACATTCTGTTAATATAACTAGCAGAGAGGATTTATCATGTGGTAACAAAAATGAAAGTGTATGGGGAGAAATAGAAAGTGGAGGTGAAAAAACAGTGATTAGAGTATGCTATAGATGTCCATCAAGTCAAAAGGAGGAAGATGAGGAGCTGATTAGTAGCATAGTAAAGGCAAGTGAAGGGAAATTATTATTAATGGGGGATTTTAACTTTCCAGAAACAAAATGGGATATGGCAGAAGCACTTGAAGAGTCAAAATCTTTTGTTAAGTGCATAACTGAAATTTTTTAAATTCAACATGTAGTAGCAGCCACCAGAGGCAAAAACATACTCGACCTAGTTTTTCCTACAGAGGAAAATAGGATTGAAAACGTTACCGTAGGGGAACTGTTTGGCTCAAGTGACCATCAAATCATCTGATGGGATCTTGTTGCAGGGAAAGAAGTGAACATAAACACGCGAACATATGACTACTCTAAGACAGATGTTAAGAGGATGAAAGAGGCAGCGAACCCCATAATCTGGGAAGATATTGTCAGAGGAACAGATGTTGAACAGGAGTGGGTGAGTTTTAAAGCAGTTCTCGAAACGCTAAAAGAGGAATGTGTTCCATATAGGGAAGTAAACCCCAAGCGTAAAAAGAGGATCACTAAAATTGTAGTTAAATGTAGAAGAGCTAAAAATAAAGCATGGAAAAAATATATAGAGGCAGGTAAATCAAAAGAAACATATGTAAAATATTTGGACAAGCAGAACATATCTCAGAAAGCGAATAAAACAGCAAAAATAGACTTCGAAAAGAAACTTGCTCAGAGGATCAAGACTGATAGTAAAAGCTTCTTCTCTTATATTAGAAATAAACAAAGATCAAAGGACAAAGTAGGCCCTCTCATAGACAGCACAGGAAAAAAAATTAGTGAAAATAGGGAGGCAGCAAATCTACTCAATCACTACTTTGGCACAGTGTACACAAAAGAGGACTGCTCCAAGATCCCAGAGCCTGTAGATAGTTTTCAAAGAGACATGGATACAGCAGGATTAGGATCAATCTGTATTACAGAGGAAATGGTTTTTTTAAAAATTGGAGGGGTTGAAAGTGGATAAATGTCCAGGTCAAGATGGTATTCATCCAAAATTGCTGTTTGAAATTAGAGACCAATTAGCAAAACCATTGGCTATATTATGTTGTTAATCACTTGCACAAGGGATTGTTCCACGGGATTGGAAAGATGCGGGAGTGATCCCCTTATTCAAAAAGGGCAAAAAGGCAGATCCAGCAAAATATAGACCTGTGAGCTTAACGAGCATAGTCTGTAAATTGTTAGAGTCAATAATCAAAGAAAACATTGTAATGCATTTAGACAAATTTAATCTAATTAGAAATAGTCAGCATGGGTTTACCAGAGGGAGATCATGCTTAACAAATCTATTAGAATTCATGGAGGAGGTTACCAAAATGTTAGATAAAGGGAGCCAGTGGATGTTATTTATCTGGATTATGCAAAGGCCTTTGAAAGAGTACCTCATCAAAGATTATTTCGAAAATTAAAATCACATGGAATAGGTGGGGAAGTTGCCAAATGGATTGAAAATTGGTTAACGGGAAGAAGGCAAAGGGTGGGTATAAATAAGGAGTACTCTGAGTGGTGTGAAGTGAAAAGTGGAGTGCCACAGGGCTCGGTTTTGGGACCAATTTTATTCTTGATATATATAAATGATTTGGACACAGGTATGGGATCCATTATTGCAAAATTTGCTGATGACACAAAACTATGCAGTAGTGTCTCATCTAATGCAGAAGTGGATATATTGAGGTCGGATTTAGATAAAATTCGAGAATGGTCTGTAATCTGGCAAATGGAGTTTAATGTAGATAAATGTACAGTCATCCACATGGGTAGATCCAATATGGAACATAATTACAGAATGGGAGAGAACAATATTAGAAAGATAGATAAAGAAAAGGACTTAGGGGTTATAATAGATCATACATGTAAGGTGAGGGAGCAAGTTCAGGTAGCAGTAAAAAGGGCAAATGCAATGTTAGGGATGATAACAAGAAATATTAAACATAGGAGCAAGGAAGTGATAGTCAAACTGTATAAAGCATTAGTTAGACCTAGATTGGAGTACTGTGTACAGGTGTGGAGTCCTTATCAGAGAGGGGATATAGACGTGCTGAAGAGAATACAAAAAAGAGCGACAAAGCTAATAGTGGGATTCCAGAATTACAGTTATGAAGAAAGATTAAAAAGAACTGGCCTTCAGTGTCTAGAAGAGAGAAGAATTCGTGGTGACTTAATACATGTGTATAAGATGATCAGAGGAATGGATAAAGTAAACTATAACAAGTTTTTTAAAGTACAACCACCAACAAGGACAAGAGGGCACATCTACAAGTTGACTAAGGAGAGGTCCAGATTAGATATTAGGAAGTATTTCTTCAACTTTAGCCAGAGTAGTGAATGCTTGGAATGCATTGCCAAGTTAGGTGGTGGAGGCTGGGACGGTCAATGCATTTAAGAACAGATTGGATGCGTACAGCTTCTAGAGGAAGGTGATGTAAATGGAACTGGCTGTATACATACTCTGCAGAGTCTTCTAAACCAGTATAAAGACGTTAAGTTTAAGTTTAAATAAGTAGAACTACTCGTGGATCATCTACCAACGGTGGTCCCCTGACCATACTCTGAGAACCTCTGATACTGGCAGGTTCACAAAATGTGACCCGGAAATAAACTTAGAGGAAAATATGAAGGTGACTGCGGCAACCAATCAGCGCTTGTTGTGTTTATTGAAGCAGAAGCGGTCTTTCATGTCTGTGTGTGTGCTGTCTGTCTGTCTTTCTGTCGCATCCCAGCGTTTCGAGGATTTCTGCCTAACAGCTTCTGGTGTACACTTTTACGACTAGAAAAGGAATTTGGGAAACTATCTGGAAGGTATGTTTTATAAAAAATTTTGTTTTTATAACGTCGTTATTAAAATTTACCGTCTTCTTCTGAGGGTGGTGTAACTCACAGGGGGTTTGTCAGTTTGTGACAGACATCTAATTCTGATTGGATTTCAGTAATGCTTGATAAAACCCACAATCTCACATTTTAAACATGTCTGAAGTTTACACAAAGCTGTTTTAGTGTTGTTGGTAATAAAACTTGTTTATTGACGCGGTATATAAGTTCTTGTGAAAAGGCGTTATTGAAAGGAAACCTAGCGAGTTACCTGTGTAGTTGGGACCTGCACACCCCTAAGAGGTGGACCTGACCGCTACACATCTTCCATCGTTCGTGTCTGCTCTCTCTCCTGCCCGATGTGTTGGTGACGACGTCTTCGCCATATCCAGCAACGGTTTGTCTTGTCCTTACTTCATTTCGGCTTCTCAGATCAGATCAGTATGCTATTTACTAAAAGTAACAATTATGTTATGTTTACATTCCAAAGAATTGAACCAGGCGTAAGATTAGTGACATTTTTACCACGACGGTTCAAAATTGTAGAGAACGATTTTGAGGAGACGGCCAACTTTGTTACTGCGTCTTTGATCAGATCTTGATCTCTGATCACTTTCAGGCGAGCACACCATCATAACAGGGTACGCTATATTACAGCTAGATGTCGATGGATTTTGTGATATAATTTAGTGTAAAGTGGTTTCGCTTTTAGACTCAAATTCCATTGTAGGTAGTAGTAGAAGTAGACCTCAGTGTTGAGTTGACTAATGGTTTAGGGGCCTGCTGGTGGGCAGGAAGCAGGCATGAACACATAGGTGACAGTTGGTGTTGTATTTTAGCTTTTAGACGAGGCACGACGCATTCAACCGCTGACATAGTCTTTTTGGTTATACCAGGACAGGATTACCTTCTTTATTATGTGACAGTCGGCTTGAGTTTCGCTCTGATAAATGGCTGATTCTTAACTTAACATTTAGTTCTGTTGAATTATTGTGTGACTTGGCAGACTTGGTCTGGTCTAGGCCACGTCTGGTGCCTGCTAGCGTTGAGAGAGGCTAATTATTTCTTTGGTATTGTTTACTACACAAATTGATGTGTAAATAATACTTAATTTCAAAATGTGTTTGTGTTAAGAAGTATCACGCTTAAATTACTTAATATAATTGCTGAGCAGTGAGGATCCTGTTCATAATCATATGATATTGCAAATCACATTCTCATCATTAAACTTACTTTGTTACAAAGCTTGTAGATTGGTTGAAGTCAAGATTTTCAGTAGGATGGATATTCTTTATCCAAACTGTGTGACCAATAAAAAAAGATAGTATAAATTGATTCAATGCTTTCTGCCAAGATGAGAAGGCAAACAACATGACCATTCCTAACCTCCACAAATAACTGACTGCCCAGCAGGAAGATGTTTCCTGCTGCTATTTTCAATGTTACTATATGTAACTCAAACTGGCATTGCATGTGTATTATGTACTGTATTCCTTTTTCTGAAAACATGATACTATGGTCTAACATACTTAGAAAATGGTAAATTATTTTTAAAAATATTTTTCATTTTAAAATAAATGTATACATACTATTATTAGGACTATAATTCTAACTATAACCAATATCCATGTTTGTAATAACATTTATGGAGTGAAAGAAAACGTATTAATGTTGTCCTGTCATTTAGCAGGAGTATATATTTGTATGAAATATTTAGTGGTTTTATTTTAATTTTGGCTAGGACATGACTTTGTTTTGTAAATTTTAATCTTTTGTTTTTATTTCAATAACACAAAATTTTAACTTGTATTCTCCACAAATGTATATTTTGGTCCATCTTATTTGCTTTGATGTACCTGTTCAGGGACCATTTATTGTCTTCCTTGCACTTCACTTTCCTTGTGGGTTCAAGAGCAAATCATTTTTGACTGTTTGCTTACTTCCTGAGAGTGTATCATATTCATAACTTATACTGATACTACTTCTACCAACTTGTGTTCATTGTGTAGTTTTCTTTCGTGTTCCTGTATCGCATCTGTCGTCAAGTGTTGTTATTTCGTATTTCTTCAGTATCTGACTAACAACATCAATGCATAGTTTTCTTAGTTTCCCTCTTGCTTTGTAAGCCTCTTGTCTGGTGTTGTGGATCTGCACAGTTGGACATCTTGTCCAAACCACTTTATTTTCTGCATTTCCATGTAATCCATACACAATATTGCACCTACCTTCTTTTTGATTTCTTCATTTTGTACTCTGTCCGGTCTTGTGACCCCAACTGCTTTTCTTAAACACCTCATTTCACATACCATGATTTTCTTTCTTATGTCTCAGTGAAAGTTCATGTCTGACACTACTAGCAGCGAGTTGGTATAAAAATACTATTAATTGATTGTCTCCAGTGGAATGTGTTTGTAGCTAATATTACCAAGAGCTGATAAGTAACCATGTTTGCTTTTTTTATTCCATATTTCTGTCTATCCTTTCATCTTGTATTAGCACACTATCCAAGTATTTGAATTATCTGACCTGTTTAAGTTATACGCTTTTCACCTGAATATTTAGTGTCTTCTCTATTCTGCTGATTTGCAGTGTCTCTGTTATTACTGTATCTTCATATTATATTAACACAGGCATTTATTTGTTCTTCGTGTTCATGTTCATCTGAATATCAATAATTTTCTCATTTTAAATTTCCAGATAGATTAGTTGTTGTCTAGTTCTTATTTTGATGTCAGTTATTCCTGCTGACCTTCTGGTGTGAGGAATGTAGATAGACAGATGTGGGTGGATTGGCATTTGAACATTATATTTTTTGTGATAGGATCATCTTTCTGAGTAAAGCAGGATAGATGGTGCATTTATGTCAGTTATCTTATTATGCTTTTCGGGAGAAAAGGAGAGTTCCATACTGGTTGTATATCTTAAGCAGTACTAAATCTCTTCCTTGTATCTTTTCCTCCTGTTGTATTCTGTAATCTGTTCTATTATATTTGTTACTACATTTTTCTTAAGCTTTTAAGTGTCTATATGTATCAGTTTTTCTCCTTATCGTCTGATCTAATCAAACATGTTCAATTTTTCACAACATGTATGGTTTTTAATTATTTGTAACTTTCTTTTCTGCATAAGTACAATGGACATTTGGTAAACAACAAATTACTAAACGTCTAGATTTTTCAGCCAATCTATATCTGTTGTCACATAAGCAACAAATTTATACTGAGAAAGATATACAAACTAACAGTACAAGCAGCAAACATGATTGTATGTCAATGTAAAAAAAAAAAAAAAAGAAGGAAAGAAAATTAGAATAAATATCAAACAAAACGTCCTGTAAATATTCTATCTATCTATGTTCTTCGTGTGCCAAATACGGCGCATAAAGCAGAAACAAATGATCTCCTGCTGGAACGGTGTGACGCCACTGTTTTTAGATCTTGTATGGTGCTGAGGCCCATAGTTGAGCCCTCTCGGATGATGGTTCTTCTGAGTGTTTCCTTGGGTCTCCTTCTTTTCCGAACGCCCCTTGGTGTCCTATCGAGTGAAATATTGACACAATTTTAGCTATTTAGTAAATAACATTGGCATAAATGAAGAAATAAGCCACAGTGTTAAGATCAGTAACAAGTTATGAATTGTTTTAACTTAACATCTTTATAGGGGCTTAGAAGACTGCAGAATCTGTATACAACCAGTTTCATTTACATTTCCTTGCTCTAAAAGCTATGCACATCCAATCTATTCTTAAATGCATTAATTGTCCTTACCTCCACTGCTTCCTGTGGCAATGCATTCCAAGCATTTACCACTCTCTGACTAAAACAATATTTCCTAATATCTAATCTGTTGCACATCTTGTCTATTCCTGTTGCCTAGAGCCTTCTAGAAAATGTTCTGTTAATTGGAGCTGACTTTTGTGTGTTTATATGTGTGTGTGCTGACCAAACAACGTTTATTTAAAATGGTTGTGTAATTACATTATTATTATGAACTGCCAATTTTGAAGTAATCTGCTTCCAATAATATACATTTGATTTGGTTTCAAAGGTAGCTGTAGACATCTTCAACTTTGGTGGGATGAATTACACTTAACATTTTACTATGGATGAATGAATCATCCTCAGGGTGTTCCTAAAGCAGACATGACATTATGTGCAGCTTAACATGTCACATTTATTCAATTTTTAAGTTTCATTTGTGCTTACCAACAAACCTACACAATGAAAGATGTGTGGCCATCACACACAGAGGCCTGATTGCTAGTTATACTTTCTTACGTTCTTGCAGGCATCCTCTAACTAATGAGCAGAAACAAATCTGCGGGTGGTGGTGGTGACAGAAAAGGAGAGGGCACAACTGGTGAGACTGTTGTCCCTCGTATGATTACCTCCCAGACTACACTGTCCGGTTTGCCTTCGCTGCGCCCTAATCCTCCTTCGCAGCCTGCTGGACGTACCTATATAGTGCACTCTCAACATGAAATGAAAAACATGAGTGTAAGCTCTTGTCTGTGAATGTTTTTGTGTAGGCTCTTGTCTGTGAATGTTTTTGTGTAGGCTCTTGTCTGTGAGTGTTTTTGTGTAAGCTCTTGTCTGTGAATGTTTTTGTGTAAGCTCTTCTCTGTGAATGTTTTTGATTGTGCTTATACTTGGGGAATTCTGATATTCAATCAGGCATGTTAATGTCTGTTGCCAGGTAGCCGAAGACTATCCGTAGTAGGTATTTTAAACTTCCTGTGGATTACTAGGCCCGGGGGAAGGTAAAAAATAATTTGTGCACATAAACTTAATTTAGTATTAATGAGCGTATTTCTCAAACAGCAGATGTAAATGGCATATGGAAATATGCATCATGGCCCCACATTTGGTTGTATAATAATAAGTTCGCTTTAAGCGTTTAATACTCTAAATTATGATGTGTCAAGAATAATGGCACAGTAACCTGCCATGCCAGGCACGCTGTTAGAGGTGATTAAGGAGGGTTGTCCATGGAGCTGGATACCCCATATTGTAGAAATTAAAAGCCACAAGATGTGATGGTAGAACAGAAGCAAGTAAGCTATTTTTATGACATGCACAATATTTTGAGGTGAGGCCTGTCTGCATTAGTATTTTTGTATGTTATGTTTATAATGATTTTGAACAATTATGCTGATTCATGCTCAAAGTTCCACGATGATAAATCTTGGTTATTTGTAGAAGTCAGCACGGCCTATTGCACCAGCTCCCCCTACTCCAATGGTACAGAACCTGGCAACTCTCAGCCTGCCACCGCAGTCGCCACAAGTCAATATTCCAAGCATCATTTCCCCATGTAAGTATACTGTTATGTTGTTTGTAAAAGTTGTAACGAAACAACATTTTCTTTAGGCTCTGTGTCGAACATAAACAACTGTTTAACTTGATCTATCCGGTTATGGAAGTTGACCATTAAAATCCTATATCGCTGAAAACTGCTTGTTTTCATTGCCTTTGGTTCTCTGTTACTGCGCCTATCGCTGCCCTCTGGTTTGAATTCGTATTACAAGGAGAACATATATTGATATATTATCGAATACAGCTTGGAAGTTAAAACCAGTGCATTTTCACCACCAAAAAAAAGTGATTTATCTGATAGTGAGCAAGCAGGGCCATCAAGATGGAATGTGTTCGATTTATTTGGCCATCTAGACTTTGATTATGATGATAATCAATCAGATATTGAGATATAGGGTGATAACGATGAGCTAGATCTATACCGCAGTAATGGAATCGTTGATGGTCAGTTTACGATGATCATATGCTTAGTGACCCTAGTGTGAACGGCACAGGGGATGCACGTTTGGTGTGTATTGCTCACGATGGGTTGAGCTTTTATTGTAGCAGGTGCACACATACAGCAATTTATACTTTTTGAATACTAGCATTACATTTTACACACTCCTTCATTCATACATAACATACTCTAAATTTATTCCAAAATCATAGCAAATAAAAAAAGTTACAGATAAAATAAGACAAACACCCGTTTCTCATTGATTTAATTCAGGATTCTATAGACAATAATGACAAATGCTTACCCAGCAAACCCTTCAGACAAAAACAGAGAAATGTGGCCAAATATAGCTGAACAAATTAAGGATAGATTAGATAAATATAAATTTGAAGCCACAACAATATTCGGAAGAAGTGTCATAACAAATACCTTTGTCGTCCTCAAATAAATATGCGTATCCAACATCTTCACACACACACACACCCCCCCCCCCCCCCCCCCATTAAAGGCAATCAAGGAAATTAACAAGCTCATTATGCGTGTCATCTTTAAATATACCATGTATGGTATCAAAACTCTAACATTAATACAAGATAAAAAGGGAGGCTGAATTTCTTTACAACATGTCGAAACAAAAATCAAAGCCCTAAGAATTAAATTTATAAGTGTAGTTACATACACAAAAGGAGTACCCACTAGCACACTACTATGTGGGACTCAGACTTAGTAAACGGTGTAAATTAAATAACAATATGCCACATCTTTTTGGAAGTCTACCCCCTTTTACCTAAAATGCATTAGGCATATCCAAGGTAATGAACATTTACTTAAACAGGGAACCAAAATCATATATAAACAGTGCAATGTCAAGAACCATCACTTAAAAATAGAATCAAAAGAGGATACAACTATTTTGTTACAGATTATACAAGCATATTCAGTAATCCACACACACTAAAAATATCTCCTAAAACTAGGGAAGTAACATAGACATTTATTTAATATAACACCACTTCAACACAAAATATAACACAGAACACCAAAGTGTAAGCTCTGCAGACAAAATATTCAAGAGACTGAACAGCACATATTTTATCAGTGTATAACCATATCCCAAGCTTTAAAAACTCTTAGACAATAAACAAACACACACAAATAGCAGTATGTATAGAACAATTATGCTAAAATCTATCCCCAAAATCAGACAGAAACCCCCAAAACAGATTATTAACACTTTTAGCAGAATTTAAACAATTAATTTGGACATGCAGGAACAAAGCACTTTATGAACAGAGAATATACACTACACAACTCTTCAATTACATACACACACAAAAGCACAGAATATAAGACATAAGTATTTAAACAAGTAATTGGATATTGTAATTGTAACCTTTGTGCTTTATGTTTTCTTTTCCTTTTTCTTAAAACTTTAAAAAATAACGTGAACAGCTTTATTTTGCTGTTTTAAATAAAAAATTTAAATTTAAAATGCCTATAGGATCTTAAGGGTTAATATTTCCAACTCTCAACCCTATCAATAGGAGACACTGGGTTTTGATGTTCAATTTAAAGTTCTTTGTCTAAGTTCAAGCTACCTCCCCTTAAGTTTAGCAAAGGTCAGGTCAGTAACAAGAACTGAATTATACAGGGCTGCAAAATCCTTGATATCTATTGTATAAACAGTGTATACGGTGAAATTTGTCTATAATTATATAACAAGGTGGCTCTAAAGCAATTAGGGAGATAATGGTATGTTAATATGGTCTAATATTAGCGTTGTTGTCAAATGTTGGGGGGTGTGTTATCGTATTGGTATGGGGATAAAAACGTATCACAGAAATTGTATGAAGTTTTGCACATGTAGAGTAGGACACAGTCGCAGTATTAAGGTAAGTGACAGAACACAGCAGCACTGAATTAAGCCGGGATATGACTTTGATGTTGGTTGAAAAATGTGCAAATATAATAATTTTGTGCTGAATGTGACATGGTTATATGATGTAGCTCATTTCTGTGTCTGGCAACCTTACAAAGTATTGGACCAGAATTCAGCTACCCTGGAAGCTCTTTCAATTGCCGCCATGTGATCTCCAAAGTACATAGTTCTTGCATTCTTGGACAGTTATGCAGATGTTTGGGGTCTTGGATTGCTCAGCATTTGCAGACATCGGCATCCTCATTTCCCCATTTTTCAAAGTTCTATCTGCATCTGGGCACTTCCGCTCTTAATCTGTTTAGGGCTGTCCACACAGTGCATGGTATATGCTCTGTCGCACTTTCTTCTTTGACCTCCATCCACTCCTCATCATAGCCACGATGCCATTTTTTGGGGGCGGTTTTCCTAAGGATCTAGTTAAGACATCTGAAATAATGAGATGTGTTAAATTCATATAATCATTATAAATAAATTATCACATTTATCTTTTTCAAGAGTTTGAATCTAATAAAATTTACAAAGTCATAATTTTATTTACAGTTCAGCCAAATTACCTCTTACCAAATATAATTTAATATGTCAGTATAACAATAACCAAACCAATGTGGCATTGAACACTTCACCAATTGTAAATTAACCAACTGTGTTTTAGATAAATTTCTCTCTCCTCCAAATATGGTGCAGTGATTAAGAATGAATTATATGTTTTCCCTATGGTTCAAAAGATTACATTTTTATTCTTCAATTTGTTTTATGTAAAGGCTATTTGTCTTTCTGTTATTCTGTCTTGATAGTCATATAAATTATGTTTGTAATGTTATTCTCTGTACTGGTAGTAATATAAATTATGTTTGTAATATGTTACTATCTCTACTGGCAGTAATATAAATTATGTTTGAAATATGCTATTCTCTCTACTGGTCATAATATAAATTATGTTTGTAATATGTTACTCTCTCTACTGGTGGTAATGTAAATGCTTGTAATATGTTATTCTCTCTATTGGTGGTAATATAAATTATGTTTGTAAGTAGCCCATTGCAAGCGAAGATGGCGACATAATCAGACTATCCTCGTCCTGAAGATGTAACCTGCGCTGAATTTGGATTATAGTGAGAAAGAAGCTGCGCTGGACATCAATCTCACTCTCTCGTCCTGGGTTACCGGGAACCAGTGGCAAGACATACAATCAAGATGATTGGAATTAGTTCAAGATGCAGACATTCATGTCATACAATCCGTGAGACCAAGGATCGCTTGAAACATGTGGGAGTCGGTCGTCCACCGTTTCCTTAACGATTTGATAGGCGAATGTCGTACCTCTCGACAGCAGCAACCACCACATGTAGACTAGAAGACGCTGCTGCTGATCAGCACCTACATCTGTAGGTCTAGGTGAGGGACCATTACCCATGGCTGAGGGTAGATTCTGATCGTGGCACGCAATTTCCAAGTAGGTCGTGCGAACCAACCAAGAACAGATAAATTAGACAAGTTTTTCAAAATACAGCCACTCACAAGAACAAGAGGGCATAGCTACAAATTAACTAAAGAGAGGTCCAGATTAGATATTAGGAAATAATTTTTTAGTCAGAGAGTGGTGAATGCTTGGAATGCATTGCTACAGGAGGTAGTGGAGGAAGGGACAATTAATGCATTTAAGAATAAATTGTATGCGCATAGTTTTTAGAGCAAGGTAATGTAAATGAAACTGGTTGTATACAGACTCTGCAGAGTCTTCTAAACCAGTATAAAGACGTTAAGTTACGACGGAGCACAATCTGTAGTGACGTCCTATCCAACAACGTGTATTCTATAACACATGAAGAACAGATCGTGTTTTCTCGGTATTCCGAGGAAAATTACACACATAGGCTTTCTGTGAATAGTGTACAACGTACTAGAAAATCATCGCAACACAACACTGCGCTCCATACATTAATTGGAACAAACAAATCTTGCAGACCGCGAGAGCAGCTGTTGCTTGGTCACTATGTTTGTAATGTGTTATTCTCTTTACTGGTGGTAATATAAATTATGTTTGTATATGTTACTCTCTCTACTGGTGGTAATGTAAATGCTTGTAATATGTTATTCTCTCTGCTCATAGTCATGCAAATTATGATTGTAGCTCGTTATTCTCATGCGTACATCACATTTGACATCCCTAGGCCCTGGAAGCAGTGACAACATCATCAGTCTTAACCTGGTTACAACCACCTCCGCTAGTGGACTTGCAACAGTTACCCACAACCCTACTGCTGTGCCGGTCAGCCTATCTCAAGCAAGTGTGCTCCAGCTAGGCTCAAACACAGCTGGTAGCTCAAGCTCCACAATACCTGTTGCTATGCTAAGAGGCTCAACAAATGCAGGACAACAAACACAGCCACAGATTCAGACATTTACACAACATTTTTCTCACCTATCAAGAGGTACAGCTGCCTGTTTGTTTTTTAACCATTCTGTTAGGAATCAACATCATTGCATTCTGGGCAGACACATATGTGATCAGTCCTCACAGATCTTTAGTTATTGATCCACCAGCCTGTGAGCCCTGTCTGTTGGCCCAATGCCATATAGAGGTATCTGTAAGTGTTTGTCAGTTGTTGTTTAGTTCCATACAGAGTGTTTCATGTGTCTGACATCAGAGAAAGGAGCTCTTTCCTAATATTGTCAAGTGCCGAACACTCAAAAAGATAGTCTCTAGTTTCATAGGAATGTGTTGACAGCAGGCACTCTGGAGTCTGTTCTGGTTGGATTCTGTTCATTTTTTTTTTATTCGTCATTTGTTCTCAAACTCCCACTACCAAGCCCTGAAAAAGGCTTTGCAAGTTGCAGGATGTAGTCGGAGAACGGACTGCATAGTGTCATAGCTTACAGCTTGACTGTAATATTTGTATCTTTCAGTAAAACACATCCAACTTCAGCATGTCATTTTTGGATACTGGGTTAGCCTTCCCTCTTCGATCCCTTTTCCTTTGCCATTTTGCCCGGTTGCGGCCTATTATCAAGGATCACCACATGGAGGCGAAGAAGGGTCTTAACAGCTCTAGGTCGCTGGCGCTGACTAGCAGTCAGCTTTGGGTTGCTGACCGCTATGCTATACAGATACAATGGATACAAAGCCAAGGGCTGACCACGTAAACAATGAATAACAGAAATAACAGAAGCAGTAAAGCTCCCGGTGTACAAAGCACTATAGGGCCCTGTCAATAAAACTCTTCATAACCTGACGCTGAAAGGCACAAGCATGGCACAAACGAAAAGAAAAAGAAGATAGAAGTACTTTAATTGTTGCTACATTGTTTCCGATTCACTTGTCATGTGTTTCAATAGATTCTTTACTTATCATGTTTCTACAATTTAAACTTTCTCTGAACTTGATAACAAAAAGGTTTTGAACACTGGAGTTCATGCAATTCATGGTTTGAATTTAGTCTACATTACATAGTAGTTCAGTTTGATATGATAAGGTTTGTCCCATAACAGTTACACTGCTATTGGGGATTGAAGTTGTTAGAGACTTCAGTATACTAAGTCACATCTTGTATGAGATAGTGGTCAGTTCCTTTCCTAACTGGCTTTTCCTCTAGTCATATGCCATGTACCCATTTACAGCTGGGTTGACTGGAGCATGACGGTCTTTGGAGTTAAACCATGTACCTTTGCTGTGAGAAGCGAGTGCTCTACCAGTACACTAATCAGACATGATAAAGGATAGTAGACCAATAGTAGCACTTTTATTGAAGTGTTCAGTTTGTGGTGGTGCAGTGGTTAGTGCACTGACGTAAAGCCAAGCCATCTAGATTCATTTTCAAATTTAGTGCAGCCTTAAATATTGGGTTCCTGGTCGGAGGCGATAAGTGTGCTACTGGTGGAACCATCAAACTGAGGAAAGACAAACTAACAATAGGTACGTGGAATGTTAGAACACTGAACCCATGTGGCAAAATCAATGAGCTAACGCACAAGATGGAGAACTACCAATGGAACATCCTTGGTATATGTGTGCCCCAACGACCTGATGGGTTACGGGATGAACTGAACTGATATGTGAGGCTCGATGGAAAAGCTTTGGAGAGTTTACCATGGAGGAGGGCCACAAGTTCTACTTCAGTGGCAGGGAGGACAAACATTTACATGGAGTGGGGATACTGGTGCATAAAGACACAGCCAGATGCATATTGGGTTGCCGCCCAATATCTAGCCGTTTTTATCATCTTACGGCTACAGGCAGCACCGTTTAATATTACCATAATACAGTGCTACGCACCCACTGCAGACTACGAAGATTGTGAAATAGAGGCATTCTATGATCAACTTCAAAGTCTGATACACGAAACGCCAAAAAAAGACATATTGGTAGTCCAGGGGGATTGGAATGCAAAAATTTGAGAAAATGCAGTCCATGACTGGAGGGGAACATGTGGCCCATACGGAAATAAAGAAACCAATGACCGGGGCCTCAGACTCCTAGAATTTGCAAGATGCAACCAGCTGTTGGTGGCAAATACGTTTGGGTTAAACAAGCTGTCGAGACGTTGGACATGGCATAACCCAAGCAAGGAAGTGCACAGCCAGATTTACTATACACTGGTCCAGGGGAGGTTCCGATCGAGCATCAACACCGACAAAACGAGAAGTTTCCCCGGAGCTGCTATAGGAAATGACCACGATCTGGTTATGATGACCATGCGTCTGCGATTGAGGGGAGTCGCAAAGAAGGATGTGACCAGGCTAAAGTTTGACCTGGACAAACTAATGGACCCAAAAATCACCGAAGTGTTCCAAGCAAGGGTGGGAGGGAGATTTGCGCAACTGTTGGCTCTCAGAGAGGGACTGGATACAGATACAGTTACAGAGTCTCTTAACGCAGCTCTCATAGATACTGCAACAGAGATCCTGGGATGCCACCAAACAAAAGAGAAGCCATGGGTGACCTTTGTGATGAAAGAAGGTCACTGGAAAAACACAATCACCCACCGGAGGAGGTCGGCAGTTATAAAGAGGTCAAGAAAGCCATACAACAAAAGATGAGAGAGGCGAAAGAAGTGTGGATATGTGAGCAATGCGCAAACATCGAAGAGAGACTAAACAAAAATGATGCTAAAGGAGCATACAACGTTGTGAAAGAACTGGTAACACCAAGACAAGGCAGGAACCTTATGATCCATGATAAAAGCGGCAAGTGCCTTATTGAGGAAAATGACATACTGGCACGATGGACAGAGTACTGTTCCGAGCTATATAACTATGAAGGGCGAAACGAACCTGAGAAAACAATCCCCCCAACACCAACAAATATAGAGGATAACCAACTGATAATGAAGGAAGAGGTAATTGCAGCGGTAAAGACATTGAGAAGAGGGAAGGCGGCCGGCGTGGACAATATACCAGCAGAGCTATTACAAGCAGGTGGAGAGGTAGTGGTGGAAGGCCTGACACACATCTGCAACAAAATATGGGCGACAGGAAACTGGCCGGACTTGTGGACGAAATCAATAGTTATACCGTTAGATAAGTCTGAAAACCTAATGCTCTGCCAGAATTACAAAACAATAAACCTTATCAGCCACCCTAGCAAGGTCGTGCTTAGATTAATCCTTGACCGATTGAAACCCCAAGCAGAGAACATCATTGCAGAGGAGCAAGCAGGGTTCAGACAGGGAAGAAGCACTACAGAACAGATATTTAATTTAAGGCTGCTAAGCGAGAAATATCTAGAACAACAGCAAACACTGTATCATGTGTTTGGGGATTTTAAGAAGGCGTTTGATAGGGTATGGCTTAAAGCGCTTTGGGCAACCATGAGGGTGTATAATATCAACGGAAATATTATAACGGTCCTTGAACACCTGTATGACAAGGCGTCTAGCGCAGTTCTTGTGAATGGGAGGCGAGGGGACTGGTTTCGCACATCAGTTGGTGTGAGACAGGGGTGTACACTCTCTCCAACTCCTTTCAATATATTTCTTGAAGGAATTATGAGTGAGGCACTTGGAGGTCACGTTCGTACTGTCAAGATAGGGGGCCGAACAATTACCAACCTTCGTTTTGCAGATGATATCGACGGGTTGGCGGGTTCAGAAGCAGAACTCCAGGAATGGGTCAGAAGGCTCGATGAAACAGCTATTGACTATGGTATGGAGATAAACGCTGGAATCACAAAATTAATTACCAACAACGCCACGGGCTTCAACAGCAAGATAAAACTCGAAGTGGTTGACCGTTTTAAATATCTTGGGTCGATTGTCAGTGATGAAGTATCAAAATGTGAGGTGTTGGCCAGAATAGCACAGACAATAGCGGCGCTTGCACAGCTTAACAAAATCTGGCAAGATAAACTGTTAGCACTACGCACGAAAATCAGATTAATGCGTACACTGGTCCTGTCAATATTCCTCTATGTGTGTGAGACATGGACAGTTACAGCTGACCTTCAGTGAAGGATACAGGCCTTGGAGATGAGATGTTTCCAAAAACTTTTAAACGTCACGTACAAAGATCGAGTTACAAATGAGGAAATACGAGATAGAATTACAACAGCAATAGGGCCTTTCGAAGACCTCTTAGCAACTGTCATAAGAAGGAAACTCGCTTGGTACGGTCACATATCGAGATCAAATGGTCTTGCAAATACAATCCTCCACGGAAAGGTGCATGGCAGACGACGAAAAGGCCGGCCCAAAAATGGATGGGAGGCCAACATAAAAGAACGGACCAATCTCCAACCAGAAGAGTCACAGGCAGCGGCATCTGACAGAGAGGGGTGGTGTGGGGTTGTGAGGATGTCTTCATGTGTGCCCCAACGACCTCACCGGTTACGTGATGACCTGACCTGAACAAGTCTGGAAAGTAAAGGCAGCCTGCGTACTGCTGACTACATCACCCCTAGTGTGCTGTTAGTCATGAAAATAAGGCCTAATGCCATGTTCCCAATATACCACACAGGTGTGTAAACTGGATCTTACATTTTTTCCTCTCTTCAGTTTTTTGAATTCTCAAGAATGATTTTTGTTAGTAGCAAGGAAAGTTTGCCAGTTGGGCAGACCTGGTTTAAATCCAAGGTGCCTATTACTTCACTTTTTTATAAATATGATTAAAATTGTCATATATTTAAATGTCTTTAAGAATATCCTACTAATTAACTCTTACCGGACCTATAACCACTATATTGGCCCTACAGGATCTTTACCCACTATAGTGGATAGACCTAGATAACAAGTTTCTTTGTTTGGCAGAACGGCGAATCAGGTTTTATGTAACCGGATACTTTACTGCTAAGACTAGAATAGTTCTCTGAACAAAATTTATCAAAACAGCTCACAAATGCGCTGTTTATGTCAAATAAAGTGTGTTCACTGATTCTACTTCGATACATTTTTCAGATTGTTTTTTATTCTGGCATCACTGAAAAAAATGTACACAAGTTCCATATTTATGGACATAAATGCATTAAGTAGACTGTTTTGAAGAACTTTTGATTCTCGTGTATAAAATTGTTCATTTTCTGCAACCATTTCACGTCCCAGTGATATATAATATTCATGTATTTATCTTTAAGATGGTACGAAGTAGTAACATTAAAAAAGACATGCAGCGATTTTTTTTTTTCAGAAACTGAAATCTAATTTGGTTCAAACCTAAATATAACCAGGTCCTTGAAAGAGTTAATGGTGTAAAAATTATATTCTGTACATCTTCAAATTATATAGGTTATGTTGAGTTGTATTTCAATTATTCAGGATTTCATATTTGCACATACATCTCGTCATATATATCAAGGAACATCAAACCTGGCAGTACCCAAGGCAGCTGGCTTGCTGCGACAGAGTTGTTCATCTGTACTGCAGAATTCAGCAGGGATAAACACTCTCTCCCTGCCACTTGTAAGGACACCACTCAGTCAAGCAATAAAAACAGCCACAGCTCCAGTCACCCGGCCACAGCCATCCACTGTAGTCCATCAAGCTCAGTCTCAGGAACTCTCCAGGTAAAACAATTTGCCATCATGGCGGAAGTATCTAATTTAAATTTTTGTTCCCACATATTTGCACGACTTTAAATTATTCCCTTGTTTTTTTTAATTGATCCTAATTATCGTAGATAGTTCTGACAATCCACAGGAAAACACATTTTAGTAGGATGTACAGCAAGACCCTTGTGATGGAGGGTCTTCTACCCAATAGGAGTTAGACCGCATTTTAAGCAGTTCTAACAACTTTCCCTCAGTGAGGTAGTCATAATTTTCTGATGTTTGTCCTATGCAGACGTCACAGAAATCTCTTGGGAAGATTCCTAGTTACACAGTTGCTTTTCTTTGGCTTTAATTTATACACATATATACAAACACACATATATAGCTCCTACATATCCTGCAGCTCACACATTGATCCATATAGCTTACCTTTCAGTGTTGTCTCTCTTGGCTAGTATGTCCGCCTCAGTATCTCATACTCTGAGCAGTCCTGAAGTATATGCTCTACAGTCTTGGGGATTCCGTGGCGAAGTGGTAAAGCCATCGACCTCGTGATCAGGAAGTGTGGGTTCGACTCCGGGCTTCGCCATATTTTTCACGGGTGCTTGATGCGGAATCCCCTGCATCTCGTAGTCACCTCCTAGTCATCTTGTCCTTGACTTGCCACTGAGGTCGGGCGGCACGAGACGAGAGAGTGAGGATAAAAAGTAGCGCAGTTAATCCTTACTAAAAAATAGCGCTAGCAAAATTAATTATGCCATCATCGTTTACGATGGACGGCGACCTTTGCCTTGCTTGGGTACATGTACGCATATTTCTCAACTTCAATGACTCTAACAAATGCAGCAGTCGACTCAAGGCTCTGTACGCATCCATACAGCTTCTCGTGGAAGGACACTGGCTGTTGCCAAATGCTACTTCTTTTGTCGGTATACAGTGGGCAGGACTGCAAAATATGTTCTGCCTTCATGGGGGCTGTGCCGCAGGCACAAACGTCTGTAGTGCCAATCTTAAACTTGTACAGATGGCATTTAAGTCTGTTGTGACCTGTGCGTAGCCGGAGAATTATCACCTGGTCTCGCCTGGGGAGTTTATGGCAGGCATTGTTTTCTATATGGCCAGGATAGTCTTTTTTTCATTTTGCTCTGTACGTTGCCCTGATGAATGCTTTTGTCTCATTGTATTTATTTCTGTATCACTCTGCTGCAGCATTCCTCCCTCTCTGGCGAGTCTGTCTGCCTCCTTGTTGCATGGAATGCCACAGCAGGCTGGTATCCACTGGTCTCTGCTTTTTCTTTTTAATCACTGGGACAGGCGTTCGAGCGAGTCTGCCAGAGCACCAAGTTCATTTTGGTGCTGGTTCTTGAGCGCCATTAACACTGCGAGGGCGTCTGAAAATGACCACTTGCTTTTCTGCCTGCTCCTTATGGTCTATAAGGGTTTCAGCTGCTTGTGTCAGGGCACTGGCTTCGGCACTGAAGTTTCTGCAGCGTCTCCCAGTGGCAAATGCTGCTGAGTATACTTTGCTTTTTAGTTTTATAGTGATGCCTCCTCCCCCGTTTCCAATGACATCTTTGGCTGAGCTATCTGTATAGGCGTGCTTCCAGGCTGAGCCATCCGTATAGGCGTGCGTCCGGGTTGAGCCATCTGTATAGGCGTGCGTCCGGGCTGAGCCATCCGTATAGGCGTGCGTCCAGGCTGAGCCATCCGTACAGGCGTGCGTCCAGGCTGAGCCATCCGTATAGGCGTGCGTCCAGGCTGAGCCATCCGTATAGGCGTGCGTCCAGGCTGAGCCATCCGTATAGGCGTGCGTCCAGGCTGAGCCATCCGTATAGGCGTGCGTCCAGGCTGTTGGTGGGAATGTTTGGTTGATGTGCAAGATTTACTCATGAACTATACATTGTCTGGAATGTCGTTTAGGTTATGTGTCATTATTTTAAATTCTTCTACTTTCATTCGCTTGGACTATGTCTACATCTGCAAAGTTGTCTCTGGAATGAACCTCACTGCCTTCTGCAGCTCACACATAGGTCCATATAGTTTACCTTCCAGTGTTGTCTCTCTTGGCCAGTATGTCCGCCTCAGTATCTTATACTCTGAGCATGTACACATATTTGAGCTGCCAATCCTAAATTTTGAATACATGTGACTGCGGAGTCGGTTGTGTCCTGTTCTGAGGCGCAGTATGACAGTTTGCTCTTGCCTGTTTATATTGTGATAGTCATCTTTTCATGCAGGTTCGTCGTGGCTGGATTGTCACCTTTTACAATCCATGCCTAACATTACTGACATCCACATAGGCGTAACCATTTGCCGCATTCGTTCTTTGATGCTGGACACGACCTTCCACTGTCAGGAATTCAATCACAGCACGTTGCTTCAACCATATTTTCATTACGGCCGCCATTTAACTGCCTGCTGTGCACATGTCCCTATAGTCACTTCATTAGAGATTATTTTCACATATTTGTCCCTTTTTCTCTGACTGCTGTTGTCATAGCTATGACGCTATAGGTAAAACTTTTCAAATAGCCATAACATACATAAATACACATATTCATGTCTTCAGTGAGTATTTTTGAGTATTTTACAATTAATGATGTTTTTATATATATATATGTGTATGTGTGGGATTGGATAATGAATAAAGTTTTGTAGCATACACGTGATCCTTTAAGTGTCATTTGGTAAAGATATTGATGTTTTGTAAATAATTAACTTACTTTCCATGTCCTGGGCACCATATCAGACATCATGTTTCCAATGTTCATCCACATGGATTACCTTTGGCCATTCCCCCTCAACATGTCATCCAAATTGCATGTTTCAATAAGATTTGGGCAGATCATCAAGTAGACTCATTTCTTGTCTTCAATCCATATTTCCTGATTATGTTTTTTTTCTCTCTGCCCTCTCCCACCACTGCATTCCAGTTTCCCATCAGTATAGCATTATCATTTACCTTTGTTTTGCTCAATACATCCACAAGTGCTTCCCACTTCTCCTTGACCTCTTAGTCTCTGTGTGTTGTGGTGGACATATATATTTGTATTACAACTGTGTCTGCTCCTGTCATCTTCATTATTGCTGTGATTGGTCCTGCCAGGGTCATTCTTCCCATGATGAGTCTATGATTGGTTCACCAGAGCTATTGTTGATTTTAGTTAATGACAATGCAATAGACGAATCAGTAATACACAGACAGCAGCTGTTTGAAATCAGATATGGATCAAGCATGAAAGAGTACGTGAGAGGAGATAGCCAAAGTGTGTACAACAAGCAAGCTATAGAAACCATTAGTATCCTTACCTTTTACCAATATCCTGAGTAGTCAGCTGGCATCTTTGTGAATGACAATGACAAGAATAGCACCACTGCTCCACAGAGAGCATGTCATAAGAGGTGACTAACTGTGTCACATGGCATAACACCATGGTTAGGTGGTTTGTTTGGAGCAGCATAAATAGCACCTAACAGGCTGCGGGTCTACTTTACTCTAGTGTTTGAGTCTTTTAAGATGGATTCACAAATCGGTTAACCATCCTCTGCAGTACTTGTTTCAACGCAGCGGAATAATAAGCTGCTCGAGCCTAGCCCTCCAAGCAGGAAATCCTCCTTTCGGCTACATCCAGATCGTATCACAGCTTAGACCTGCACAGTGGCATCTGCCCCTGTAGAAGAAGTCAACTAAGAACTAAGAATCCTTTACCATTTGCTCAGCAAGGCTGGAGTGCAGTGATTATGGTTCTGCATGACACTAATACCCACAATTCTTGCCATTTGTAAATCTCGAAAACATTAAAGTTTTTGTTCGAACACTTTTTATCAGGGAACATTCTTTGAAGAAAATCCACAGCACTTTCACAAAAAATTTTGTCATCAAAGGGCTTATAAGTTGACCGTACAAATATTTCAAATTAATGTTTCTGATTTACTTCCTGTCATTGGTCGGTTTTTTGCTAATTTAATTTCAAAGTGTGCCATCAATAGTGGCAGAACATTTAAAGGTTATTTTCTGTATTCTTCTTCTTAGTTCGTTGGTCACTGACTGGTGGTGTCTTTAATGGAAGCAACAAACTCCGTCCATTTCACCCATTCTGCAGCCATCCTCCGCACAGTGTCCCAATTATGATTCTCATCTCAGCCTCTATGGTTCATCATCAAATTATTTTAGGTTTGTCTCTCTTTCAATTTCCCTTGGGGATCCATATCATGGTAGTTCTGGTGATGGTGTCTTGTCTGGCTCTTTTGTTAGAACATGGCCCATCCAATTCTTTCTCCGAGCGATTTTGATGGGATTCATGTCTTCTTAATTGCTTCAGACAAGCAGCTCTCGATTTGTGATTGTTGTTTTGCCAGAAAATTATATTAATCATTTTTTAGGCGTTGCAGAGATGACAGTTTTGATGTTTCTTTTTCTGATACTCTCCAGCATTCATAACTTCAATTGTGGCATAACATCTAATGGTTGATTTTTATATATTTCTATATGTGCAGGGCTTACAAGTTTTAGGGTGGCTTACCAGTCAGTAAAAAATTTCACCAGTAAGCATGGTCGGACTACAAATTTAAATTAGGCACTAATTCCCATTTATTTATTCATAACAATGCGTACCAAACCAAATTATATTGTATTACTTACACAGTATTAGTCTATTTCTTCTTAAGAAAAAATGCACTGCTGTCAGAGCCATGGCGTTTGTGTCCTTGAACATTCTTGGTAGTTTTAGCACTGCAGTACAATTTATCGATGGCTTTAGTAAGTTTAAATTTTAGTAGTAGAGGTGCATTTAGATATCATAAACTAGGTTATGTACAATTGAACCGAAATATCATTAATAATCTTGCGAGAGTCGTTGTGTAGTAACAATAAAAAATGTAATTAACGGTTAAAAACGGATTATTTTTTAATCATCAAGCAAACATTTTTACTTGTCACAGGCGAGCGCTTTTGTCAATTCCTGTATATGTATATACCAGTCTGGGTTCCAGACTCCATTTGGTAAATAGCCCCAGCAGAATTTATGTCTGAAGTAATTCAATTTATTTACAGAACAAACTTTTCCATGCATGGTTCCATCACCCCTGTGACATCTGGTAGTCTCAGTCCTCTTCCCCTGCATGTCACTCTCAACCGATTGAATACACCATCAAGCCTGGAGGACACAAGCATACAGGGACGGACCATTCCTACCTACGTACAGAGTGGTGCTCCTGTTATTGCCCAGCAGAGAATAAGTGGATCTGCCTCCTCTGACTCGAGTATGCATCCCCGGCTTATACCTGACCTTGGAAGATTGGCTTTACCATTCAGTCGGTCAACAATACTCAGCCATCCTAGTTTAACTCCCACAGCAAAGGTCATTTCAGCTCAGCCGGGAACGCCAATAAAACCTGGTATGTTTTTCTTTAATTCCAAGTTTCCGTTTATGAATGTTCAACATGCCCAGACACTATATCATCCAAGAAAAACAGACAGCAGAATTATTTTGTACTTATAAATCACTATTTGTGTGTATTCAGTTGGTTTATGACAAGTTGTTTACTGGGGCAAACTGTCTTGATTTCCCTGCCTTATGAATCCCCTAGGCAGATAATATGACAATTATCAGGTTTTTGTTTTAATAAGATACAAAATGTTTAGTATCTAGGTGCCAGATAAAAAATGTTTAGTATCTAGGTGCCAAATAAAAAATGTTTAGAATCTAGGTGCCAGATAAAAAAAATTTAGAATCTAGGCGCCAGATAAAAAATGCTGAATACATTATGTCCGGGAGTGACAAAAATGTTTAGTATCTAGGCGCCAGATAAAAAGAGTTTAGTATCTAGGCGCCAGATAAAAAGAGTTTAGTATCTAGGCGCCAGATAAAAAATGCTGAATACATTATGACTGGGAGCGACAAAAATATTTGATATCTAGGCGCCAGATAAAAAATGCAGGAGCTGGATGAAAAGTTCCTAGTTGGGTTGGGCAACATGCCGGCTGGTATGGATGAATTGTACTAAAAAAATATGAATTCTAAATTTATAAATTTAAGTGTATTTTCAAAGTAATACTTGCCTATTTACACTATTCTGTATTTGTACTAAGCCTTAACTGCTGCGTAACATGGTACCAGCAACCTGACCTTAAAGTCAGCAGAAGGAGGGAAATTACGTGGGAACATTCCTAGTTTGTGTGCCTTAAAAACTAGGAAGGATATTCTCGATTCGCAGGACGCTGGAGGCTGGTGCTAGTCCTGAAATGTTCGGTGAACTGGTGCCTGCTGGAATGTGTCATTCCCTATAATTGATCTTTCCTGTCAGTATCCTTACATCAACCACACCAGTTGCTGTGAACTTTATAAACCCTTCACAAACGTCCGGGGGTGCAGGTGTAAAGACCAGAATTGGAAAGGCAAGAAGGGCATTAACTAAACTAAACAACATATTATATTAGAAACTAAACAACATATTATATTAGAAACTAAACAGCATATCCCAGCTTCTAAAATTATATATGTCCCTTCTTTGAGTTTTGGTAGGAAATCATTCAAGCCACCGGATGAAGCTGGAAATATATAAATTATCAGTTCCTTAATAGTCCCTTCAGTAGTATGATCTATGAGATTACCTTGTTTTTAATACGTTATTAGCTGTTGTGCCCAGCTTTGCACGGATGGAATTCTGGGAATGAAAACATTTTCCTCTTTGTATGCTCCTGTCAAGATTATGGCCTGAATTACAAAATCGGACACCATTTCCTTCACAACAAATCTTGTTCCATAGCACAATTTTGTTGGATCGATGTTTCTTTGAAGCATCATGGAACTTCTTATTTAAGTCTTTTTATATATATAAATATATATGATGTACCCATAGTATTTTGTCTGGTTTTCGTGCATCATTCTAGCCATTAGCTTAAATTACTGCAGCCACCAGATTGGTTGATATGCTGTGCTGGGGGTAATTGACCGTTAATTACCTTCTAACGTAGCCGAAACCACTCTGTTTTACACAGTTATCCTATTTTCTCTCGATAACATCATTAACTTTTACGGCTCGAGCGGCAGACACAAAGAAAAACCAGGTCGCCATATGCGACTTAATAGTGCCCGCCATTCTATTCAAATTTAAGAACGAACGGCTACTTATAAATAGTCTTCTTTTCTTCTTCGTCGTTCGTTCTCAATCTCCCACTACCATACACTGAAAGGGCTTAAGTAGCAGAATCTAGTCCAGAGAACGGAATACGTTGTGTCGAAGTTTACAGCTTGGCTGCTATATTTGCACCTTTCAGTCCAACACATCCGACTTCAGCAAGCATTTTTTTAGTACCGGGTTAGCATTCCCTCTTCGATCCCTTCTCCTTAGCCAGTCTGCCCTGATGCAGCCTGTTATCCAGGATCACCGCGTGGAGGTGTAGAAGGGTCTTGGCAGCTATGGTTCGCTGGCCCTGACGCTAGCAGTCAGCTATGGGTCGCTGACCACTGCAGCTCTTGCACTGCTCAGCTCTTTAAATTGTACAGAGTTTTGACTTCCATAATGTACGGTTAGATTCCATCAATGGAGATTTTAAAATTAGTTTTAGGCATCTCAAAATAATTTCTTAAGCTTTTAGCTTGGATTTGAAGATCCACCAATTGTTGAGAATGGGGAGTCAAGTTTCTGCAACAGATTTTCTTGAGGTAGATCTGTTTAGATTGTTTATGTATATAAAATAATGTTTATAGTCGATAGTGACAGATAAGGCCATTACGGTAAACATCGGTTATCCGTTGTCAGCATTTTGGGTTTGTTTTTTTTCAACCAAGGGGGGCTGAAAGCGGAGTCTAAATGTTTGTGCTGTTTTTCAACACTATCACCTTAGTCTTTTTTTGTTTCAGAAACTAACACACACAACAAAAATAATAACACCAACAAATTCATTATTCATTTTTTTCTCAAGTCACAATCAGATCATATCAATAGTTAGTTAGTTTTCTTTCCACTTGTGCTGTTTAGCATGTGGGGAGCTTGAGTCGTCTATCCTGCGCCAAGTGCGTTGCGTCGGTTAATGTGAGCCCTTGTCATTGCACAATCACTTTAATGTCATCTATCCATCTACCTCGCGGCCGCCTCCTTGCCCTGTAGCTAGATCTACCAGCATTGTAAGCCATCAGTGGAAGATGATGAGGGTGCATTCTCATGAGATGAACAAACCAACTTATTTTCTGCCTGGAAAAGTATTCAGCACAAGACGTAGTGCCGACCATACTTCGAATGTCGTCATTCCGCATTCTGTCTCTTCTGGTAACACCAATGACTTTCCTCAAACATAACAATATCATATCAATAGTCCGTAAAATAAAAATTTTACAGGCTCTGAAAGTAACAACTATAGTTAAACTAGAAAAATAGTGCAGTTGCAGGGGAAATTGTGTAAATTTTTAGTATAGTGTGGTAAAGGTTAACAGGGCAACACACATCCGCAATGGCGTATAAATAACCTCTAAGCACTTTCCAGTCTCAATGCATAATCATATCCCCATCCATTTTCAGCGCATACTCATATGCCTATAATTCATGAAGGGAACAACATAGCGACTTGAATTAAGATACGTTGATCTAGAAATTGGCCGTGGAAATTTCAGCTCAATATGTTGTTCCTTTCGCAAGTTATATAATACAAATATACAAACTGTTTGAAATATTGTCTAGATTATGCATGCATGCTAGAAGTTAGCACACCGTAGCACCATGTTATCAGAGCTTCTTCACTATTTGGCTGTTACATTTTTGCTTGCTTCTTCATATCGTGTGCTGTTAATTATTTTCAGCAAAAGTCATGCCACAACGACAGCTCCCTGTTGGCAGCATCTCTTCAACGCCATCACCCTCCTTACAGCCCTATTCTACACCATCAGCTTCGTCATTATCTGCAGCTTCAACACCGTTATCAGTATCAGTTCCAAACACATCCCTTCCGGTCTTCTCGATGCCATCTTCGTCGTCCATTTCAACTTCTTTGCCTGTAAATATTGTGGAGGCAGGTTCCATTAGGCATGAGCAGATGAGCATGTTATCTACACAGTCTTCGTCAAGTAACATCTTAATTGCCTCTGATTTTCAGGTAATGTTGAGTTTTATTTAGGAGAGACTAGCTTTATTAACCAGCTTTGCACAAGATTTAGATCCTGATTCATTTCTTGCATATATGATTTCATATTCCCTGAAAAACCTAAAAACAGAAAATGGTTGAAAGAAAAAAGCTGGAACACATAATAAATTTGGTAGCCACCTGTTATCTGTGGGGTTTGAAACACAAACAGGCATTTGGCAACAAAATGTTGTTTTTAGGAATAAGTAACTGAGGTGTCCAGCGCAAACGCTAGCACTTTTTGCCCAGTTTTTCCTTGAAATAGCATTATTGCCAGCTGCCGAGATGTTATTCATGGTGTCACAGTGGGCACAATGATCATTAACTTCATACACTGCAACACACAGAAAATAGTGCACTGACCTAGAAATTCCAGACAGAATGAGCACGAAGCTAGAGCTCAACATTCCAGTGTTTTTGCAAGATGGGCAGATACGCGCATTTCCTGATTATTTAACAATGCAGCAAGCTCAAAATAGTTGCACTGACCTAGAAATTCCAGACAGAATAAGCTGCGCAAATTTCACGTCACTTGAGCTCACTGTTCAAGAGTTTTGGCTAGATGGACAAACAGATTTGTGTATTTTCTGTTTTATTGTTTAGATCTTCTGTGAAAGTTTGTTTCTTGAAAGAGCTGAGTGTTACAGATGCATTATTCATTGATCTTTTCCATTTTATTTCTGCCGCTACAAGTTGAATATATTTTAAGTTTGGAGCTTTTATTTCTTTTGATTTACTGGTGTATTAGCATACAGCATATATGTATAATTTCCTGTGTTGATTTAGGGATTTCTTTCTAAGAATACTAACACTGCATACCACTATGCATGTCACAAAAGGTGACTATTTAGGTTTGTGCATGTGGTTTGCAGCCTCATCATGTAAAACAAAGTGCTAAATAAACCACAGACAAGAGAAAATAAATACTTAGACGCAGACTTCAGAGTGGTGGCCACATCTTTCTACTGGATTTGAAAAGGGGTATATCACACACAAACAGTAGAGGGTGGTGTGAGGTAGTACAAACAAATAGTGGAGGGTGGTGTGAAGACGGAGAAACAGCGGAGGGTGGTGTGAGGACAGACAAACAGTAGAGGGTGGTATGAGGACAGACAAACAGTAGGGCATGGTCTGAGGACAGACAAACAGTGGGGCATGGTCTGAGAACAGACAAACAGTAGAGGGTGGTGTGAGGACAGACAAATAATAGTGGGGGGGTGTGAGGACAGACAAGCAGTGGAGGAATGTGTGAGGACAGACCAACAGTAGAGGGTGGTGTGAGGACAGACAAATAGTAGAGGGTGGTGTGAGGACAGACAAATAGTAAAGGGTGGTGTGAGAACAGACAAACAGTAGAGGGTGGTGTGAGGACAGACAAATAGTAGAGGGTGGTGTGAGGACAGACAAACAGTAGAGGGTGGTGTGAGGACAGACAAATAGTAGAGGGTGGTGTGAGGACAGACAAATAGTAGAGGGTGGTGTGAGGACAGACAAATAGTGGAGGATGGTGGGAGGAGAGACAAACAGTGGGGCAGGGTGTGAGGACAGACAAACAGTGGGGCATGGTCTTAGGACAGACAAACAGTGGGGCATGGTCTTAGGACAGACAAACAGTGGGGCATGGTCTGAGGACAGACAAACAGTGGGGCATGGTCTGAGGACAGACAAACAGTGGGGCATGGTGTGAGGACAGACAAACAGCGGGATATGGTGTGAGGACAGACAAACAGAAGAGGGTAGTGTGAGGACAGACAAACAGAAGAGGGTGGTGTGAGGACAGACAAACAGTAGAGGGTGGTGTGAGGACAGACAAATAGTAAAGGGTGGTCCGAGGACAGACAAACAGTGGGGTATGGTCTGAGGACAGACAAACAGTAGAGGGTGGTGTAAGGACAGACAAATAGTGTGACATGTTCTGAGGACAGACAAACAGTACGACATGTTCTGAGAACAGATAAACAGTGGGGCATGATCTGAGGACAGACAAACAGTAGAGGGGGGTGTGAGGACAGACAAGCAGTAGAGGATGGTATGAGGACAGACAAACAGTGGGGCAGGGTGTGAGGACAGACAAACAGTGGGGCATGGTCTGAGGACAGACAAACAGCGGGATATGGTGTGAGGACAGACAAACAGTACGACATTTTCTGAGAACAGACAAACAGTGGGGCATGGTCTGAGGACAGACAAACAGTAGAGGGTTGTGTGAGGACAGACAAACAGTAGAGGGTGGTGTGAGAACAGACAAACAGTAGGGCAAAGTCTGAGGACAGACTAACAGTGGGGCATGGTCTGAGGACCGACACGCAGTGGGGGCATGGTCTGAGGACAGACAAACAGTAGAGAGGGGGTGTGAGGACAGACAAATAATAGCGGGTGGTGTGATTACAGACAAGCAGTGGAGGAACGTGTGAGGACAGACAAACAGTTGGGCATGGTGTGAGGACAGACAAACAATTACAGAGTGGTCTGAGGACAGACAAACAGTGGGGCATGGTCTTAGGACAAACAAATAGTAAAGGGTGGTCTGAGGACAGACAAACAGTAGGGCATGGTCTGAGGACAGACAAACAGTGGGGCATGGTGTGAGGACAGACAAACAGTAGAGGGTGGTGTGAGGACAGACAAATAATAGCGGGTGGTGTTAGGACAGACAAGCAGTGGAAGAACGTGTGAGGACAGACAAACAGTAGAGGGTGGTGTTAGAGCAGACAAACAGTGGAGGGTGGTCTGAGGACAGACAAACAGTAGAGGGTGGTGTTAGAGCAGACAAACAGTGGAGGGTGGTCTGAGGACAGACAAACAGTAGAGGGTGGTGTTAGAGCAGACAAACTGTGGAGGGTGGTCTGAGGACAGACAAATAGTAGGGTATTGTGTGAGGACAGACAAACAGTAGAGCATGGTATCTTAAGTCTGTCTACTACACAAGATACGCAGAACAATAGCATGACCCTCTCCAAACCAGTTAAGGGATAAACTATTTTGTGACGAGACAAGCATAAGACAGACTACAAAGTTTAGCAGGGGAATATATATTCCTTAGAGTGAACAATGAAGTGGAATTTTGTCCTCAGATGTTGTCATAGAAATGAAGTGCAAGTTTCCATTTATCTCAGTTATTTGATCCTTATGTAATGGTTGTACATTTTCAGTCTCGGCCACCAGGTTCGATCATCACCATGACAACCCCAACATCCTCTGTACAAGGAGGCACTGTTCCACTGATGGTCTCTCAAGCTGAGAACAGGTATATTCAAAAACATTTTTTATGTTTATCATGTGTTTAAAATACATTACGGGGAACAAGACTAACATCTGGTCAGGCACAACATACTGATCAGACATGTGAGTCAGGGTCAGGAAAAATATACTGGCCAAGACCCTCGCCTCGGCTTCCTAGTAGCCCTCCTTGGAAACAGGCTGTTTTCATGGCAGCCTGGCTAACGGCGTGAGTGATCGACATGATCCCTGTAGTAGTGAGTGACATGCAGATGAAGCCAAGCATAGCACAACTGTCTGGAGGATCTCTGTCATGCTCAGGATGTGAGGAAAGCTACTACAACCCGCCACTTAACGTCCTTTTCAGGGTGCACAAAAGAGTAAACCTCTTTGTGGGCTTTCGCAAACAATATCAAAATATCTGAACAAATATACCATTAGAATTAGATAATGTGTGCAGTTCTAGTCTTGTTCATTGCTTATTGGTATTCTTCTTCTTCTTCTTCGTTCGTTCTCAATCTCCCACTACCAAACCCTGAAAGGGCTCAAGTAGCAGAATGTAGTCCAGAGAACGGAATGCGTTGTGTCGTTGTTTACAGCTTGGCTGCGATATTTGCACCTTTCGGTACAACACATCCGACTTCAGCAAGCATTTTTTGAGTACCGGGTTAGCATTCCCTCTTCGATCCCTTCTCCTTAGCCAGTCTGCCTTACTGCAGCCTGTTATCCAGGATCACCGCGTGGAGGTGTAGAAGGGTCTTGGCAGCTATGGTTCGCTGGCCCTGACGCTAGCAGTCAGCTATGGGTCGCTGACCACTGCAGCTCATGCGCTGCTCAGCATCTTGATCCCTATTGGTATTCTGAATCACTATGATTCACTTAACCCTACCAGACCTGAGGCACTGAACCTAACTGTCCCCCATACCTGGGCTCCTGAGCATTAAAGAGAACAAAACCAACATGATATAGAAAAATGTTAGTTACATGCAAACAAGTGGTGAGAATAAGATGTAATTTGGAGACATTGTAGAAAATATGTTTACCTTTTATCTAGCGTCAATATTCCACCTTTGTGTGCCAATCCACCCAGCAAAAGGCCAAGAATCTGTCTCGAGTCATAAAACATTTCGAAATCTGGGAGTAAACCCAACAAAGAGCCTTCATTTGTCCAATAATCCTGATAGCTGGGCTTTTATACATGAGTATTCCATATAGGTCCTCAGTCCAAGAAAAGCCTTCATCTCATCACTCAAGCTCTCACTGTCTGTTTCACTTGAACTGGAAAAGTATTCTTGATTAAATTCTGACTCCTCAGAGTCTGAATCAACCAAATTATTGATCACCTGTTGGACTGTCATAAGCCTAGACTTACTTTGCTTTCCTGTTGAAGTGCTTGGTTCATCAGCCGCTCGTTTCATTGTCAATTTTCCGAATTTGTTCACGTTAACCCCACAAAATCAATTCAAACATGGGGGCAGACATTTGCAATGACTAACCATGAGGATTGACCACGATTGGTTGGTTATTTTTAGATTCTGACGCATTTTATTCACGTACTACCCAAAGTACCGTAAATTCGGTCCAGCGGTATAGCGGCAGTTAAGGAAATTACCGGAAATGGGGTAAATCGGGGTGGTAGAGTTAACTCTTTCCAGTATGCACAAATGTTACCGATTTGTGTCTTTTGTCCAGGCCAATTACTGGAATTCCATACGTCAAAGTTTAATTCAAAATAAGGTTGATTAATGTTGAACAAATTCAGCTAAAGTTACCGTCTACACATCGTAAGATATATAACTTAACGTAACATCTTTATACTGGTTAATAAGACTTTTTAGAGTCTGTATACAACCAGTTTATTTGAGTGTTTAACCGCTGTGCGAGTCAGTCTTAATAGACTCAAACACTAGTGCGAAGTAGACTCGCAGCCAGTTAGGCGCTATCTATATGCTTAACAAACCACCTGGGGAAGACACAAAAAATTTTGTGGGTAGATCTTTAGCTAGAATTTAGTCTGGGCAGTGGCCGTTAAGCCTACTCTTTTTGATTTCCAACTGTCAAGGGATTTTTAACGTGCTCAACACTGAACACGGGAGTCCGATCTTGCTACCCAGAGATCAGGGTAATTGTTACCAAAAGACCAACGTGAATAAACTCTGGTTCTACCGTGATTCGAACCCATGACCTTCGGCACCTAAGGTAGACACCTTACCTCGATGGCCATATCTGTTACTTTTGACTATAAACATAATTATTGCATCTATATAAACTAAATAGATTTACCTCAGGAAAATCTGTTTGCAGAAATTTAACTTCCCCATGCTCCCCAGAATGGGTAAATATTCAAATTTAAGCAAAAAACATAAGAAATCGTTTACAAAAGTCTAACACAAGTGTCTTGTATCTAGCCGTACAGTCTGGAAGTCGGAATTCTCTACAATCAAGAGAGCAGTTTTGTTCAGACTGTTTCTACGTAGCCGTTCGATCATATTTGATTAGAACGGCCGTTACTGTGCAAGGACATGGATAAGTCGAGTACCACCGACATTCATGATGGTGCAATTTTCTCGACGGAAGTCGATTTGGATCGATGTTAGGGCCGTAAAGGTTAAATACTTTCAGTTGAGAATTTCAGTGTATTTGTGCAGTTGTTAGATGAAAGTTATGATAGTCTCTTACCAGTTACTGTAGGTTTCAGATTTAATTGTACCAGGTCTTATCAGTTGAAGATAAAATTAGACCACATAGCAGATGACCCCATTTAGGATGAACTGTTACAGACTTGTGGGATTCTGTGGCGAAGTGGTTAAGCTGTCGGCCGGGTGATCAGGTGGTGTGGGTTCGACTCCGGACTCCACCGTCTTTTTCACGTGTGCTTGATGTGGAGTCCCCTGCATAGTCACCCCCTAGTTGTCTTGTCCATGACTTGCCACTGGAGTCGGGCGGCTCGATACGAGAGAATGAGGATAAAAAGTAGCGCAGTTGATTATTACTAAAAATAGCGCTGCCTAAATAAATTATGCCGTCATCGTCTACGATGGACGGCGGCCTTTGCCTTTGTTACAGACTTTATTGTACAAGGTCTGACCTGTAACAAATAATACCGTGGGGGTGGTGGTTAAGTGTTAGAGAATTTACTATACACGGTCTATACCATTGGGCATTGGGGCATAACAACCATTGTGGTGTAAATGTTACAGATTTTTACTGGGAATCAAGATGCTGAGCAGTGCATGAGCTCCAGCAGTGAGTGACCCAGAGCTGCCAAGATCCTTCTACACTTCCACGTGGTGATTCTGGATAACAGGCTGCACAAAGCATACAGGCTCAGGAGAAGGAATCAAAGAGGGAAGGCAACCCAGTACTCAGAAATGTCAGCTAAATTCGGATGTGTCGGATCGAAAGGTGCAAATATCGCAGTCAAGCTGTAAACCACGACACAGCGCATTCCGTTCTCCTGACAACATCCTGCTGCTCGCAAAGCCCTTTTCAGGGCTTGGTATGGGGAGATTGAGAAGGAACGAAGAAGACGACTGTACTGTAGACAGAATAAGCCATTCGGACTTAAAACCCATTGAGGTATAACTTTTTCATAATTAACTATACAAGATCAATAAAAAATATATAAACATGGCTCAATTACTACAAATCCTTCACCAGTGATGAAAAAACATATAAATAATCGCGTCAACATAACGAATAGACAATGTGCAAGTCGGCAACCATTCACCAGAGAGTCAACTGTTCAAGCTCTCTTTCTGAGGGTAGTTAACCAACTCTTTACTGCCTTTTTTCCCTAATAGTCAGTTACCCATATACAGGTGAATAGACTAGGTTGATAAAGATAGCTTTTAAAAATGTTGATGCTTGTTTTGGATTAAATTATGAATGATTGTATTGTTCATTTTTCATAGATCAAACAGTCAGAGCCAACAACAGTTTGACGTTAAACCGGGAGATTCCATGTGGTTACAACATTATGTCTTCCATGCACAAACTCCTATGGTTTCTCAACCGCCCCAGATTGTCAGACCAGGGACCAATACTTTGACCTTTTTACCATCTCAGGGTAATATTACATTTCATATTTACAAGGACTGATCAAAAAGTACCTGCCCTTAACCTTAACAACACTAGCGTCGATCCAAATCGGCTAACGTAACGAAAATTTCACAACTAAGATCGATCAAAAACGATTGATGATGTGTTGCATAGCTACGGCCGTTCTAATCAAATATTATCGAACGGCTACGTAGAAATAGTCTGAACAATACTGCTCTTTTGATTGTACAGAGTTCCAACTTCCGTCATGCACGGTTAGATACAAACAATGGCGATTTTGACATTTGTGTTTTTCTTTTGGAATCGATTTCAATGTTTTTTGCTTAGAGTTGAAGATTCACCCATTATTGAAAATGGGGAAGTTAAGTTTCTTCAATTTATTTTTCTGAGGTAAATCTATTTAGTTTGCTTATGTAGATACAATAACTATGTTTATAGTCAAAAGAAACAGATATGGCCGTTACAGTAAACATTGATAGCCTGTTCTGGAAGTGGGTTAGTCTATATGTTTGTGCTATTCTTCAACACTATTACCTTCGTCTTCTTGTATCTCAGAAACTAACACACACACTACAAACACAATAACACCAGGAAATTCTTGATTCATTTATTTCTCTACTCACAAAACAAATCAAATAAAAGAGTTACAGTCTCTTAAAGTCAACATCCCTAGAAAAATGTGACGCACTGAAAAATAATGCAGCTGCAGGGAAAATTGCATAATTTTGATATGTAGTGTCGTAAAGGTTGAAAGGGGGGGGGGTCATCTTACCTCTTTAGTTGAAAAGCTATTCCTATTTGGAATAGACTCCCTTCTGAGCCGATACACCTCTCAGCATTGCTCCCACTGCTTGAAGCATTTCTGGAGGTCATTATTTAGTATCTTCAAAAGCTGGAAGTGGCGGCAAGCAGATTCCCCATCCGCAGAGCAATAAAGAAGCAAAGACACTCATCAAACGATCCATGAGAACAGAATGGAGAGAACAAGCCAGAAAATTACAGCATAGACAAACTTGACAGAGATGGGGGCAAACAAAGATCTTCAGACTCAGAATGGGACATTGTAGACTCAAGACCCACATCCACAGAATGGGCCACGTGCGATTGTGGAGCACCCAGAACATATTCTGCAAGAATGCCCTACCTATGCAGACCAAAGAGGGGGGGGGGGGGCATGCTAGAAAAGCTGTGGGGGACTGGCAGAAACCTGAAACCCGCAGTCTCCTTCATGAACCTCACCGACTAGAAGCACAGCATCAGTTGATCGATGAAGCAGAAGAAGAAAGGTATCTTTATCAGGCATTTCATCACATTTGCCTTGATTTCTTCTATGTCCTGAAATCTCGTCCCTTTTGTAGCACTTTGAGTCTTGGAAGGAGCCAAAAGTCGCAGGGAGACATGTCTGTGGAGTAGAAATGCCGTACTTTCAGCAAAAAATAGCATGATAGAAGAGAAGACACTAAGTCACGTGACTTCTACATCCCATTAAAGAAGAGGAGCCACTAAGTCAAGTGACTTCTATTTCCCATTATAGAAGAGAAGTCACTAAGTGAAGTGACTTCTACATCCCATAATAGAAGAGGAGACACTAAGTCAAATGACTTCTACATCCCATTATAGAAGAGGTGCCACCAAGTCAAGTGTGATGGAAGAGGTTCCCACCAAGTCAAGTGTGATGGAAGAGGATCCACCAATTCATGTCATGTATCCCGGTTATGTTACACATTTCCAGAAATCAGCCTTCTAATCGCAGATATTTGCGCAAATTTGTGTCCTTAATAATTAAGAATTTTAAGAAATCTGAAAGCAAATAGATATAGATCTGGCCAAGATGGTATTCAGCAACATGTGACACATACAGACATCCAAACAGATCAATTGAAAATGAAAATTGTTAGGAGTTATGTATGCTCGTCACTATTGGACAGAAACATAGACACCGAATAACAAGTTGAAGAAGAGTATCGAAGCCTTCAAAATGTGCGTATATAGAAGATAAGGCCAAATTTCTTGGAAAGAGAAGAAAACAAATGTAAATGTATTACAAAAGTTGGGGGTAGAAAGAGAATTAAATACCGAAAGTAAGATTAGACAGTTAAGATATTTTGGCCATGTAACAAGACATACCTCCTTGTTGAAGATCATACTAGAGGTTAAGGTGGACGACAGTCGTCCAAGAGGCAGACATTATAAGTGGTTGGATAGCATCAGGAGATGGACAATAACATCAGTCGATAGACTGGGAAAAGCCTGTCAGATTGCACAAATATGGCAAGAGATAGAGTACACTGGAGATTCATTTCAGCCAACCTTCGATGCGTAGATGGCACTTGAACTGTACTGGGGATCAAGATGCTGAGCAGCGCATGAGCTGCAGTGGTCAGTGACCCATAGCTGACTGCTAGCATCAGGGCCAGCGAACCAGAGCTGCAAGACTCTTCTACACCTCCACATGGTGATCCTGGATAACAGGCTGCAGCAGGGCAGACTGGCTAAGGAGGAGGTATCGAAGAGGGAATGCTAACCCGGTACTCAAAACATGCTTGCTGAAATCGGATGTGTTGGTCCGAAAGGTGCAAATATCGCAGCCAAGCTGTAAACTACGACACAGCGCATTCCGTTCTCTGGACTACATTCTGCTACTTAAGCCCTTTCAGGGTTTGGTAGTGGGAGATTGAGAACGAACGACGAAGAAGAAGAAGAACTGTACTGAACCCTAACCTGCCAAATAAATGTTACTTGGAAACTGTAAATACTACTACTCTGTTCAATTCAGTCATTCTTCTTCTTCTTCTTCTGCGTACGCAGTCAGACAGTAACCAATTCAGTCATTCAATTTTTATTCTATACCTGGATAGCATGTACATCTCATTAGTTAGTTGCCCATCGCAAGCGATGATGGCGACATCATCAGACGGTTTTGTCTTGATGATGTAACTTGCACTGTATTTTGGTTATAGTGAGAAAGAAGCTGCGCTGATCATCAACCTCACTCTCTGGTCCCGAACTACCTTGGATGAATGGCAAGACATGCGTCAAGGCGAATGGAGGTAATTCAGGATGCAGGTACTCTGGTCTCACTTCTTTGAGACCAAGGGTCACTTGAAACATGCAGGGCTTGAACTCACGTCATGTCCAGTCATCGTTTTGAGAGGCGAGTGCCTTACCTCTTACCTCTCGACCACATCGACCTTATCTCATTAGTAAACAAATAATATATGAATACGGCAAAAATTATTTATTTGCATCATTATGGTCAGATATAAGTACACTGGAGATCCACTGCAGCTGACCTTTGATGTGGAGATGGCACTTCAACTGAACTGAGCCATTTAAAATCAGTGTTTAAGCCTCCACCACGAAAAAAATATTCTAACCAGGCATGTACAGTTTTTATCTCCTCTAATATGTTTATGGTTCAAGTTGATGTGTATGCATACAAGTTTGCCTCTGATATATCCTTTTTTTTTAAATTCCTAGTCCAAGCCCAGAACACTAGCTTGGCTGCCAACCAGCTAGCCGCCATGTCTGTTGCATCCTCGTCAAATATCAGATTCAATGCAGCACCTGTGTTGATGATGGATCAGTTGCGGCAGCAGCAACATCCACTGCACTCAACATACAGCACAGCAACTACAACAGTCAGTGGTCCTAGTGACAAAACAGGTGAGGGAAGAAAGTGTGCCTTTGACCAGGTAATAAGATATGATGATCTTTGAAGTTCCTCAAGCAGCATCTCACAGTCTTGTCTGAACTTGTTGTTTGCGATTTTCCCACAATAAGTTACTCTTCTATGCGCCCTGAAAAGAACGTTAAGTGACGGGGTTGCAGTAGCTTTCCTCACATCCCGAGCGTGTTGATGAAGGTGGACAGGGGTCCTCCAGGTGGTTGTGCTATGCCTGGCTTCATCTTTGTGTCACTCATTACTATGAGGATCACCTCACTAGCCAGGCTACCATGAAAAGAGCCCGTTTCCAAGGAGGGCTACTAGGAGGCCACGGTGAGGGTCTTGGCCAGTATGTTTTGCCTGACACTGACAAACATGTCTGATCAGTATATAGTACCTGACCAGACGTTAGTATTTCTCCCCTTTGTCTTAACATAACTTAACGTCTTTATACTGGTTTAGAAAACACTGCAGAGTCTGTACACAACCTGTTTCATTTACATCCACTTGTGCCGTGAGGAGTAGTGGGAAGCTGTAGTTTTCTGTCCGGGGCCAGAATATCCTAAACATTTCCTGTGTTAGTCTCACAGGATGAACAAAGTGAAATTTACCTTCAAGTCTCTTCACCTGGAATTCTAGAAATTTTCCCTCGCTCCAAATACTGTTCTGGTCAACAGTAGAATTGTGGATGCATTCTTAGTAATAAACCTTTACCACTCTGCATGCAAAATGGACGTAATTTTTCCTGCCGCCCCATTATTTTTCAGCACATCATGTTTTTAATAATGGTTGTAGTGACTCATAGACTTTTGACAGACTGTAACATTTTTATTTGATGGTATATTGATACAATTTGTTTGTGAGTAGAAAAATAAAGAATTTGTTGGAGTTTTTGTTGTGTGTGTGTGTGCTAATTTCTGAGATATAAGAAGATGAAGGTGAAAATTTCGAAAAAAGCCACAAACTCAGGAGTGCCTTAGTTGGAAAAAAAAATTAAATCATTGACACCAGATTAATGATGTTTACAGTAATGATCATATCTGTCCCATTCAACTGACCAAATGATATCCTGTCCAATAATAGAATTGTGGATGAGAGTACTAACCAAATGATATCCTGTCCAATAATAGAATTGTGGATGAGTTCTCAGTACTAACCAAATGATATCCTGTCCAACAATAGAATTGTGGATGAGAGTACTGACCAAATGATATCCTGTCCACTAGTAGAATTGTGGATGAGTTCTCAGTACTAACCAAATGATATCCTGTCCAACAATAGAATTGTGGATGAGAGTACTGACCAAATGATATCCTGTCCACTAGTAGAATTGTGGATGAGTTCTCAGTACTCTCTCATGTAGCATGTCCTTTGTAGAACGTCGCTCCCATCACAGTCTGTCTGAAAGAAACTCGTTCCCTTGCCAAAACTCCAGCTTCCACCACTGTCATACTCAGTACTAACCAAATGATATCCTGTCCACTAGTAGAATTGTGGATGTACACCCTCAGTCAAATCAAACAAAAACCTTACCTCTCCCTATGGAGCATAGGTCTTTAACAAACACACTAATATCTATCATTAGCCAACTGAGCCAGTTCTGATCAAGTCTTGTCTGTCATCCTGATATTGACAACAAGCTCCCTCCTCCATGAATGTTTCGGCCTACAATTATTTCTCTCACCCTGTGGACTCCAGAACAGAGACTGTCTTGTAATGTTGTCAACTGGTCTTCATAATGTATGACCTATCCATGACTAGTGCCTCTTCTATTTGTCATTTTCCATTGATATCGGTCTCGTTCTTTCCAACAGTTTCACATGTGTCATCCAATATTGTCATTTCCACCTTTGTATTCTGAGCAGACAACAATTTAGAAATTTCTGTACCATATTCATGTGTCCTCATTGTTCTCTATGTTTCTTAGCCATACAACAGGATGGACTTTATGTTGGAGCTAAAGATTTTTAATTTGATAAAAATTTTGAAAAAAAGAAGGAAGCAGACATTCCATAAGAATTAGGCATAGACGAGAACTGGTTCATAAATTCCATCATGAACAAAAAATTGAAATACTTTGGTCACATCAATAGACAAGAGAGAATGGTAACGGACGGTTTGGTGCTGGGCAAGGTTTGACAAGAGATCGAGTTTGTTTTAGACGGACTGTGATGGGAGCGACGTTGTGGTGAGAGCGACGTTCTCCAAATGACATGCTACAGTCAGCTATGGGTCACTGACCCTGATGCAAGCAGCTATCTATGAGTCGCTGGCTGCAGTCAGTTCATTCGCTGCTTCATCGTTGACCCCGACCTAAAGAACTGACAGTATTCTTCTTTGTTCGGGTTTTTGTCCTGCTAGGGTGGGGTTGTGTATGGTACATTGTCCTGAATTTTGTCCTGCTGGGGTGGGGTTGCGTATGGTACATTGTCCTGAATTTTGTCCTGCTAGGGTGGGGTTGCGTATGGTACATTGTCCTGACTTTTGTCCTGCTAGGGTGGGGTTGCGTATGGTACACTGTCCTGAATTTTGTCCTGCTAGGGTGGGGTTACGTATGGTACATTGTCCTGAATTTTGTCCTGCTAGGGTGGGGTTGCGTATGGTACATTGTCCTGACTTTTGTCCTGCTAGGGTGGGGTTGCGTATGGTACACTGTCCTGAATTTTGTCCTGCTAGGGTGGGGTTGCGTATGGTACACTGTCCTGAATTTTGTCCTGCGCTAGGGTGGGGTTGCGTATGGTACACTGTCCTGAATTTTGTCCTGCTAGGGTGGGGTTGCGTATGGTACACTGTCCTGAATTTTGTCCTGCTAGGGTGGGGTTGCGTATGGTATACTATCCTGACTTTTGTTGTCCTGCTAGGGTGGGGTTGCGTATGGTACACTGTCCTGAATTTTGTCCTGCTAGGGTGGGGTTGCGTATGGTACACTGTCCTGAATTTTGTCCTGCTAGGGTGGGGTTGCGTATGGTACACTGTCCTGAATTTTGTCCTGACTTTTCCAGTCATTTTGCAATCTCTATGATATTGGCCCGGTTCATCCGCTTTTTGCAAATTTTTTAATTTGGGTTAACTGGCATGTGGCTGTATCCATTCTACCTGTAAGCAAATCCTCAATTCCACATCAGTCTTTGACAGCATTTGGAATAGTATTCAACATAATTACCCTCACTGCAATAGAAAAAATAGCACTTAGTGCCCCAGAGCAGCATACCTTACTTATGACATTAACTTACTCTAGTTAGTTAGTTAGTCGTCGGATCGTCTTCACTGCACTCCGAACAATTCCATATGCGCTGAGATCTCATCTGTCTTACTCTTACTCTTTCAGCAGCTAACTTGTTATCAAGAGCTGTGGCAGCGAGTAGCATCTACACATCGTCCGTCGGTATACAGTCACACACATCAGGAGGTGGTGGCACTGGGTCCACTAATGCGGCCAGGGAAAGTCCAAGTGCTGTCCCAGTTACAAATGCCAACTCCTCTCCAAGGCCCAGTATCCTCAGGAAGCGACCCAGTGAAGCGTAGGTTGATCTTGAATATTTAAAAACTATGTATGAGGACATGCTCGACAAAAAAGACGACTGACATTTGTACAGAATGAGTTATGCCTATTTTACCCTTTGAACCATTGTCATCCGGTCCATAAAACCCTATTCCCCTGTGTTCCTGTGAAAATACGCACACAGTAGACATCTGAGGAAAGCTATTTACTATGGCAAAACTATGTGCTCTCATTTCATTATTCGATCTCAGATTGACATGATACATTACCGCATTGTAATTACATGAAATCTCTCTCTTTCCCCCTATGCACAAACAGATAGAAAATGGCCGTGGTCTGAACCTGCGAAGGTTGGTCACACTTGTCATTCAAATAATCACCTGTCCTTTTCAGAAAAAACGCCATCCAAATCCAATTTATACCACCTTTTTGGTCCATTAACTTTGTGCTTTATGTAGTCCTTGATCCATTAACCTGACTGTGTGTAGTCCTTGATCTATTAACTTGAATACGTCATTGATCCATTAACTTTTCTCCACATAGTCCTTGATCCATTAACTTGACTTTGTGTAGCTCTTGACTAATTAACTTGACTTTATGTAACTATTGAACCATTTACTTGACTTTATGTAACTGTTAACTTGACTTTATGTAGTCCTTGATCCATTAACCTGACTCCACATAGTCCTTGATCCATTAACTTGACTTTGTGTCATCCTTGTTCTATCAGCGACTTTATGTCATCCTTGATACATTGACTTCAGAAACTAGTAGAAATACAATCCCAGCAAACATGAAGAGGTATATTATGAAAGAAATAAACCACATGGAGTACTCAATGCGAGTACCTGAGGAACATCTGAAAGTAAATATCACCAAGACAGAATTGGTGTCAGCCATTAGTAAACTCAAGAAGAGATAAGCCGCAGGAAAGGATGGCATCACTAATGAAATGCTCTCTAACATGGGAGAAGTAGCAAAGAACAAACTGCTACACATCTTTAACACAAGCTGGAAACAAGGAACTGTCCAGACAGTCTGGAAGGAGGCAAGTGCTATTCCCGTCCTTAAACATGGGAAGGACAACATGAAGCCTGACCGTTACAAACATGTTAGTCTACTTAGCTGTGTGGGAAAACTAATGGAACGAATAGTTAACACTAGAATAACCTGGCATATGGAATCAAAAAAATTTACTTATCCCCCAGCAAGCAGGTTTTTGTAGCAAGAGATTGGCCGAAGATCAGGTGACATATATCTCGTAGGAGATAGAAGATGCATTTCAAGAAAAAAAGAAAACACTGGCAGTCTGGATAGACCTAGAAAAAGCCTTTGATAATATGGAACAGTGGGCTAAAACTCAAACTACTGCAAATGGGTGTAACCAATAACATGTACAAAAGATAAGTGATTACCTGGATAACAGGACAGCAAGAGTGCTACTCCAAGGACACCTCAGCAAAAAGATGAAAATGGAACAAGGAGTTCCACAAGGTGGAATACTCTCACCCATGCTGTTCCTCAATGATATAATCACAGAAATCCCTAAAATAGTACACAGTGCACTATATGCAGATGACTTAACTTAACTTAACGTCTTTATACTGGTTTAGAAGACCCTGCAGAGTCTGTATACAACCAGTTACATTTACACATACTTGGCACTATGGACATCCGAAGAGTCTTAACCTGTAGCTATAAACCAAATGCAGGAGGCTCTAAGTAAAATAGAGACATGGAAAAAAAAATGGCAAATTGCTAAAAACGAAACCAAAACCATGTACACAATCTTCTCCCAAGCCCCAAAAAATGATCCTAAAATTAAATGGCCAGACTCTCCCCCTTAATATGTCCAACTTACCTGAGAATAACAATGGGCCCAAGGTTGACATGGAAAACCCAGATAAAAAAAACCACCAACAAAGCTAAGAACAGAATGGCCATAATGAGGCAGATATCAGGCTCAACATGGGGAGCTGACACGGCACCTTAAAGAAACTGTACACAGGTTATGTGAGACCAGTGCTAGAATACGGGATAGCAGCATGGTCCACAGCAACAAAGAATAACTTTCACAAAATAAATACAACTCAAAATCAAAGTAAACGTATCATCACTGGAGCTATGAGAACAACACCAATAAATGCAATGGAGAACATCCCGCGAATCCAAAGTATGGAGACGTGCATAGATAAAAAAAAACACTCCAGCTGAGGGAGAAGTTCAAAAGAATGCCTCATCACTGAATATATAACAGGATAATCGCATGGGATGAGGGAGAGAAACCACTTCATATCAAAAACAAAAGAACTTGCAAGAGCAGACTAAATCATAAGCCAAGCAGTGGTTAGAGATCTAAAACAAACATCTCAAATCCCACCATGGAAAAATGTCCTATGAGATGGTAGAAACCATAGAGGAAATAGGAAAAAAAGGGAACTCAGGACAGATTTATAAAGGAAATTTATCACAGAAAAATATGGATACACGCATATACAGATGGCTCATCTAACAAAGCCACATCCAATGGAGGTGGAGTGGTCTATTGCAATCTAAGGAAAGGAGAAGAAAAAAACTTTAGTATTAACAACAGGAACATACTCCAATAACTGAAGGCTACAGCTGAGCTTGTAATCCAAGATAAAGATATCCACCAAGAAAACAGTATTCCTGACTGATGTCGCATCAGTATTAGCAGCGCTAAAACAACACAAAGATAAAGATCTCGAGCAATGTATGTTCTCCCTGACACAGCTCTCAGCAGAACACCCAAGGTTGGTCATACAGTGGATCACATCCCACTGCAATATTGAAGGCAATGAAGCTGCAGACAAACTAGCAAAATGCGGAGCTGCATTCCCACAAACAAACCTGAGTATTACATATAATGAGGCTAAGACCATAATTAAAGGCAACTTCAGGGTAAAATGGGCTAATCAACACCCCGACTTTGAAAAAGAAGACAGCTATTTTAACTTAACTAGAGAAGAGCAAGTCATCATCTTCAGACTGAGAACTGGGCATAACAGACTCAAGAGTCATCTGTACAACAAAATGAGGATTGCGACAGATGACAATTGTTCATGTGGGGAGCATATTATGACCATGGAACACATCCTGCAAAGCTGCATGCTCATGCAGAAAAAGAGAACAATACTGGCCTCGTGAGACATATAAGACAAAAGTTGTATGGAGATAAAATAGCCTTACAAACAAAGGTGTCCTTTGTAAGATAAATCTGGACCTTGATCTGAGGAAAGACAAAGAAGAAGATACTTTCACTGGTGCTGTTCAACATTTACACATTAAAAGTGGCCAACATGCAACCAACACAGCTGGGGCGGACGTTGACATTCGCAGATGATATCCTAATCTACAGGACTGGTTCTGATAGGCATGAAATGGTTAGTGATATTCAAGACACCTTGCAGGCGATCTCAAAGTTGTGTGGAAACTCCAGTGCACAGATTAATCCAAACAAGGCCGGTGTGATGTTATGTTCATTGAACAACTGCATTGTGAAAGACAACCTATCTGGCATCACATTTGATGGCTGTGTCATAGACAGAAGCGACAGGTTGAAATATCTCGGAATAACATTTGACCGCAGCCTGTCATACAAGTACCACGTCGACCAAACTATACAAAGATGCAAGAGAGGACGGGGTGCACTCAAGACAATGGCAGCTGCCAACTTGGAACAAAGGCTGCTATTCATACTCTATCGCCAGTTGATTCTCTCGGTCATTAATTATGGATTGGGTATACTCACCCTATCAAGATCACAGTGTGAACGACTGGAACGAATCCAAAATGAAGGAATGCGGCTCGTGTTGGGTTGCACCAGAGATACCCCGATAATACAGATGAGGTACATGCTGGGACTGCCGTCAGTAACATCCAGGCATAAAGTGGCACAGGCGACAGCTTATATGCGAGTCATAGCGGACAACAGGCACCCGCTGTACAATAACACTGCTGACTTCAAGGGAATCAGAATCAAAAGTGGGATGTCATGGATGGCACAGGCAGAACGAACTATAGGAGAGGTGACTGCAGTCGAGACGATGGTCAAGGGAGAGGAATGGGTCCACACTGGAGATACACTAACAGAGTACCACACGGTCATCATAACCGTGGGCAGTGAATGTAGGAAGGGGCGACATAGCCAGACAAAGCTCGAAGTCAACCAGCTGATAGGCGCCAACACGCATGAAAGTGATACCATCATATACACTGATGGGTTGGTGCAAAGTGGTGGAACATCAGGCTGGAGTTTCTCGGCTAGAATAAGAGACTGGATCGTTGCTGAACGAAGTGGCGCATACGAGACCGCCACATCAAGTATGAGAATGGAAATGGAGACGGTGACTGAAGCACTGAGGTGGCTGTCTGAGACATCTTCACAGGAGCAGTCATCGTGTCAGACTCCCAAACACTACTTCGGAAGGTGCTGAGTGGGTGGCTACGACATGAGTGGATAGCAGCGCTGGAGACTTCAAAACTCTAGGGGCTAGTGTGGATCTACTGTCCTGGTCATGCTGGGGTATCGGGCAACGAGCGAGCTGATTTTTTTGGCGTCACAGGCATAACAGGCACAGCGGACATGGATAAAGGTGACATAGTGAAGGTTATCAAGGACCACCTGCTGGAATACAACACTGCTTTGGATGAGTCTGCAAGGCATAGGCTGCGGCACTTTGTAATCAAATTGGGATTCAGTCGATCAGAGAATCTGAGAGGACGAAACAGGAAGGTGTACAACCAACAGGCTACAGGCACCATCAGCATCCACACTTTGCGCCATTTGCTGAGAGAGACTGAGCACCTATGGGTATGCCCGGAGTGCAGTGAAGTCGACTCCTAGAACAGAACATTGAATGACTTTTATATGACCTCCAATATTGTTTTAAGTTTGAGGCTCCTAGCCTAAGTGCTTGACAAACAGTAACAACAATTAATGTTTCCCAGGGGAACGGCGTGGTTAAGTGGCACGGCTCACAACCAGAAGGTGCTGGGTTCGTTCACCATCACAGCCCCGGCCGTTACCCCGGGGAAGCAAACCCTTAGAAAATGCAGGAGGAAGCAGACCCTTACATAAAATGCATGCTGAAGTCGGATGCACTGGGCCGACAGGCGCAAAATAAAAACCACAGTGCAACGCACACCCGCCTTGGGAAATAGAGAAATAAGGCGAACGCCAAACAAACAAACAAAAATAAAAATGTTTCCCAATTGTTATTCTCAATGACATGAAATTTATTTAAATTAATCTCTTTCAGATCTGGTATTGCTGTACGAAAACCTAATTTCAACTTAAACCAAGAAAACAATCGTCTCAGTCCACCCAGGGTAGATACAAATGCTGCCAACATTTGCTCACCAAAAATGTCCATAAAGTAAGAACTGTTTGTCTGTCTCATTATCCTCGGCGTCAGTCCGGAAGATGTGCCGAATGCGAGTGAGCCAACAATATTCTGTATGTGTCCCGATCTTTTGCAGTGCTGTACTAATGCGAGCCTTATTTTTTTTGGTTAGTCATCTCGCCATCCCATAGGTAGGCGTGAGCGAGCAAATGGCTACCAGAACGTTGTTCTACATATTTTCTACATTCACATTCCTTTGTCATTCTGGAGCTTGTATCCTATGCAACAGTGAGCTGGCTTGCAAAGACTGGGATTATAGCGTGCTAGGGTGTGAATTCACAGATAGATAGAAATAAATCTAGGCAGTGGTTCGTTCCTGGTGCCTCCAGTCAACTCAACCGTAAATTGGTACCCGATGTATGAGTTGGGGAAGGTTAAAAACAGCAAGTAAGGAAACTGGTCATCCCATCTCACATAGGCATGAAGAGTTATTTTCATCTCCGATGCAATTGTTCCATGGGGCTAACCTGTACCTTTACCAGTAGGAGCACCATGACATCACTGTAGTTGTCCTCTGTGTAGCGGTGCTTCTTTAAGGAAGAGCGGCAAAAATGGATCTCTACCGGCTGCGGGTCTACATAGCTCTAATGTTTCAGTACATTATAGATGCCACCAGGTCATGAATTTGCCTGGAATTCACACTAATCGACGACTTACACTTGTGTTCACGGAAACATGTTTGTTGTTATCCATTTGGACTTGTTAAATAATTTGTTTTTATGTATTTTCTTCCCTTTGATTATCCTGGCCTGGACATCGGCTATATAAATTAAACCTGTGTTGTATTTTCATGTTCTAGTTCTCGCGGCTGAATTTCACGAGATTGACGCCCTTCGCCATAGCTGCATTTAGCGTCAGTTTTGGTGTGACTGTAATTTAGACACGACTATAATGAACTAGAACACGGCCCGGGAGAGATGCCTAACACACCACTCACACCATGAGTGATGTCCTTACGACCTCTTGCGGTTATGGAAAAGGCACGACACACTAAGATAGATGTCATCCCCCTCGGCTGCCTTGCAGGATACCTGTTTAGGGGAAAGGCTTCGGGAGTAAACCCTAAGGAAAAATCTGCATCCTGTACTATAGCGATAAAATCTTGCCACCAGCCAAAGGTGGCTCAGGACCAGAGAGTGAGGTTGACAAAAGGCACAGTTGCTTACTCACTTTAATCTAAATCACAGCGCATGTCACCCATTTCAGCGGACACAGCAAGAGAAAAGACTGTCCACCCTGGTGAACAAAGAGAGTGGTCTTCATCACATGTGATGGGCGAACATTAACAGTGGGGATTTCTGTATCACTTTGTTTTATGTAATAGTTGGAGACCGAGATGCAGCAGTACATAAGCTGATCTATTGAGCGTACGTACTTGCTGATTGCCTTGCCATTCTTTGGAATGATGACTATGAGAACCTGCGGCTATACACATGTGTTAAGTATAATGTTAAGTATAAGTTAAGTTAAGTATAAGTATAAACGTTAAGTATGTCTGCCAATTATGACCCATGCTGCGGTTTATAATGCCTGTGTTATCAGCATGATCCTATATGGTAGAGAAACTTGGCAACTTATACCAAACAAAGGCAAAAACTGAACACCTTCAATCTATAATAATAATAATGTTCGCTTAGGCAGCTGAGGCCCGTTGTGTCGGTCGGCCACATTTACGACCCACTGCTGTGGCGTGGTTCCAGGCCTCGGAGGTGGAGGTTGATATCTGCTGCAGCCATACTGTGCAGGGACAGTCTCTTCTGCGTCTCCAGCCGGTCAGGGGTGACTTTTGGCTCTGAGGACTTGTGTAGTATCGCGTGGGCCGGTGTTTCCTTTTCCAGCCGTACAACATAACCTAACAAAGAAACTCAGCGTCTGTCAAGTGTTTCTGAAATTGGGTTGAGGCCTGTTTTAGCAGAGACCTCCACGTTGCAGAGGTAGTCATGCCATCGGATGCCCAGGATACGCCGCTGGTTTCATCTATGGTGCCTCCAATTCATCCTCGAAAATACATGGATGGACAGATTGACAAATGCAGAGGTGTATTCTGTGACAAGTCTCCTAAGAATGGGCTCTCAGTTTATAACGAGCACTCTGGTGACTTGGTCATGTTCGCTGCATGGTTGCATCATCAAAGATGTTCTCTATGGACAGTATACAAATGGCAAAAGAAAAGTTTGCCAGCTACAGTTGAGGTTCAAAGATGTATGTAATTGGGACATGCATCTGACATCCTGGGAAGATGAAACTGCAGATGTGCCATAAAGAACCACTTCAGACAAGGTGAAAGGAAGTTCTTGTAGCATGGAAAGGAGATGCGACAACATAACAAGGACAAATTATCAATTATAAAATTGATATGCATGGTGAGAATTGTTAGAAAAAAGTAACATCAATTATTAAATTGATTATGTGTGTTGCGAGAATTGTTAGAAATGTTATAAATTATCAAATTGATCAAATATGTTGTGAGAATTGTTAGAAGGGTTATCATCAATTATCAAATTGATCAAATATGTTGTGAGAATTGTTAGAAGGGTTATCATCAATTATCAAATTGATCAAATATGTTGTGAGAATTGTTAGAAGGCTTATCATCAATTATCAAATTGATAATATGTGTTGTTAGAATTGTCTTCATTTTGCTCCATACAAAACATAGTGGGACCACTGTTGCTGAACCTTTACTGGGAGTCTTTATCAAAGCACTTACATGCTCCTGTGGTGGGGGTGGCTTCTATAGTCACTTTTTATGACCTGGTTTTGAAGGTTATAGTGGATCAATTCTTTAATCCTCGTGTATCACACAGGTGATAATGTGTGTTGTAATAATACTAAGCCAGTATATGTATCTGTTCTGTCTAGACATTTCTCACCTGTAAGTGAGAACAGCCAATCATCGACAGACACTGCCTTGTCGTCGAATGATGTTACCACACCCACACACAATCACAATGACAGGAGGAAGGCCAACGGCGAGGACTGCTTAGAGAATGGTGAGGGCTTTTGACTTATTTCTTCTTCAGTAACCCATAGGGAGCACTAGTTATTCGCTCTTGTATTCACCACCCTAATCATCTACGAAGGTTCAACATACAAGGAACAGAGAAAGCACATGTAGCCATCACCAATACCATTCCTGAACAAACTATATGGAGATACCAATGACCTCAAGCTAACCACTGCTTTCAAAATATATATTCAAGCTGATGTCTGAAAGTGTGCAAAAAAAACCAGCTCCATGGAGATATTGATAACGGCTTTCATTAGATACATTCAAGCTGATGTTTGAGAACGTACAAAGAAAGAAATGTGACATATTACTTTCACCACACACATTCATTGTATTCCTGTTTTTGGTCAAGTCCTGTGACATATTACTTTCACCACACACATTCATTGTATTCCTGTTTTTGGTCAAGTCCTGTGACATATTACCTTCACTACGCACATTCGTTGTATTTCTGTATTTGGTCAAGTCCTGTGACAGGAATGGGTCAGAAGACTCGATGAAACAGCTCTTGACTATGGTATGGAGATAAACGCTGGAAAGACCAAATTAATGACCAACAACGCTACGGGCTTCAACAACAAGATAAAAGCTAACGGTCAGGAACTCGAAGTGGTTGGCCGTTTTAAATATCTTGGGTCGATTGTCAGTGATGAAGGATCAAAATGTGAAGTGTTGGCCAGAATAGCACAGACAATAGCGGCGCTTGCACGGCTAAACAAAATCTGGCAAGATAAACGGTTAGCACTAAGCACGAAAATCAGATTAATGCGTACACTGGTCCTGTCAATATTCCTCTATGCTTATGAGACATGGACAGTTACAGCTGACCTTAAACGAAGGATACAGGCCTTGGAGATGAGATGTTTCCGAAAACTTTTAAACGTCACGTACAAAGATCGAGTTACAAACGAGAAAATACGAGATAGAATTACAACAGCAATAGGGCCTTTCAAAGATCTCTTGGCAACTGTCAAAAGAAGGAAACTCACTTGGTACGGTTACATATCGAGATCAAGTTGTCTTGCAAGCACAATCCTCCACGGGAAGGTGCATGGCAGACGACGAAGAGGCCGGCCCAAAAAGAGAGGACAACATAAAAGAATGGACCAGTCTTCAACCAGAAGGGTCACGGGCAGCAGCATCTGACAGAGAGGGATGGTGTGGAGTTGTAAGGATGTCTTCATGTGTGCCCCAACGACCTCACCGGTTACGGGATGACCTGACCTGACCTGACCTGTGACATATTACCTTCATCACACACTTTCATTGTATTTCTGTATTTGGTCAAGTTCTGTGACATATTACCTTGACCATTGTATTACTGTATCTAATCAGGCCCTGTTACTGCTTTGCCATCTATGAACAATATCCCACCATCTCCAGCCGTCAATCATATAGATATCCTCTTAGAAGCCTCTCCCAGAAAACGAGCGAGGAAACAATTATTGTAAGTAATCTTGTGTGGGTTTTTTGTTTTGGAAATGGGCTTTGTAAGGGTCAGTCTTGCCTGTTTGCAGCACTCTCTTGTGAATATGTAGAGCAGGTGACCCATGTGCAGTGGAGCACATGAAGTATGCCAGGTTATATTTTGTAGCCTACAATGTTTGTGGCATCATCATCATTGACCTATCATTCTCTGTATACCACGTTCGTGGAGCCATGTGAGTAGCCTCTACTGGGCGCTGAATATGGAGACCCTTGGCTGCCCAAACTACAGGATCCCTCCTCTCTGTCTCACTGGCGTAATCCAAAGTAATGCAAAGGGTGACAATTTGGCACCAGCTCTACTGGGGGAATGAGTTTGCAATTGTGACACCATCCGCCTTAGGTACTACCACTCCGGATTACCTGTCTGGGTTTACTTCCGTAGCCCATGTGGTATCATGATGTGGGATAAAACATCAGAACAGTTTGAGAACTAGGGCATTCAACTATAAAAGACAAAACATTTTTTCCATAAGTGATGCAATGGTCAAAGCAAAAACAAAAGACTATGTGATTTATATCTTTCTCAGGGGAGGAAGACTAACATCTGGTCAGGCAAAATATACTCATCAGACATGTTAGTCAGGGTCAGGCAAAAGCCAGCCAAGACTCTCACCTCGGCTTCCTAGTAGCCATCCCTGGAAATGGGATGTTTTCATGGCAGCCTGGTTAATGAGGTGAGGGATCAATTTTATCCCTGTAGTAGTGAGTGGCATGCAAATGAAGCCAAGCATAGCACAACCGCCTGGAGGACTCCGTTTCACCCTCATTGGTATGCGAGGAAAGCTATTGCAACCAGCCACTCAACAGCCTTTCCAGGGCACACAAAAGAGTAACCTACTTATTGTGGGCATTCGCAAACAACAATAGCCTACTAATTCGTTCAGAATGTTCTAAACTGAAAGGAAGTATTATATTTTCTGTCATTCTGAAAAGTTCTCCAAAACATGGCATCCTTTTTCTTTGTCTTTTTGCTTATCTGTTTTGGCTTTCAGCGTCCGGTAATGAAGATATCTCTAGAATGAGCCCTACTGTGTGCCACATGCACAGTGGCATTCACCGCCTCAGATATTTCTGTAAGCCACCTTTTTCGTGCGTCGACCTTTGGATTTGAATCCATGTCATCCTTATGTATCAGAACTACCTATTAATAAATGTCCACAATACAGAAAGGAAATTGAAATAAATGTTAGAATAAAAATATCCCATAGAGATTCACTCAGTCGTCAATGCTCATCGCTCTTGTCAGGGCATATGCAATTGACAACCTTCCTCCATCAAGTTTATTCTTGAGCTGCCCTTTCTGTCTATCTCTAGTTGAGATTCAGGAACCAAAGTTCTTTTTGCAGTCTTTTCTCTAGATCTTTATTGGCCTGCCTGTCTTCCTCTTCTCCCGTGGACTCCATATCAGGGCCTTTCTGACCATGTTTGATGGTACTTCCAAAGCATGTCTTTTATCTAACTCCATCTCCTACATTTTATCTGTTGCTGTACTGGTTGTTGTTGGCTCCTTTCTCTCCTCACCATGTCTTGCCAGCTTATACTCATTATCCTCCATAGATATTAATTGACCACTCTGCTGCATGTCTGCGAAACATGGATAGTTTATAGCAGACACATCAGACAGCTAAATCGTTTTCACTTGAAATGTCAACGTAGGCTGCTCAGGATCGGCCCCAGGACAAAGTGCCTAACTCTGAAATTCGTAGTAAGACTAACAACTTGAGCAGCCATAAGCTTCTGCAAAAAGCCCAGAACAGTCAACAGCTCATGAGGAAACACTACAGATACTTCTTTGACAGTGCCTCTGAAAGCTTCAACATTGACCTCACTTCCTGGGAGTTGCTTGCACAAAACCGTTTAACCTGATGTGTCAACATCATCAAATGTGCTCAGATCGCAGAGCTAAACTCCATAACAGGGGCTCAGAGTCATGTGTGCCACATGAAGAAGCAGAACACATGATGATCATTCACATGAGTGCCCCGGGTGCAGCAAATTTGTCCGTGGCAGGATCGGTCTCTATAGCCACATGAAAACAGATCTCGAAGCACAAGACTGCAGATGTTGTCCTCTTCACTTGCGATGGGCAACTATTATGGTAGCTTTCTATTGTTTCCAAGGTTGCTCTCTTTGGTATGATTGGGTTGATTTCTCTTGTCATTGTACTTTCCAAGGTTGCTCTCTTTGGTATGATTGGGTTGATTTCTCTTGTCATTGTACTTTCCAAGGTTGCTCTCTTTGGTATGATTGGGTTGATTTCTCTTGTCATTGTACTTTCCAAGGTTGCTCTCTTTGGTATGATTGGGTTGATTTCTCTTGTCATTGTACTTTCCAAGGTTGCTCTCTTTGGTATGATTGGGTTGATTTCTCTTGTCATTGTACTTTCCAAGGTTGCTCTCTTTGGTATGATTGGGTTGATTTCTCTTGTCATTGTACTTTCCAAGGTTGCTCTCTTTGGTATGATTGGGTTGATTTCTCTTGTCATTGTACTTTCCAAGGTTGCTGTATTTGGTATGATTGGGTTGATTTCTCTTGTCATTGTACTTTCCAAGGTTGCTCTCTTTGGTATGATTGGGTTGATTTCTCTTGTCATTGTACTTTCAAAGGTTGCTCTCTTTGGTATGATTGGGTTGATTTCTCTTGTCATTGTACTTTCAAAGGTTGCTCTCTTTGGTATGATTGGGTTGGTTTCTCTTGTCATTGTACTTTCCAAGGGCTGAAGATGCAGAACAGTTAATGAGCTGACTGCAGCCAGCGACTCATAGCTGGGTTCTTGCATCATGGTCTGTGAATCAGAGCTGACCAAGACCATATTCCGTCTCCAAGCGGCGATCCTGAAATGGGCTGCACTAGTGTACTCTGGCTAAAAGAATAAGGATTACAGTGGGAAGGAAAACCCGGTACCCAAAGCATCCGGTTGAAATTTGATGTTTTGGGCTGAAAGGCAAAGATATCGCAGCCTAGCTGTAAATTTTGACACGTCATTTCGAGGACTGACTCCGAAGAAGAAAAGAAAGAAGCTCCTTGGCTAGCATTTAAAGTTGCCTTAGAAGCACCTGTATATGCATGTATCATAGTGTAGGTTGGTTGTTGATCCAGCCGCCTGTGGACGCCTGCCCTTTGGTCCTATGCCATATAGTGGTATCTGAGTATCATAGTGTAGGTTGGTTGTTGATCCAGCCGCCTGTGGACTCCTGCCCTTTGGTCCAATGCCATATAGTGGTATCTGAGTATCATAGTGTAGGTTGGTTGTTGATCCAGCCGCCTGTGGACGCCTGCCCTTTGGTCCTATGCCATATAGTGGTATCTGAGTATCATAGTGTAAGTTGGTTGTTGATCCAGCCGCCTGTGGACGCCTGCCCTTTGGTCCTATGCCATATAGTGGTATCTGAAAGTGTTTGAAAGCTGTTTAGTTCCATAGAAAGTGTATTTAGTTCCATAGAAAGTGTACTATTTGCCTGGCCTCGGAGGAAGAAGCTCTTTCCTAACATCGGCAAGTGTTGGACATTCAAAAAGACGGTGGTCAACAGTTTCTATTTATTTAATGTGTTAGCAGCCTGCACTCTGAGCATGTTCTGGTTCGATTCTGTTCAAGTGACTTAAGTTGAGTGTGATTGTCTGGATTGTTCTGTCAATAAGGAATTACTTTATCCAGTTGTTCAACTTTCCACTAATCCCCACATCGATCATCTTCATCTGGAGACCTTTTCTCCGTATTTGATCATAGTCCTGTTGTATGCCAAACAAGATGGCTACTGTATGTGTATTATTTTAGAACCCATCATGAATTTTCTATGTTAGCCTAGACTAGCTGGTCTTCTGTGTAACTGCCCTTTAGCCTGAAAAGCTGGTCTTCTGTGCAACTGCCTTTTAGTCTGAAAAGCTGGTCTTCTGTGCAACTGCCTTTTAGCCTGAAAAGCTGGTCTTCTGTACAACTGTCTTTTAGCCTGAAAAGCTGATCTTCTGCACAACTGTATTTTAGCCTGAAAAGCTGGTCTTCTGTACAACTGTCTTTTAGCCTGAAAAGCTGGTCTTCTGTACAACTGCTCTTTCTGCAACCTGCCTGTTTATAGCAAAGGATTTCTGAGCTCTCATGGAACTGGTAAAGGCGTACATTTACCATGCTTGTACGATAATGCTATGGTAGCTGTCTATTGTTTCCAAGATTGTTGTGTTTAGTATTGTTTGGTTGATTTCGCTTGTCATTGTACTTTCCAAATAGTAGGGATCTCACTGTAGTTGGTTTTAACTCCCTTTCTGGGAAAAGGTCTACGCATTTTGGTGTTATTTCCACATGTATATGGTGAATGTAATAAGAGTACCACTTTGTCTAAAAGACATCACCATCACATACATTATATAAGATAACCAGACATAACAAACATAGGCTTGTTGAAATGGACATGACAGCAACGAATACAGAATATAGCTGGAGAGGCAATGAAGATGGATAGGCCACACCCTCAGAAAAGCACTTAGTGAAGAACATTAGAGGAGGAACACATGGTAACTGTAATCTCATTAGGGGAAATCAAGGTAGCCCATATCAGGCGTGGTGTAGAGTGACAATGTAGTCCTATGTTCCTAAGGAACAACCAAGTTACTCAAGTAACAATATGTTATTTTCTCTGGCGGTAGAGAGAGAAGAGTAATCAGGATCAGGTGAAATATACTGATCAAGGTGGGAGAGGAGAGTAATCAGGATCAGGTGAAATATACTGATCAAGGCGGGAGAGGAGAGTAATCAGGATCAGGTGAAATATACTGATCAAGGTGGGAGAGGAGAGTAATCAGGATCAGGTGAAATGTACTGATCAAGGTGGGAGAGGAGAGTTATCATGGTCAAGTGACATGTACTGATCAAGGTGGGAGAGGAGAGTAATCAGCGTCAAATGAAACATACCTCAACAATAATCATAAATTCTCAATCAGAGGATACCAGACCTTCCGTCTCGATAGAGAAGGTCACAAAGGAGGGGTCCTGATACTGACCAGAAACTGCATACCGAGTAGCGCGGTACCTGTCAATCACACCGGACAAGCAGAAATTGTTGGAGTTGACATAATGGCTCAAGAGACGAAGATCCTCATCTTCAACCTGTACGGACCACCAAATAAATCCCTATCGCTCTCGAGTATGGAAGTCAAAGACTCCAACTGCATAGTAGTTGGAGACTTCAACAGCCACTCGGAGAGATGGGGATACTCTGACGCAGACAGCAGAGGTGACGAAGTGGAAGATTGGGAGATAGATACAAATCTCTCCCTAATCAATAGGCCGCAGGATAGCCCTAGTTTCTATTCTAGAACATGGCGTACCACCTCGACTCCAGATTTGGCCTTCTCCGCACAGGACATACACCATAAAATAGACCGCCAGGTGCTAAACCAACTGGCAGGTAGCGACCACAGGCCGATCAGGCTAGACATTGATATGGAAGTAGGCCCACAGGAAACAAAACCGCTCCCACGTTGGAATTACAAACGAGCCGACTGGGACAGATTTGCAATCCTGACAGATGGGCTGTGTGAAACCATCAACACACGAAACAACAAAATGAAGCCCATGGTGGAAAGCCTAAGCAAGGCAATAATGCAAGCCGCCACTGAAACCATCCTAAGAGGAGCTAGGAAAAACTATAAGCCCTATTGGAATGATGAGTTGCAGAAAGCAGAAGATGCAGTAACAAATGCTAGGAACATGGCAGAGCGAGAACAATCTATGTAGGCAAACATCGCCCTCAAAGCTGCCACGGCGAAATACAAATACACTCTCAAGCAAACAGCAAGAGAGAGCTGGAAAAACAAAACGGAAAGCCTAAACCTGGACAAAGAAGGGAACAAGCTATGGAAGCTAGTCAGAGCCATGAATGACGAAACCCCTTCAAACAAACAAATTACCATCAAGCAGGGCGAAAACTTGCTCACTGGTAAAAAAGCTGCAAACGCTTTTGTCGATCACTATGCCAGAGCAAACCACATCGAGGTCCCTGCAGATAGGCATACAGACATTAGTGAAGAGCAAAAGGGGCACGACAACATCAATACGGCACCTGAAGAGCATATGATGGCCAAATTAACAATGAGCGAAATGGAAGAGGCCATGAGAACATTAAAGAAAAGGAAATCTCCCGGAAAAGATGGGATAACAAACGAAATGCTGATGGGGCTGGGCCAAACAGCGAAGAGGAAACTGCTATCGGTCCTGAACCAAAGCTGGAAAAGGGGAATTGTACCCCAGGCATGGAAAGACGCAGTACTTGTACCAGTACCAAAAAAAGGAAAGGACAAAACAGATCCAAATGGATACAGGCCCATAAGCCTACTGAGCTGTGTCAGCAAGCTGATGGAACGGATGATAAACACCAGACTGATGTGGCATCTGGAAGAAAAACTAATACTAATTCCACAGCAAGCCGGCTTTAGACAGCACAGATCCACTGAGGACCAGGTCATCCTCATAGCCCAGGAAATAGAAGATGCCTACCAGGCACAGAAACACACAGTAGCGGTTTGGGTGGACCTGGAAAAGGCATTTGATAAAGTCTGGAAAGATGGACTTAGAGTCAAGCTAAGAAGAAGTGATGTTTGTGGGAAAATGTACAAGTGGATCAACCACTACCTCAAAAACAGAACGGCCAGAGTCCAAGTACAAGAGCAGATGAGCAAAAAGGTGACACTCGAGCAGGGAGTACCCCAAGGGGGAGTACTGTCACCCACACTCTTCCCGGTGTATATAAACGACATTACAGAGAATATACCAAGAAGAGTCCATAGCTCAATGTTTGCAGACGATCTGGCTATGTGGACCTCTGAAAAGAATCTCACCATAGCAAGAAATCGGATGCAGCAGGCCCTAACATCGCTGGAAGAGTGGGCTAACTCATGGCTGGTCAAAATAAACGAGGAGAAAACCACATGCACAATATTCTCGCTTTCAATCAAACCCCAAAATACCAAATTAAGTTTAAATGGCAAATTCCTGCAGCCAAACGACAATCCAAACTATCTGGGAGTCACATTTGATCGGCGCATGACATGGAAAAGTCAGATCGAGAGAAACCGAATGAGAGCCAGAGAAAGAATGGCAATCATGAGGAAACTTGCTGGCACAAGCTGGGGAGCAAACGAAAGCATACTAAAGAAACTGTACACTGGAAGAGTGAGACCAGTTCTCGAGTATGGCATTGCGGCAAGGACAACAGCAGCAAAGGCGAACTTCGATAAAGTTAGCAAACTTCAAAACCAAGCCATGAGAGTTATAACAGGAGGCATGAAGTCAACGCCAATTGTAGAACTTGAAAAGATTACAAAACTGCAATCCATGACCGATAGAAGAGACTGCAGAGCCCAGCTGCAATCAGAGAAACTCCGAAGACTGACTGACCATCCAATGCACCAGAGACTAAACAATTTGGGAAATGGGAAACTAAAGCGGAGAAACTTTGCAGAAATAGCCAAAGCAAAGATGCACAAAGATCCCATAAACGCACTAACAACACCAAAACCCATCACTACTGTACGAAAACCTACCTGGAGGCAGGATATATTTCCAGAGGTGGTAGAAAATATACCAGGTATTGGAAACAAAAACTGCCAGACTGAAAAAGAAAGGAGAGATACTACCCTAAGCTTTATATCGAAAAACTACCCAAGCATGGACTGGACCCATGCATACACCGACGGTTCTGTAACAAACACTACACAGAACGGAGGGGCAGGAGCATTCCTGAACCTACCAAATGGCAGAAAAATAACACTGTCATTCGCTACTGGTAAGTACACAAGCAATTTCAGAGCGGAGGCAGAGGCACTGAGGGCGGCAGTGGAAGAAATGGTAACACATAAAGAAAATTAAAGCCATATAGTCCTGCTTACAGATGCTCTCGCCGTAGTCACAGCGCTAAAAAGCCAGAAAAACACTGAGCTTAATGACTTAAGAGCAGCACTCTGCAAACTGTGCCAGCAGTCCGCACCAAAAAGGGTAGTGGTACAGTGGGTCCCATCACACTGCAACATCCAAAGCAACGAGGAGGCAGACAGACTGACAAAAGAAGGTGCAAGACTACCACAAACAGATTCTAGTATGACGTACGAAGAGTCAAAACGGCTTATCAAAGCCAGATACATGACCAAATGGGAAACCGAACATACTGGTTACACCAAAAACGATGCCTATTACCAGTTGAACAGAAGAGAGCAGGTCGTTGTCTTCAGACTTCGCACTGGCCACAATAGACTGAGGTACCACCTATTCAACAAATTGAAGATAGGTGGTACCGACGAATGCCCGTGCGGTACCGGTAAAATGACCGCTGAACATCTGCTGCAGAACTGCCCGACATACGAGGATCAGAGAGAGCAGATGTGGCCATCACCAGTGGAACTGCAAGACAAGCTCTATGGCAGTGTCGACAGCCTCAGGATGACCGCCGCTTTTTTCGAAAAAATAATGGTTACTGTCTGACTGCTTACGAAGAAGAAGAAGAAATGAAACATACTGATCAAGGTGGGAGAGAATTGTAATCAGGCTTAAGTGACCTCACATTTTCATTTGTGATCCTGGAAACAGGCTGTATCACTGCCATCTGGTCAACAAGGTGGGGATCGACACTGTAATCCCCAAAGTGGTTAGCTTATTGAGGAGCCTTACATTGCAGTAGCCAGAGAAACCCCTTTCCACCTCAAGTACTCCTCAGGATGTAATCTGCTACCAAAGAAACATTGAGATTTGTCTCAACTCAGCACAAGAAACTTCGAGCAAGAACTTCTCTGGCTGCCTTCATCTATTGTGCTTATCTTCTTTTCAGACATGTCAGCGAGGAGCTAAAAGACAATAATATGTCATCCTCTGAAGGCGAGTTGGAGAACAGCACCCATCACGATCGAGAGGATTCTTCTCTGAATATCCACAAATACAAAGAAAGAGAAATACGTGGAGGTTTGTACAGCTTGCCTTTCATCATCCTTTTTGTTGTTCACTACATTAGGAGAATGGTGTCACCACAACAGTTGACCTGCTTGTAAAAAAGCAAGTGTCTTCTATTTGCATTGTTGGTTTCAATAGCATTTGGTCACACCACATTAAAAATTGAATGCAATTTCACCTGTGAAACCATTATTTTTAGCACGCCACGTTTTACTGCGATTGTTGACTTTGAGAGCCTTTTTGGTCAGTTGGTCTAAACTATGATTTTGTTGTATGTATAGACATAAATGAATAAAGAACTTGTTGGTGTTTTTGTTGTGTGTGTATTAGTTTCTGAGATACAAGACAATGAAGGTGAAAATTGATATAACAAAGCACACACTTTTAGACTCACTGATGAAAAGTTAGCTTGGAATACTTTCCAGCAAGTGGCAACAAACTTTCTAGGAAACAAATAAGATTGCAGTACTATGAAAGACTAGTGTGCAACATGTCCCAGAAATTACACTTTTCACACTCTCATGTGGATTTCTTCCCTGCTAACTGCGGTGCTGTCACTGATGAGCATGAGAAATGATTTCATCAGGACATTACTATTCTCGAAAACATTTACCACAGGAAAGGAGATGCAGCATGTTCATTGGTTAACATCTTCTGCAGCCATCTAGCATACAGTTTTTTTATAACCAAGATTTCTTGTCACAATCACTGAACATGAAATTTCCAAAAATTCGACAGACAATGCAGAAATTGTGAAATAATGATTTTCTAGCATTTTTGTGCTCACTTATTTCACCAAATTGTTATCACAATGGGCCATCCACTACGATCTATATCATGGATATTTGTCTGCCCTTCTTTAAACATTCAACACCGTTTTCTAGTCATAACATCTGGCCCATAAACCTCACTAAGTTGTTTGTGAATTTCTGCAGTGCTATTGTCTTTTGCTAACTAAATATGGATCACAGCACAATCCCACAGATGGCAGGACTATTTAATTTTGCACGCAGCATGAAACAAGATTTTGCACATGCACGTTTATGACTTCTAACTTCAGTTAAGCCGTCATGTCAAAACGGAACTTATTTTAAAAATGAGTCTCGTATATTCAAATGTGTAAAACATATTTTATAGATATTCTTTTAAAAAAGATCCAAACTGATGTTTTCATGACCATGACATTTTCAGCAGCCCAGACAACATAAAGGGAACTTAATTTAATCTCAGATGTCCACAAAATGTTCAAATTTGTTGTCCAGTGTTATTGTAGTTTGTAAATTTTTTTTTCTTATTTTCAGTTCTAGAATGTTTTTTGCATTGTTTATTTTCATTTAGTTGCCAATTGTCAGTAAAATTGATTAACCTTTTCTTTCAGAATACACAGACGATGATGGGGTAAGATGGATTCTCAGTAAGCCAAAACCAACATTCGTCTTACTACAGCCAGATGTGATCAATAACAAGACACGAAACAATCACTTCACCAGATATTCAGATGTCAGATCTAAAGGTAGGCCCACTTTCTAAAGCTAGATCAGCCATAGTTCATTAATTTTGTTTTAGTGCGAGAGCCTTCTTTTTCCTCATCGTTAGTACTCAAACTCCTGTTACCAAGCCCTGAGAACGGAATTCATTGTGTCGTAGTTTACAGCTTGACTGTGATATTTGCACCTTTCAATCATAGCCACATGGATAACAAAGCCACATCAAATGGAGGTGGATGGGTCTATTACAGACTAAGGAATGGAGAATAAAAAACTTGAATATTAAACAACGGAAACATACTCCAATAACTTCAGTGCAGAAACAGAGGCACTGAAGGCCACAGCTGAGCTTGTAATCCAAGAAAAAGATATCCACTAAGAAAACATAGTGTGACAGATTTAATCTTGGCAGACAAATCTTGTCTCCCTATTGACAGCTTATTTTTGTCTAGAATTACTTTGCAATCGTAATTATAGATATTTCTTTAAATTTAGAGGTGGACTTTCCACTGGACCTGACCACTCATGTCAGGAAATGCCACGACAGTGTCACGGATTAATATCGGCGCTCAGGACGCCATTTTGAAAGTAGCACGGCAGAGAAAATAGTCCAGGGTTATAAAAACCGGGGCAATCTGTGAGCCCAGACATTCATTCAAAGAGATTCACAAGAGAGACATTCAGAGAGATACATTACCAGAAAGACGATTCAGAGAGGGACTCACTTTGAGAGTCGATTCAGTCAGAGAAGACTGAATGTCGCATTGACGGAGTTCCAGTTTACAGAAGTAAAGTATTCATTTGTGAGTAATTAGATAGAATTTCATCAGGTTGAAGTTTAACCAACGTCAGCCACATGGGCGACCTTTCATGTTTATAGTCATCGTAGAGATCTCACAGAAGCAGTCTAGATCAGTCATAGCTACCCACTATAGGAAAGAACAGGCTTCCTAAATCTAGATCGGCTGGGAGAAAACTTTACCATTTGACACGTGTCGATCCGCGCCAGGTTACCACGTGGTCAACCGGCCCTCATTTAACACAAGCGGTCTACATACGCCAGTTTAAACATGTGGCTGCCTTCACTGAGTTTGTAATCATCGTAGATTCCCAGCAGAAGCTTAGTCTTTCGATATCCACCACGCCGATTGACAGTCGTTGCTGAGGAACGGAACCAAGAACGTTTTACCTGGGTTGGGTTTAAACCATGAATTAACCATCAGCGTCAATACGCCATAATTCGGGATTCACATTACAGCAGGCCAAGTACGGAAAGTAGACTGCGGACAATAGTTTTAGGTTTAGCAGTAGTGAGTGATTTAAGTTAGGTAACCATTAGTTAGGAGCGTGTAGGAAGTTGTGTATGGTAGAAGAGTGATTTAAGTTAGGTAACCATTAGTTAGGAGCGTGTAGGAAGTTGTGCATGATAGAAGAGTGATTTAAGTTAGGTAACCATTAGTTAGGAGCGTGTAGGAAGTTGTGTATGGTAGAAGAGTGATTTAACCTTAAGCACGCCCTTGTCCGTTCTCTTTGGACCAGCTCGGCCTGCAAAAACGGTGTGCGGAAAAAATTATTTTTTTTTGAACGGAGTCACTCCTGACAGCCATTTTTTACTGCTGAGTACGTCCTCCATATATACACGATATTTTGCCGGTTAAAGTATCGTGTGTTCGATTACAAATGGCTTTTGAACAGTTTTAATTTTGTATACGCCGTTTGGAGCAAGCCGACTTTTTGCGAAAGGGGAAGTAGGTTGTTGAGAAAGATTTTTATCGCGTAGATCTGTTTATTTTGTTTGGTTAAATGAAAGAACTACGTTTGAATTGGAAACTAACAGTTGTGGCGATATTGTAAACACAGTATCGATACGTTGTTGTGGTTTCAATGGTTTTCTATCGAAGCGACTAGGCCTAGTGGTCGAGTCCAAATTTTTCCCGAGATTTTCATAAATTTTCAACTTCATCTTTTTAAATCTCAAAAACTAACAAACATACAACAAAAACAATAACACCCACATGTTCGTTATGCTATTGTGTATCTACACACCAGAAAATCATATTTATTGACAAACAAACATAAAAGTTACAAATTTTGAAAGACGACTACCACAGCGACTAATTAAGAAAATTAATTAGGTCAAATTTTTTCCAAAAATAATGTGGAGTGCGTAAGGTTAAGTTAGGTAACCATTAGCTCGGAGCATGTAGGAAGTTGTGTATGGTAGAAGAGTGATTTAAGTTAGGTAACCATTAGCTCGGAGCGTGTAGGAAGTTGTGTATGGTAGAAGAGTGATTTAAGTTAGGTCACCATTAGCTCGGAGCGTGTAGGAAGTTGTGTATGGTAGAAGAGTGATTTAAGTTAGGTAACCATTAGCTCGGAGCGTGTAGGAAGTTGTGTATGGTAGAAGAGTGATTTAAGTTAGGTCACCATTAGTTAGGAGCGTGTAGGAATTTGTGTATGGTAGAAGAGTGATTTAAGTTAGGTAACCATTAGTTAGGAGCGTGTAAGAAGTTGTGTATGGTAGAAGAGTGATTTAAGTTAGGTAACCATTAGTTAGGAGCGTGTAGGAAGTTGTGTATGGTAGAAGAGTGATTCAAGTTAGGTAACCATTAGTTAGGAGCGTGTAGGAAGTTGTGTATGGTAGAAGGGTGATTTAAGTTAGGTAACCATTAGCTCGGAGCGTGTAGGAAGTTGTGTATGGTAGAAGAGTGATTTAAGTTAGGTAACCATTAGTTAGGAGCGTGTAGGAAGTTGTGTATGGTAGAAGAGTGATTTAAGTTAGGTAACCATTAGTTCGGAGCGTGTAGGAAGTTGTGTATGGTAGAAGAGTGATTTAAGTTAGATAACCATTAGTTAGGAGCATGTAGGAAGTTGTGTATGGTAGAAGAGTGATTTAAGTTAGGTAACCATTAGTTAGGAGCGTGTAGGAAGTTGTGTATGGTAGGAGAGTGATTTAAGTTAGGTCACCATTAGTTAGGAGCGTGTAGGAAGTTGTGTATGGTAGAAGAGTGATTTAAGTTAGGTCACCATTAGTTAGGAGCGTGTAGGAAGTTGTGTATGGTAGAAGAGTGATTTAAGTTAGGTCACCATTAGTTAGGAGCGTGTAGGAATTTGTGTATGGTAGAAGAGTGATTTAAGTTAGGTAACCATTAGTTAGGAGCGTGTAAGAAGTTGTGTATGGTAGAAGAGTGATTTAAGTTAGGTAACCATTAGTTAGGAGCGTGTAGGAAGTTGTGTATGGTAGAAGAGTGATTCAAGTTAGGTAACCATTAGTTAGGAGCGTGTAGGAAGTTGTGTATGGTAGAAGGGTGATTTAAGTTAGGTAACCATTAGCTCGGAGCGTGTAGGAAGTTGTGTATGGTAGAAGAGTGATTTAAGTTAGGTAACCATTAGTTAGGAGCGTGTAGGAAGTTGTGTATGGTAGAAGAGTGATTTAAGTTAGGTAACCATTAGTTCGGAGCGTGTAGGAAGTTGTGTATGGTAGAAGAGTGATTTAAGTTAGATAACCATTAGTTAGGAGCATGTAGGAAGTTGTGTATGGTAGAAGAGTGATTTAAGTTAGGTAACCATTAGTTAGGAGCGTGTAGGAAGTTGTGTATGGTAGGAGAGTGATTTAAGTTAGGTCACCATTAGTTAGGAGCGTGTAGGAAGTTGTGTATGGTAGAAGAGTGATTTAAGTTAGATAACCATTAGTTAGGAGCATGTAGGAAGTTGTGTATGGTAGAAGAGTGATTTAAGTTAGGTAACCATTAGTTAGGAGCGTGTAGGAAGTTGTGTATGGTAGGAGAGTGATTTAAGTTAGGTCACCATTAGTTAGGAGCGTGTAGGAAGTTGTGTATGGTAGAAGAGTGATTTAAGTTAGGTAACCATTAGTTAGGAGCGTGTAGGAAGTTGTGTATGGTAGAAGAGTGATTTCAGTTAGGTAACCATTAGTTAGGAGCGTGTAGAAAGTTGTGTATGGTAGAAGAGTGATTTAAGTTAGTTAACCATTAGTTAGGAGCGTGTAGGAAGTTGTGTATGGTAGGAGAGTGATTTAAGTTAGGTCACCATTAGTTAGGAGCGTGTAGGAAGTTGTGTATGGTAGAAGAGTGATTTAAGTTAGGTAACCATTAGTTACGAGCGTGTAGGAAGTTGTGTCTGGTAGAAGCGTGTAGGAAGTTGTGTCTGGTAGAAGCGTGTAGGAAGTTGTGTCTGGTAGAAGCATGTAGGAAGTTGTGTCTGGTAGAAGCATGTAGGAAGTTGTGTCTGGTAGAAGCATGTAGGAAGTTGTGTCTGGTAGAAGCGTGTAGGAAGTTGTGTATGGTAGAAGCATGTAGGAAGTTGTGTCTGGTAGAAGCGTGTAGGAAGTTGTGTATGGTAGAAGAGTGCAACTGTTATACGTGTAGTAATAAAGAATTTGTTTTTATTGTTTTGAAATAGTGTCCTTAGTTAGTTTATTGAAGTGTTAGTTGATGTGATAGATCTTGAGACTGAAAAGGTGGATAGTCGAGGTGCGGCCACAGAGAGCCGGAAGAGCAAAACCCTGTTCCGTCTGCTACAATAGTATTCCTGGCTGATGCCGTGTCAGTATCAGCAGCTCTAAAACAACACAAAAATGAAGATTGCGAGCAATGTATGCTCTCCCTGACACAGCTCTCAACATAACACCTAAGGTTGGTCATACAGTGGATTCCATCCCACTGCAATATTAAAAGCAATGAAGCTGCAGACAAACTAGCAAAGAGTGGAGGAGCATCCCTTCAAACACTGAGCATCACGTATAATGAGGCCAAGACCATAATTAAAGCCAACTTCAGGGTAAAATGGGCTGATTAACACCCCGACTTCCGAAAAGAAGACAGCTACTTTAACTTAACTAGAGAAGAGAAAGTCATCATCTTCAGACTGAGAACTGGGCATACCAGACTCAAGGGTCATCTTTACAAGAAAATGAGGATTGGGACAGATGACAAGTGCCCATGTGGGGAGCATATCATGACCGTGGAACACATCCTACAAAGCTGCATGCTCACGCAGGAAGAGAAAGAACAATACTGGCTTCTCGATGCAGACATGATACAAAAGCTGAATGGAGATAAAACCGCCTTACAAACAACAAGTTCAATTGTAATAGAAATCAGGACCTTAATATGAGGATAAACGAAAAAGAAGAAGAAAAATACTTACTAAGTTATCAAACATTGATCTGTCTATATCTGTTGAGACTTTAGTGTCTTAAAGTTTCTACAGGATGGAGTAGCCAGCCCCCATGCTCAGTCCTCCTTAGTCACTTCATACAACATGTTTGGCAGGTTACAGTGTTACAATTCTTTGCTCCCCATTGGTACCCAGCGCTGTGCATGTTGCAAGAGGGGACTGATAAGAGCTGTACGTGCAGTTTGGAAGCACATCATATACTAAAGAAAGTAACCATTGCAAGCGCCATTAAATGTCTCATAGATTTGTTACAGTCTTCCTGTAAGGAGATCAGCTGTGTTGATGACCCATTATTCTTCTTCTCCGTTTAGTTCCTTACTAAGCATTGGGTCACCACTATAATTGACCCCATACAAGATGATTGTGACAAACAACTTTGTGTGCACTTGCAGAGTTGATTTCCCGTAGCAATTTCTTTTCACGTGATGAGGTTGCTAGCCCCAAACACAACCCACTTTAGTCATCTTTTATGACATGCATGGAGGTGTATTTGACCCATTCTTCCCTCTACAGTAAGAAAAGTTAATATTTCTGACAACCTTTCACTATTGGATAATTTTTCTACTAATGCTACTTGTGCTTGACGCTTGAGTTAAGTACTCATGCCGACTCTCTTTGATGGCAGGTTACATTACCTCTCTTCACATCCCGAGGCATACTTGAAAAGGTGAACCAGGGTCCTTCTAGATCGGGGTCCTTCTAGATTAGGATCCTTCTAGATTGTAGTCATCTTGTTCGTCACATTCATTTATACATGTGAAGTTCAGTTCTCTGAATAAATGTTGTAGTGGAGAGGTCTTCGACTTCCAAACAGCTTCGTGTGGAGATTTGTATGCAATTAGCTAAGCATATAACAATATTGCAGGATATATTCGCTGTTTGTAGTGCTTGTCGTACTTATATATTGGGGATGGAGTGTAAGTGATCATTCAATCTGTTGTGTCCCATTCTCACGTGGAACAGGATCACTTGCTCTGCTCAATCAAGGTAGTGATAGTTGTCTCTCCTTTTGTTGACTTTCCTAATGGCTTGGAAATGGGTCTCTTCATTTCTTAAAAGGTGGTTGTTTGTTCTTGTGTTGCTGCCTCCTTTGTTAGCCTTTTTTTTAAAATGTATGACTGCAGTGCAGTGTGGTACTCCTCAGTAAGCGCACTGATAAGTAGATCACATTGCTGGTCTTCACCTAATATTCCCGACTAACATGAAACAACCTGTTTCTAGGGAGAACATCTTGGAAGTGAGATAGGGGTCTTGATCAGCATGTTTTACCTGACCAATATAGTCTGGTCAGCATGTTTCACCTGACCAACAAAGTCTGGTCATTATGTTTCACCTGACCAACAATCTGGCCAACATGTTTTGCTTGACCAACATAGTCTGGTCAGCATGTTGCACCTGATTAACATAGTCTGGTCAGCATGTTTCACCTGACCAACATAATCTGGTCAGCATGTTGCACCTGACTAACATAGTCTGGTCATTATGTTTCACCTGACCAACAATCTGGCCAACATGTTTCACCTGATTAACATAGTCTGGTCAGCATGTTTCACCTGACCAACATTAGTCTCTCCCCCCCCCCCCCCCCACCACCATTAGGATTCACTTGAGAACATAGTCTGGTCATTATGGTTCACCTGACAAACATTAGTCCCCCCCCCCCCCCCCCCCCCCCCCTATTGTCCTGTTAAATTCTGGCCTTTTTTATTTCAGAGGAGAAATGGCCAACTGTAAATGAACTTTCAAATCAAAGAGGTATTATGCAAAAAGTCAATGGCTGGAAATTGTATTTTTCTGCCTCACAGCTAGAGGAATTGGTAAGACAGTTTATATGAACTAATTCATTCTTTAATCAACAGTTTGATAGATCTTGATGGTTGAATATTCAGGTATGAATCAAGAGGGGAAGAGCATCACATATGTCCATTGCAGTCTCTTGAGTCAACTGTGGCTCACGTAATAAACTTGCATGTACAAAAATATGTCCTAAACTATAAGTATAATTAATATCTATTTTCAGTTCAGATTTAAAATGTCAGAGCAATGGGGGACGGCGTGGGCTAGTGGTTAAGTGACACAGCTCACACACCGAAGGTGCTGGGTTCGATCCCCATCATAGTACCGGCTGTTACCCCAGAGAAGTAAACCCTTAGAAAATGCAAGAGGAAGCAGACCCTTACATAAAATGCACGCCGAAGTCGGATGCGCTAGGCCGAAAGACGCACACTGAATTAAAGAATAAAGAAATAAGGCAAACGCCAAAACAAAAACAAAAAATTTGATAGATCTTAATGGTTGAGTGAGGATTCAGTTGAATGTTCAGGAATGAATGAAAAGTGGAAGAGCAGAACATATTTCCATTGCAGTCCCTTGAATCAACTGGCCCGTGTGATAAACGTGTGTGTACAAAGATATGTCCTAAATTATATGTATAATTATTATATATTTTTCAGTGCAGATTAAAAATGTCAGAGCAATATCCTGCTGCTTGCAATCTTCATGCAAAACTTGTAATTCCGAGATGGCGTTATTGATTTGAATTTAGCTCTAGCACTAAAAAGCCAGAAAAATACTGAACTTAATGATTTAAGAGCAGTACTCTGTCAACTATGCCAACAGTCCGCACCAAAAAGGGTAGTGGTACAGTGGGTTCCATCCCACTGCAACATCCAAGGCAACGAGGAGGCAGACAGACTGGCAAAAAAAGGTGCAAGACTACCACAACTAGATACTAGTATGACATACGAAGAGTCAAAAAGGCTTATTAGAGCTAGATACATGACCAAATGGGAAACTGAACATACTGGTTACACAAAAAACGATGCCTATTACCAGTTGAACAGAAGAGAGCAGGTCGTGGTCTTCAGACTTCGCACTGGCCACAATAGACTGAGGTACCACCTATTCAACAAATTGAAGATAGGTGGCACTGACGAATGCCCGTGTGGTACCGGGAAAATGACCGCTGAGCATCTGCTGCAAAACAGCCCGACATACAAGGATCAGAGAGAGCAGATGTGGTCATCACACTAGACGAGCTCTATGGCTGTGTCGACAGCCTCAGGATGACCGCTGCTTTTTTTCGAAAAAATAAAGGTTGATGTCTGACTGCGTACGATGAAGAAGAAAGAAGAAGAATTTAGCTCTGACTTCTGTTAGGCACTACAGGAACTGAAATTGCCTTCTTTGGGTTAAATAGGTTGCTGCTGTTATTGTAAGCCGTTTTTGTTGTAGGATTTCTGCTATATGCCATCAATCCACCTACAATGTTGTCTTCCTTGAGCCTTGTAACTATATCTTCTTGTGTTATATGCACACAGTGGTAGATGACAAGTTAACTTAACTCAACAGAGTCGATATACAACCAGTTTCTTTTATATTCACTTGAACTTAAAAATAACTATGCGCATCCAATCTATTCTTGAATGTATTAATTTACCCTGCTTCCACTATTTCCCACAGCAATGCATTCCAAGCATTTACCACTCTCTGATTAAAACAACATTTCCTGGTATCAAATCTAGACCTTTCTGTAATTAATTTGTGGTTGTGCTCTCTTGTTCTTGTAGGTGACTATTTTGAAAAAAAATTGTTATAGTCTAATTTATCCTTTCTGTTGATTATCTTATAAACATTTATTAAGTCACCTTGATTTGATCGAACCATCAGATTTTCTATCTTGCTATGCAGTTAGCACTTTCTAATCTCATCATTTGGGGGGACTGAGTGGTCTCGCTGTAAGACGTCAGCCTCGGGTGCTGGAGGTCGCGAGTTCAATACATGGTGAAGACCCGAATTTTTTCACATGAACTTTCTAGTATTTCCTCAGATCTCTGGGTAGTAGAGATTGGACGCCTGTATGCATGGTCGCACATATTAAAAATCCCTTGGCAGTTGGAAATAGAAAAGAGTAGGCTTAACGGCCGCTGCACGGGCAAAATTCAAAATGATGTTAAAAACCTACCAAATCTATTACGGGATCTTTGCTAAGATTCTTCAAATATATGAAAACAAACAGAGCACTTATTGGTTAAACCGAGTGCAATAGCGTTGATTCATCGACTAAACTAAACAAAATCTCATTATTTCTCATTCTCTCTCATCTGATGACAGTGATGACTTTTCTGAGACATTTAATTTCACACACTGTAATTTTCTAAAGTCTGACACTGGCATAAAAAAGTTGATCTAAATATACTTTTTCATCATCAGTCCCGTAACCTGACAGATCATTGGGGCACCAATACTGCAGATTGTTGGATCAGTTCCCGTCACTCTACTCGGTTTTGTGCCAGGATATCGAATCTTCCATCTGGCAGAGTTAACAGAAATACCTCAGTGGTATGATTGGCATTGTTGCATATTGAGACAGCTGACGCATTTCTAATTTTTCGCAATGCTTTCTGCAATATCTGTGTGTTTTGGGCCGTTTTGCACCTGGCGAAGCCCATCCCTCTCCAGGCAACATGTCCCTCCACATTGTGAATTTTCTATGATCTCCCAGTCTTCTCAAACATGGTGTCACATGTTCACTCTGAAGGTTAGCCCTTCCGTATTCTTTTTTCCGACCTCATTTTCATCTTGGCCGAATTCTTTTAATCGCTCTTGTGTATTCTGTGTTTGACTTTATCCTATAATATGTAGATTGAAATACATGTCAGTGCTTTGAAGGGTACAAGTCCAATCGGAAAAACGCACATAAAACGCGTTACACAATAGGAACCTGCAACACTGCAATCGTAGAACCAACTATCACTGAAAAACACATGATTCAAGAGCGAATCTGATCAGCAGCCATGTTGGCGCTCGGCCCGGAATATACTTTTTATCTGTTCTTATTGTTTATGTAATGCTGACAGTTGATAATTCACAGAAAGGGAATAGCATGCCTAATTCACCTTGTAACAGTTAAGCAAAAAAAGCACATAACACGCATCTAAATATAACATTTAGAGCAGATAGGATAAAGACATTTGGAAGATCAGATTAAACAAATTTCCTCAGGACAATATAACTAACGTTGGTTTCCGATTCACTGCCTTAACAAATCCCATAGCAGGAAAACTGAGGCGCTAATCCAGTCAGGCACAACATACTGACAAGGACGTCACGTCAGGGTCAGGAACTATATATTGACCAAGACCTTAATCTCTTTTCCAAATAGAGTTCCCTGGAAGCTGGTTGTTTTTAAGGCAGCCTGGCTGATGAGATATGGATCGGTGTGATCCCCATAGTAGTTAGTGCCACGCAGATGAAGCCAAGCATAGCACAACCGCCTGGAGGACATCAGACCACCTTCATCAGCATGCTCGGGATGTGAGTAAAGCCACTTAATGTCCTTTTCAGGGCGCAGAAAAGAGTAAACTTACTCATTGTGGGCATTAAACAACAACAATCCCATAGCAGCAGTTTTGAAATTGTTACGTTATCATGTTATGTTCTCAGATGGATGTAGAGAAAGATATGCAACAACAGTTCTGTGATATACAAGCAGCTTTAACTCAACTCCCAACACATAAAGTCAACAATGAGGAGACTCTGAAGATACATGAGATGTCTCAGGTATGTGTTTGCCCTCATGTCCCTGGAGCTAACATTCTGTAGCTCTGAGCAATCAGACTCTTACTTAGCTTAATTAACTTAACTAAATTTAACCTTTAGCACGCTACATTTTATTGGCGAAAATTTTCGCAACATTATATTTCGCTATCGCAGTTGACTTTCAAATTTTTTAACTTTTCTGTTTGTTGGTCAATAAATATGATTTTCTTGTGTGTAGAGACACAATTGAATAAAAAACGCGTGGATGTTATTGTTTTTGTTGTGTGTTTCTGAGATACAAAAAGATGAAGGTGAAAATTTATTGAAAAACCAAAAAAAATTTGGGCTCAACCGCTAGGCTTAGTCGCCCCGATAGAAATCCATGGAAACCACAACAACGAATCGATACTGTGTATTAAATATCAACACAACTGTTAGTTTCCAATTCAAACATAGTTATTACATCTAAACAAACAAAATAAACACATCCCGATAAAGAGCTTTCCCAACAGCCTACTTCACTTTTTGCAAAAAGTCGGCTAGCCCCAAGCAACATAATAAGAAGATAAATTGTTCAAAATCCATTTGTAATCTAACATACAATATTTTAACCGGCAAAAAAATCTGTGTAGATGGACGTGACGTATTCAGCATTTAAAAAATGGCTATGGTTAGGGTCCTCCGTAAACAAAATAATTTTTTTTTCAATTTCCAATTTTGTAGGTCGAGTGTATCAAAATAATTTTGACAGCCACACACTAAAGGTTATCGTATTTATACTGGTTTAGAAGATTCTACAGATTCTATACAACCAGTTTCTTGGAGGGTGGATTAACTGATATGCGAGTCCATCTTAATAGACTCTACTAGAGCTAAGTAGACCCTCAGCCAGTTAGGCACCATCTATAGTTGCTCTTAACAGATCACCCGGGGAAAGGTACAAATAACTTAGGTAGATTTTTAACTAGAATTTTGTTTGGACATCGGCAGATAAACCTACTCTTTTTGATTTCCAACTGCTAAGGAATTTTTAACGTGCGACACTAAATATAGGAGTCTGATCTCACTACCCAGAGATCAGGGGAATATTTCCCAGCAGATTCACGTGAAAAAAATCCCAGTCTCTACCGTGATTCGAATCCATGATCTCTATCACCTGAGGTGGACACCTTACCTTGAGGCCACTGAGTCCACCTTGTTGCTCCTGAAGGCAATCAGTGCTAAGTATATTTCATGCTGAGTTTGTTAGTTACTCATCGCAAGCGAAGGTGATGACATCATCGGGCAGTTTTATCTTGATGCTGTAACTTGCGCTGTATTCATTCGGGTCATAGTGAGGAAGAAGCTGCGCTGGTCATCAAACTCACTCTCTGGTTCCGAACTCAAACTATCTTCGACCAATGGCAAGACATAAGTCAAGACGACTGGAGGTAATTCAAGATGCAGGCACTATGGTCCCACCTCTTTGAGACCAGGGGTGGCTTAAAACCTGCAGGGTTCGAACCCACACCGTTTCTGTTCATCACTTTGAAAAGTGAGTGCCTTACCTCTCGACCACAACGACCCCCGTGCTAAGTTTGTAGAATGATTTTACATGAATGAGCTGTTATTAATGGACCTAGTTAACTCCTTTTATTCAGCCTATCCAGTTTACCAAGTTGTAAATTGGTACTTGACTTGAAGTGTTGGGCTGCTAGATAGAACCTGGCACCTCTCCTCAGAAAAAGCTGTGAGATCTCTAACATTCTATTCTTGATGGCAGCCCTCACTATGGATCTACTTTTACCATTTTTTGTAACATTGACCTGTTCCTTATGGTCTCCCTTGAGACCTAGAATTGCACATTAAGCTACTGCTTCATCAATCCATATCCTTTTGTTATACCCATAATGCTTTATTTCTCTGGCTTCCTCTTCCATTGCTCTTTGCCTCGCCTCTCTCACTTTTCTCTTTGCTTGAGCTTCCATTTCATTGCATGTTTAGTTAAACTGTTGAATTGTCTATGGAGGATATAACTTTCTGACTTATAATCTCCAACCTTACTGGCTGTTGTGTTCTCTACCACATGTCTATGTTTCTTATCATTTCTGCTCAAAATAAATTTCAGCCATTTGTGTTGAGCAATCTAGTTTTTCTGTGAGAATGCTCAAGAGTTACATATTAGGTAGAGTGAGACTTGTTCCCCAAGTGTAAATACGTACAGAAGCAAGTACGAGTCTGTTTTTTTGCAGGAAATATAAATTGGAGCCGAGGGAGCTCAGTGGTTAGGGCACTGGCTTCTCAGCCAAACAATCATATTTCAGTCCCCAGTTTGTGCTGGATTTTTCTTATCACAAAAACGGCTCCTGAAGTCGACTCAGCCAAAAAAATTAGGTGCCAGAATAATCTTCTGAAGTAAAGTCGGTCAGTGAGAGGTTGACCACATCACCCTTAGTGTCAACAAAATTAGGTGCCAGAATAATCTTCTGAAGTAAAGTCGGTCAGTGAGAGGTTGACCACATCACCCTTAGTGTGCCATTGGTAACAAAAATAGTTGCCTAACACCATATTCCCAATATGCTACACCTGCGTGTTAATGGGATCTTTACTAAATCTGGGGGAAGGTAATCTGGTCAGGAAAAATATACTGATCAGACATGTCAGTCAGGTTCAGGCAAAACATACTGGACAAGACCCTCACAGTTGCTTCCTCGTAGCCCTTCCTGGAAACAGGCAATTTTAATGGCAGCCTGGCTAATAAGGTGAAGGATCGACGTGATCCCCGAAGTAGTTAGCGGCACGCAGATGAAGCCACGCATAGCACAACCGCCTGGAGGACCACGGGCCCACCTTCGTCAGCATGCTCAGTATGTGAAGAAAGCTACGACAACCCACTACTTAATGTCCTTTTTAGGGCACACAAAAGAGTAATCCTACTCAATGTGGGCATTCAACAACAACTGTAATCTGGACAAGTCTCATGTCTGTGCCCAATACATATCTTATTGCAATACTTACACCACTGGAATAAAGCGCTTATTGTTAATCAGTATAAAATACTTTTGAAATATGCAGCAAAGTAATCTTATTCAAGCTTGTGTGCCCCAAAGTGAGGAAGACTAAGAATGTCTATTGTGGACTAAAACCAAAACTAACAATGTATCTCTTATTTTTTCACAGGCTAACATTCAAAGATGTCAGTTGATACAGAGTCAGCTGACTGATGCCAGGGCAGCCATGATACGTACACTGGAACACAAACCCCGTATTCAGGAAATTGTCACCAAACACCAGAGCAAGCGACCTATTAAGAAGAAGGAGCGGACGTAGCATAAGGCTTTCATTTAGTTTTTCGTCTTCTCTTCTCCACTTGTTTTCATTGGTGGATATGAACATACAGAACATCCGTTGGGTGTGCTCAAGTTCAAGGGCAGTTAAAAGGTGGTCTAATAGAAGATACCACTGTTGATTGTCAGGTCTCGGCTTGCGTGATGTGGGAGTGATTAGTTCTATCCCATCCATCGCGTATCCATTTACAGCTGGGTGTATGAGAGCACACCATGACTGGAAAGTGTACCATGTCGGAGTGGCCGGAAGAGACAAGCGCTTTAACCATTGTTTTGTGTGGTGAATCAAAACCTGAGTACTGCTCTCATCCAGGCTGATTACGGTGAAGGAGCAAATACTGGCACAGAGAATGAAGTGGTAGGGGACTGACTTGTACATAGTCCTAGTTTTTATTTGGGGGGAAGTCACTAGATGCCTTGCCATTCTCAACTTTAACAGTCAGATACTCATTTGCAACTGGGTGGATGGGAGCATTCCATGACTATGAAATCAGTTTTTCAGTGAGAAGCAAGTGTTTTAAGCACTTTGTCACTATGTGGTTTTGTTTGGTGAATGTACACTTGTGGAACATCTGTTTACCGAGTCTCAGCTTTTGTGAAGTGGGGTGATCAGCTATCTTCCTTGCGGCTTTATCTTCCCTAACATTCTGAGAGCTGGATACCAATTTACAGCTGGGTGTACACCATGAATTGTTAACGTCAATTTAGCCAGACCGAAACTTTCAATCTGATCTGTCGCTTGACACCTTGAAGCAGTAAGTTAGTTTGATCATAATCTCCAGAAATGTAAAATGCTAATGGGGAAAATAAAGTTTTGGAAGGAGGAAGAGACTTACAAGGCGTGTTCACATGAAAACTGCCCTAGTAGATTTATAACAAACATATGAGGCAGGATTAAACAAAGCAGTTGTTAAAAAGCAAACATGCTTATATAGGTAATAGTTCAGTGACCTTACGGGGACATAAACAAAACGATACCTACATTACGGCCACAAGGCTTCGAACAAAAAAAACTTACAAAAACAACTAAACAGGCACAACAATAAAACAATACAGGATGTAAAATGAGCGGTTTACTTTTGTCACCATAACAGGATGTGCCAGGAAAGTGGGAGACACAACATGCCGTTATGTAATAGAGTGGACCAAACAAGAAATGGTCAGTCAATGTGATTGCATGTGGACATAAATGGATGAAATATGAACAACAAAGAAAAACGAACCCTCAAAAACCATATACAAATGAATAAACAAAAATAATAAGTGACAGATATATCTTTCCAGCCATGACTGACTCTAGGATGATGCTATCTTGGAGCAGCAAATCTCTGTTGGGTTTGGGTTCTCATTAATCCTTGAGGCGTTTGTTCACTTCTCTTTGTGTGTGTGTTGCAAGATCCTATTTTCACCCAGTCTGAGGTGGCTCTTTCAGGTTACATCCCCAGAGAAATTTATGGAAATGGAAGAGAAAAGAGAGCAGAAGGAGAAGGGATACCTATGCAAATGTTATGGAATGTAATCAAACCATAAAGTTTGAGGAAGCCGTTGGAAAAATCAAATGCTTCTCAAGCTCAAACCAGGGGACTGCATGGGCTAGTGGCTTAGTAACGCGGCTCACAATCTGAAGGTGCTGAGCTTGATACCCATCACAGCACTGGGGGAAGCAAACCTTAGAAAATGCAGGAGGAAGCAGACCCTTACATAAAATGCATGCCGAAGTAGGATGCACTAGGCTGACAGGCTCAAATAAAAACCGTAGTGCATCGCACACCGCCTTGGGGAATAGAGAAATTAGGTGAACGCAGCAAATAAAAAATAAACAAAAAAGCTCAAACCAGTGTTAATCATTGGAGGAGCAGGAGACAGTGACTTTGGATTCTGTCTTGCCCTGGTGTCCAGAACTATTAAAGTGGTTAGCGACAGGAGAGCTGGAGTTACTGAAAATGTCATTAAGGTATATTTTATATTTATGTGTTTTATCGACTTTTAACCTTTTGTACCACTGCAGCTTCGATCTATTTATTTCATCATGCACATTACAAGATGGTAAATACTTACAGAAACAAGTATTGGTCTGTTTCCCCTGGCTGTAATTACAAAACTTCCTCCGCATAAGTCTTGAAATGGACGTAACATTTTTTTATAGTTTACACCAAGGCTGCGATATCTGTGCCTTTTGGTCTGACACATTTGATTTCTACACTGCATTCTTGGGACTGGGTTTCCTTGTCTCTTCAATCCTTGATCTCTTATCCAGGCTGTATGGTGCAGTCTGTTTCGAGGGCTGCCACTTTGAGGTGAAATAGGGTCTTGGTCAATTATGGGTCACTGACCCTGATGCAAACAGCCAGCTATGAGTCACTGGCTGCTGTTAGCTCGAGCTCATTCACTGCTACATCTTTGGCCCCAAATATAAAACGACAACCTAGACTGCAACCAAATGTCTTCTGTAGGGACAGAGACGAGAGGTAACTAACGTACCAAAATAATGGAGATTGTTAAAGGATGTGTGACTGTGCTAAACAGAAATGAGTTTGTCGAAATGATTTAGATGGGACCAGTTGTAGAACAATGAAAGGTAATTTGGGTTAAAGAGATCAGATTACTTACTATAGATGTATGTGTGTGCGCATGGTAGTGTGCAAGACAGAAAGATAATCGAGAGTAAGCAAGGGAAGCGCAGGAAAAGGTTTAGAAAGTGTTTAAACCATTAACCTTTTGAACTCTGGCTACCCAGTCTATAAAATCCTGTGCTCCTGAGATAATACACACAATGTAGACATTTGAGTACAGCTATTTACCATGACAAAACCATGTGCTCTAATTTAGTTATTCTATCTAAAATTGATCAATCTAACCGAGACAAGCTAACTATATGTGTCGACCATCGTCCGGAAAAATACGATGGGCGTACATCGGACATGTCCTTAGAATGAACAACAACCGTCTTCCATTGCTGACACTCGATTGGACACCAAGGGGCGTACGGAAAAGAGGGCGACCCAAGGAAACACTCAGAAGAACAATCATCTGAGAGGGCTCAACTATGGGCCTCAGCACCATACAAGATCTAAAAACAGTGGCGTCACACCGTTCCAACTGAAGATCAATTATTTTTGCCTTATGCACCGTATTTGCCGTGCAAAGAACATAGATAGATCTCAAATTGACTGGCCTGCTAATCTCTAATGTTCCTACTTCTGTAGAGTGTGTTAAGTAGGGGGGGGCGGTCCCCTTCCACCTCAACTGTAGTCTGATCCTCCAAAGAACGGATCTAGCTTGATCTTAATCAATGGACGAATGATCATCCGAATCAGACGCAGGTTGTCGTTCAAATAACAGCTGATAATTACCAGAATAATCACCATCTAAATCCAATTTATAGGCCTCAAAATCCTTGAAATTATTTTCAACTTGTTCTGTTGTTAGCCTTTTAGAATGGCCATTTCCTGAATTTAAAAAATCATTGTGAAGAAATGCTTCATTATTTACGCTCCCATATTTGTTATTCCCGGAAATATGTGTACTGTGTAGAAGTCATTTTATTATTGCCCAAATCCAAGCAGTACAGCCCAAAATACGCCTTTAAATAATGGTCCACCATTCACACTGGCATATGGGTGGCTCGGGGAATGGGGTGTTTACACACACCCTGATATATGGGTGTCTCGGGTTCAAATGGTTAAGGTTGACACAAACCATGAGCAAAATTGAGGGTCTCATATAAAATGGCATTTGCAAACTGATGAGTTTGTATGCAGTTTTATTGCATACATTTTCTAAGCTTTCACTTTCTCACCCTTGGAGCGCTTTCACGCTACACGACATAAATGTGACACTGATATATTGGTTAAGTTTGTGGCATTTATTATTTGTGTCTTTGTCTTGGTCAAGGACTATTTTTGTTACTGTTTTGCTAAAAATTGAGTGTATACATGCCTATCAGCTTTTTTTTTATATGAAGACAGACCAATCTGTTTCTCAAAGTGTGGCCCATATCCACAGAACAGCAGTTCGGGGGTCATCGATCATACGACGGATGATCTACATATGCCGGAGTTCTGCGACAATTCAACAGGTGGTCCACAGACGACAGGTGGTTCGCTAGCAAATTTTGAATTTCCAGCATTTGAAAGCAAAATCATTTTGACAAGATTATTTTAGGTTAAAACATTGGATACTTTAGTCAACTAGTCAAAGTTCTGATTTGTAATTTCTTTCACACAACAAACACTACTTTAGTTTTGTAAGTTCTTTCACACAACAAATACAACTTTAGTCAACCAGTCAAAGCTCTGATTTGTAATTTCTTTCACACAACAAAAACTACTTTAGTATTGTAAGATCTTTCACACAACAAACTCTATGTTAGTCTTGTAATTTCTTTCACACAACAAACACTACTTTAGTCTTGTAATTTCTTTCACACAACAAACACTACTTTAGTCAACTAGTCAAAGCTCTCGTTTGTTAGTTCTTTCACACAACAAATACTACTTTAGTCAACTAGTCAAAGCTCTGATTTGTAAGTTCTTTCACACAACAAATACTACTTTAGTCAAAGCTTTGATTTGTAACTTCTTTCACAAAACAAACACTACTTTAGTCAACTAGTAATTGTCAAAAAAAGTAATTTTGTTCTTCATTCGTTCTTAGTCTCCAACCACCAAACCCTAAAAGGATAAGTAGCAGAATGTAGTCCAGAGAACGGATTGCGTTGTGTTGTAGTTTACAGCTTGGCTGCGATATTTGCATCTTTCGGTCAAATGTGGCAGACTTCTTTAACACAAAGACACTTTAACACAAATGCCACATGGACCTTTCATGATAACAACATATATCATCTTTTTTTATTGATCTTCATCAAAACCTTTAAGCTCTCTGGGGAGCACAAATCTTCTAATGAATACACACCAAGTCCTCCTGTCCTTGACAATTGGTTCCAGCTCTGTACATGCCTTCTGTGTGTATCTTGAGCTCTCCTCTCCATTTGTGCCCTTGTCCACCTCTACAACCCTGAGGACCAGAGAAGAGACTATCCTATAATGCTATCAGCAGGTATCCCCTAGTATGTCCCATCCAACACTATTGTCTCCTCATCCCATGATTCACTGACTAAAAGCTATGCGCATCCAATCTATTTTTAAATGCATTAATTGTTCCTTCCTCCACTACTTCTTGTGGCAATGCATTCTAAGCATTCACCACTCTCTGACTAAAAAAAGTATTTCCTCATATCTGTACCTCCAGCATTGTCTACATTGCCACCAAGATGTATGAGTGGGTCCACATCGAGTAAGAGTGGATCTCCCAGCACAATCCGTCAGTTGCATCCACTTGCCTAATCCATTTCCTCTCTATGCACCTCAGTCCTAGTCTCTGTGTGACCTGTCATTAGGTACACTCAATCTCACTTTGCATTCAATTGTGTCTCATGAGACAGAAGCATCAAGCCATTGGCCAATTCCAGATCATCAAATCGTCCTGTCAGGCTCCATTGAACTCCACTTCAGTTGGTCAACGTTTCTGCTCCCACAATCCAGTCCACATTCAGCAAGTGCATCTCAAAACACAATCCATCAGTTGTATCCACTCTCATAATCCATTTCCTCTATGTACAGCTCAGTCCCAACCTCTGACCTCTCACACCTGTTTCTTATGAAGATGCGTTCTCTACCACCCTTTACTGCAGATCTATCTGTGTATAATACACGAGTCCAGTTCCTGGGGCCGCACTTTTCTTCAATACTGTCTTGGATTGTTGAGTTGAATATTTGTAGACATTGTTATAGCTTAAAATTTATAAAGAATTAAATAGGTCGGTCCATGCCCAGCCCTCTTTAGTCACCTCTTAAAATAGTTGCTTGGCCGGTTTACAGTGTTACTATTCTCTGCTCCCCTTTTGGACCCCTGCAACACTCGGACGAAAATCTCCTTATTGTCAAAACATAACAATGTGACGTGCAAGACTGTAGATGGAACAATCTCCTGTTCTTCCTGCTAGTCAGTAGTTTTCTAGTGGTTCTTGTTCATTACATAACCATTTTCCTTCCCTTGTTTGCTCCAAATGGAGCATGAGGTCTCCACTGTAGTTGGCTTCATTGGAGAAAGCCTGGGTCAGACTATTTATGTTCTCTTGCAGTAATGGTTTCTGTACCACTTTGTTTTACATGATACGGTTGCTAGCTCACACCAAACTGTCCTTAGTTGCATTTTATACTTGCATAGTAAAGTGCAGTGTCCTCCCCATCTTGAGTTCCAAGATGCATGCAGTGAAAGAGCCACTGACTCTTAAGTGTATATTAGGCGGTTCGAGTTTCTCACACTTCTGTGATATCTTACTAACGACATTGTGTATGCCTTTAAAGTGTATAAATACATGGGCAGTTATAGAGTACATAGTGTGCACTTCTCTTCCTATTTGATCAACTGACGCTATGTTTCTAGTCCGGTGAGATTAACGAAAGAGACTGTGTATTTCAGGTCTTCATCAGTCCCTCACAGCTTTTCAAGCATGTTCACTCCCCCGGTCCAGACTGTCTCTCTTTGATCTGTATAAGTGGGGCAGTCCTGCAACGATATGTTCTGGTGATTGCTTGAGTGCTCCGCAATCGCATGTGACGATGTCTCACAAGAACCATTTTGTAGAGGTGGGTCTTGAGTCTGCAATGTCCCGTTCTGGGTCTGAATATCTTTTTCTGTCCATCTCTGTTCTGTTGTCATTTTCTGACTTGTATTCTTTGTGTTGGTCTCTCCATTTTTGTCCTTGTGAATTGTTTGATGAGTGCCTTTACTTCTTTATAGCTCTGTTAATGGTGAATCTGCATGCTTCCACTTTCTGTTTTTGCTAGCTCATCTGTGTTCTCGTTTCCAAGGATACTATGCACAAAGAAGAATGAAACTTACATTATGACCAAAAGTTTTTCATCTGGGACAATGCACATAAGAATGGCTAACAAATCATTGAAGAAATTATGAGAAAATATACTTAGCTAATCCAATGCTGTGTCTCTTTTACGTGGTCATCATTGCTTACATGATTTTGTTAACCAGTTTATAGTTTGTTGTTCCCAATCGTCTTTTGTTCTTAATATATATATTTCTTTCTTGTTCTTGTTCCAATTCACAGTATCTGGATCAGACTTGTCCATATTTTTATACTCTTTCATCCTCAGTACAACCGCAGCCTCGCCTTATTATTATGTGTTTTCCTTTGAGGAACTGGGTCCATGCTGCACAGATGATATTATTGTACATAAATAATGTCTTATTTTTGGTGTGTTATGAATATTTCACAGACATCTGCTTCATTGAATGGGACAGTTGGTAAACTATTGTATATAGACAGATTCATCACTGGTGTGCCATTTTATGGGGTCACAGTTAAAAAAAAGAAACACAACAAGCATTGAGAATTCTCTTAAATTAGTTGCTGTACCAACAAAATCACAAATGTAATTTAGTCTCTTAAGAAAATAATTGGAATAGAGAAAAATTTCATTAAACAAAAAAAAGGTTTATTAAAAACTTACAATCTGCTTGTAATAGCTTACTAAATGGGGCAAAAAACATTACAAATTATAGTTTTTCCCCTTACATTTAGACAAGTATAATTTATTCTTCTTTGGCGTTTGTCTTGAAAAGGATGCTGGTGCGATAGTTCACAACGAGGCTGCAATTTCTGGGCTATTCCGTCCGACACAACTAGTTTCAGTTGGCTTTTTTTAGTACTGGGTTTGCCTTCCCAATGCGATCCAAATCCCTTGGCCAGACTACACTAGTGCAGTCTGTTTCCAGGGCTGCCACGTGAAGATGGAATAGGATCTTGGTCAGCTATGGTTCGCTGATCCTGATGCAAGCAGCCTGATGAGTTGCTGGCTGTTGTCAGCTCATTCAAAGCACTGTATGATTTCAAAACACTGATCCTTGTTAAGTTCTCTGGGAATCACAGTTTAGGAGAACACCAACAGCCATTCATAACTCTGCATGAATTGTTGTTGACAAGCATTGAACCAGGACTGTCATGTGATGTAGGGAACAGCTTTGATTAACCGCGTTATGTTATCTTACCCAGAACATAGATGGGCTCAGTGCAACATAGCAACTAAGTATGTTTTAAGGAAATGGCAAAGGGTATGTATATTGGCAGTTAATGTGACCTGCTGGTTGTACACACTCTTGCTGTGTTATTCCAATTGCCCATTCATGTTTGACAAACTGACTTCAAACTCCTGGATTCTGTGTATGGCTGATTCATTGATTCCAATGTCATTTACGTATTTCTTTAAGTCTTCTCTTCAACACACACACACCAGCAACTAATGTCTCCACCAATATGGGTACCCAGATGCTGTCTTGTTTATTGTTAAGCATCACTCTAGTGTAGAATACTCTCCAATTCATGTGTTGCACATCTTGCTATTCATATGGGCCCAAACCAAAACCGGTTAACTTTTAAAAAACTTTTTTGTTTTGCGTTTGTCTCATTTCTTTATTCCCCAAGGCAGTATGCATTATACTGTGTTTTTATTTTGCGCCTGTCAGCCCAGTGCATCTGACTTTGTCATGCATTTTATGTAAGTTTCTGCTTCTTCTGCGTAACGGCCGGTGCTGTGATTGGGGAGCGAACCCAGCACCTTTGGTTTGGGTTGTGAGCCATGTCACTTGACCACTAGCCCACGCCGTCTCGGATAATCTTATAAGTTGTAGAGAAAGCCCTAGAAACAATACTTCATTTATGATATGAAAAACAAAGAGTGAACAGTTCGCATTCCAAGGGATAGAGGACAGCACCAGCAGCATGACCAAGATAGTAAATGAAAACAGGACTCCGGAGGTTTGAGTCAGCTATCCACTCATGCTGTAGCCATCCCTATTGTGCCATCTGAAGCTAACCAGAAGAACTGAAGAAACGCTACGGAAACTCCTTGAAAAGCTTCCTCATTGATGTCACTTCCTGGGAGATGCTTGCACAGAACCGTTTCATCTGGCGCAGTAACATCCCCATAGGTTCTCAGGTCTTGGAGCGAAACTCCCTTCACCAAAACTCCACCGTCAACTCCTCACATATGTGCGGCAGAGTCTGTCGTGCCAGATTGGTCTTTATTGCCATATGAGAAAACATCTCGCAGCACAAGTCAGATGCTGTCGCTATCTTCACTTCATCATCATCATCAGTCCTGTAACCTGAAAGGTCATTTGGGCACCAATACTGCAGATTATTGGACCAGTTCCAGCCACTACACTCGGGTTTGTGCCAGGATATTTGTTCTAGCTATGGACCTTCCCATCCACTCTCTGATATTGTCTTCCCATCTCTTTTTCTGTCTCCCTCTCTTACTTTCCCAGGCACAGTACCTTGCATGACCGTCTTGGTCAACCCAGATTATCTTGGAACATCCCACACCATGTGAGCTTGCATGCTTTTACCATAGTCAGTAGGTCTTTATCTTGACCGACTTCTCTCTTAACAGTGTCCCGAACTGCCTTATTCGGGACATGGTTTAGATAAGAAATGCGGAGAATTCAACACAGGCATCTCATCTCCATTGCACATATTTTTGCTCTAGAACCGCTATGAGAATCCAAGTTTCGAACTTCACTTTCAACTATTATTACTTTTGAAGCAAGGAAAAAAGTCATAACATTTTAGTATGATAAGAACTTGCAGCTGCTAAGGTTGAAGTTTGCAGTGAAAACTTGGATCATGCACTGGAAATTATTACCATCCCATCCCAAATTAAATCTGATTTTTAACAGAGCTTGACATAGACTTCCTGATGTATATTTGCATACATTTCACAAGTCCAGTTTCAATATTTTGTATTTGCTTCGCCAAGTCATCCATGACATGTCATCCATAGTTTCCGTTTTGTTTAAGGCTCCAGATGTCAGCTTCTTAACTTGATTGAACAAATTTCTTCCAGTTCACTTTGGAACATGTCTTCAGAGAACTCTTCTTTAGTCAATCTTAAGTCTACTTAATCTGTCTTCTCAATCTTATTTTTCTACTCAATCCTAAACCTACTCAATCATATTTTTCTGCTCAATCCTTTTTCTATCTAAGAATCGACGTCACTGCACTCCGGGCATACCCATAGGTACCCAGTCTCTCTCATCAAATGGTGTAAGGTATGGATACTGATAGTCCCTGTAGCCCGCTGGCTGTACACTCTCCTCCTCCGTCCTCTCATGTGCCCCACTCCGCTTGAACCTCGTTTAATGTAGAAACTTTGCAGTCTGTGGATTGCTGCTTCATCTATTGCAGTGTCCTCATCTAGCAGGCGGTCATTGATTGATTTCAAAATGTTACTTCTATCCATCACTAATGTGCCCATGATGGGAGCTTGTGAAGCCATGATGTCAGCTCTTTCATTTTCCTGAACCCCAGCATGAGCAGTAGATCCATGTCAACACCTGGAGGTTTGAGACCTTAACAGCTGCTATCCACACGTACCTAAGTCATCCCTTCTGAAGTATGGCTTACAGGTCTATCATGATAACTGCCCTTGTTATAGAAGTCTCAGATATCCATTTCAGTGCTGAGGTCACTGCTTCCGTCTCCATTCTCAAACTGGAGGTTGTTGACATGTATGTCCTACTGCGCTCAGCAACGACCTCTCCTCTCACTCTTAGCCGAGAAACCCCAGCCTGATGTCCCACAGCACACGACCGATCCGTCTGTATATATGATGGCGTCACTCTCCTGCATGTTCTCAGTTATCAGCTGATTCACCTCGTTCTCTGCTCTCCCATTGCTCCGTTCTCTGCATTCCTTGCCTAAGGTTATGATGACTTTCTGGTACTCTATCACCAGTGTGGACCCATTCTTCCCCTTTGGCTATCTGCTCAATTCTAAGTCTACTTAATCTTAAATCTACTCAATCTTATTTTTCTGCTCAATCCTGCCTACACAATCTTATTTTTCTGCTCAATCCTGTCTACTCAATCTTATTTTTCTGCTCAATCATGTCTACACAATCTTATTTTTCTGCTCAATCATGTCTACACAATATTATTTTTCTGCTCAATCCCAAACTTACTCATCTTATTTTGCTGCTCAATCCCAAACTTACTCATCTTATTTTGCTGCTCAATCCTGTCTACACAATCTTATTTTTCTGCTCAATCCCAACCCTAACTCATCTTATTTTGCTGCTCAATCCCAAACTTACTCATCTTATTTTGCTGCTCAATCCTAAGTCTACTTAATCTTAAATCTACTCAATCTTATGTTTGATCATCTACTTCCCTTAAACCAAGTGGTACCTTGATTGATAGGTACCTTCGGTAACTTTCCATTCATATAGTACATAGTGACTAAAGAGGGGTGTGCTTGGGGTTATCAACCTTCTCATGTAAAACTATTGTTATTGAACCTGCCACTGCAATTCCTCGAATACAGGCTTCCTGTGAAAGAGCCATTTTGTAGTGGGGTGCCCTATGATCCACTTCGCCCCAAATTGAGAAACATCATTTCACTCCCAGTTTTCTCCAGACTCCATCTTATAGTTCATCACTTTTCACTCGTTAGCATCTCCACTCTTTGCTGCCCCAGTTGGTTCCATTTCAGCTCATGTCTGATTATACAACCGTTGTTTCTTTCTAAGAGTATATCCTATCCGTCGTCATCTTGCATCCTTATTTTTTATTGTTGCCACACGTCTGAGCATAGTATTTTAAAACCATAATATTGATGATAGTGATACGAGATGTTTTATAGTTACTGATAATGGATATAACAAATTATTGTTAATAATGGATGAAATAATTTATTGTTGATAAATGGATGGAATCATTTATTGTTGATATAGTACAAAATAAATTATTGTTGATAAAAGATTAAATGATTTGTTGTTAAATATGTGTTAGTTGTTGAGGATGGATGAACGAAATTATCATATGTTAGCAAATTATTAGACATGCTCTGAATTGGAGCTCTCAGGGAAAGAGAACAATGGGGAATTATGGAAGATGAAGCCAGTTGGAGTTGCATGGGCGAAGCTCAAGAAGATGGTCACCAAAATAAGAATCAGTTGAGTGTATCAGTTGTACTTTTCTGTTTCAAGGGATTCCAGTAAGATGCTTGTTATATGACCAAAATAACGTAACTGTCTAAACCTGATTTCAGGAGTTCCAGTAGGATTCTTGTTATATGACCAAAATAACGTAACTGTCTAAACCTGATTTCAGGAGTTCCAGTAAGATGCTTGTTATATGACCAAAATAATGTAACTCTAAACCTGATTTCAGGGATTCCAGTAGGATTCTTGTTATATGACCAAAATAACGTAACTGTCTAAACCTGATTTCAGGAGTTCCAGTAAGATTCTTGTTATATGATCAAAATAACGTAACTGTCTAAACCTGATTTCAGGGATTAATCTTCTTTTCACCCCAAACTTTTCCAATCCCTCCAAATTTGTTTCTTCTTTCCAAGAAATGTGACCCAATCTTCTATATACCCACATTTCTAAGGCTTCAATACGCTTTTCCAACTTGTTATTCAGTGTCCATGTTTCTGCGCCATAAAGTAGTGACACCTGACAATTCACATTTTCAAATTCTGATTTATCTGTTTGGATGTCAGTATGTGTCTCATGTTGCTGAATACCATCTTGGCCATACCTACATTCTATTGTATAACCTAGATTTAAGAAACTCTACCTGTTCCAGTAGTTGGATCTTTTATTTTTATCTGCATACCCGGTACAAAGTTTCTTGTCACTTTTCCCAATATCATAGTCTTTGTTTTCTTTATGTTTATGTTTAATCCAAACTCTTGACTTATTGTGTATATTGTTGTCACAAGCTCCTGTAATTCTTGTTCACTTTTTGCCATCAAAACTGTATCATCCGCATATCTAAAGTTATTCATTGTCACTCCTCCAGTGATAAGCCTTGGCATCTCCGCTATCTGTTTAAAATCTGTTCTGTGTAGATCTTAAAAAGACAAGGGGATAATACACATCCGTGTCTCACTCCTCTTTTTACATCTATACTTGGAGAGGATAACTTTTTTGATTTGACTAGCTATATGTTCACAGTACAGAGTACTGGTCAGTTATATGTCTTTGCCATCTAGACCTATTTCTTGGAGACATTTAATTAATTTTCCATGTTGGAATTAATTTCTCTTTGGTCTGCAAAAGTGGGTCTGTATGTATCAGTACTGCATGATGTGTTTTGGTGATTGCCTGGGTGCTCCGCAATCGCAAATGGGGGTGTCTCCAAGAACCATTCTGTGGAGGTGGGCCTTGAGTCTGCAATCACCGCTATTGAGTCTGAAGATCTTTGTCTGCCCAGATCTGCCAAGTTTGAGTATGCTGGCATTTCCTGGCTTGTATTCTTTGTGGTGGTCTCTCTATTCCATCTTCATGGATCAGAGATAATGATATCTATGATCTATATATCTTTCCTTGAGGCTATGCTTAAATAAATATCTCCTATTACAGCCATGGAGTTGTGCGGCATATTGGAAATATGATAGCAAAATATAAAGAAAAAAATCAGATCCAGCAAATTATATACATTTGAGTTTAACTAGCATAGTCTGTTAATTGTTTGAGTCAATAATCAAAGAAAACAGACAGGCACGACTATTTTCTATCTGCTCATTCATGTCTGATGTCCGCTGTTGTAGTTTGCCTTTCATTTCAAGGTCTAGTTTGGTTCGAAAAATTATTTCATTTAATTTATTGCCGTTCTCTGCTGTGATGTATAGTCTGTAAATTGTTCGAGTCAATAATCAAAGAAAACATCGTAATGCATTTAGACAAGTTTAATCTCATCAGAAATAGTCAGCATGGGTTTACTAAAAGGAGATAGTGCTTAACATATCTATTGGAGTTCATGGAGGAGGTTATTAAAATGATAGATACGAGGGAACCAGTGGATGATATTTGTCTAGATTTTGCAAAGACTTTTGATAGAGTACCTCATTAAATATTACTTAGGAAGTTACAATCACAAGGAATAAGTTGCAAAGTTGCCAAATACCAGCGAAGATTGAAAATTGGTAAACGGGAAGAAGGCAGAGAGTGGGCATAAATAAGGAGTACTCTGAGGGGTGTGAAGTAAAACATGGAGTGCCACAGGGGTTGGTTTTGGGACAAATGTTCTTCTTATATATATATATATATAAACGATTTGGACATTAATATCAGATCCATGATTACAAAATTCGCGGATGACTCAAAACTATACAGTAGTGTCTCATCTAAAGTAGAAGTGGATATATTGAGATCGGATTAAGATAAAAATATGGAACGGTCTGTGTGCTGGCAAATGGAGTTTAATGTAGATAAATGTACAGTCATCCACATGGGTAGATCCAATATGGAACATAATTACAGAATGGGTGGGAACAATATTGGAAAAATAGACAAGGACAGGAACCTAGGGGTTATAATAGATCATCAGGTAAAGTGAGTGAGCAAGTCCAGGTAGCAGTGAAAAAGGCAAATACAATGTTAGGTATGATAAATAGAAATATTAAACATAAGAGCAAGGGAGTGATATTCACCCTCATCTCTCCAACGTGTCTCACTCTGATATCCACCCTCATCTCTCCAACGTGACTCAGTCTGATATCCACCTTCATCTCTCCAACGTGACTCACTCTGACATCCACCCTCATCTCTCCAACGTCACTCACTCTGATATCCACCCTCATCTCTCCAACGTGACTCACTCTGATATCCACCCTCATCTCTCCAACGTGACTCACTCTGATATCCACCCTCATCTCTCCAACGTGACTCACTCTGATATCCACCCTCATCTCTCCAACGTGACTCACTCTGATATCCACCCTCATCTCTCCAACGTGACTCACTCTGATATCCACCCTCATCTCTCCAACGTGACTGACTCTGATATCCACCCTCATCTCTCCAACGTGACTCACTCTGATATCCACCCTCATCTCTCCAACGTGACTCACTCTGATATCCACCCTCATCTCTCCAACTTGTCTCACTAAATCCAAGTAATTTATTTGTAGCCTCATCACCTTCATTTTGATGCTCTCTAACAAATCTATTTTTAGACAAGGATTAAGCTTGATGACGATACGAGAAGCCTTGTCCTTTCTCTTGTCGGATACGGCTACGAGCCGAGGTCCTATCTGTGCGGGAAGGGTTATTTGTATGTTTTGACATATCATAAACCTTCTTATCGCTCTAATCCAAATTCTTTTAACTACTTAGGTTACTGCATGTTGTCTAGTATCACATCAATCCAAATTATTTAATTTAACATATACGGAGGGGCGGGGGGGGGGGGGTGAATAACATGTGATCAGGCAAAACATAATGATCGGACAATGTAGGTCAGGTGAATTATACTTACCCAGGCCCTCACCTCACCTCCATGAATTTCTATGTGGCAGTCTGACTAATTAGGGGAGGGGGGTGGGCATGATCCCCGTAGTAGTAGCGACCGACATGTAGATGAAGCCAAGTATAGCCCAACCGTCTAGAGGATCACGGCCCACCTCCATCAGCACGCTGTGGTGTGAGGAAGGCGATTGGAATCCACCACCTAGTGCCCTTTTCAGGGCGCACTGAAGAGTAAAGTTGCTCCCCGTGGGCATTCAACAACAACAACAGCCGTTTCCATCTTCCTTGTTTAAATGTGTTACTAAAGTTGTTGATGTATGTGTTGTGTTCTGTCCCTGAGTAAGATTACTGGATTGTTACGTATGTTATTTTGAATGTGTGCGGGATCAAGATGCTGAGCAGCACGTGAGCTGCAGTGGTCAGCTACCCATAGCTGACTGCTAGCGTCAGGGCCAGCGAGCCATAGCTGCCAAGACCCTTCTACACCTCCAGGCGGTGATCCTGAATAACAGGCTGCAGCAGGGTAGACTGGCTATGGAGAAGGGATCGGAGAGGGAATGCTAACCCGGTACTCAAAAAATGCTTGCTGAAGTCGGATGTGTTGGACCGAAAGGTGCAAATATCGCAGCCAGGCTGTAAGCTACTACACAACGCATTCCGTTCTCTGGACTACATTCTGCTACTTACCCTTCCAGGGTTTGGTAGTGGGAGATTGAGAACGAACGAAGAAGAAGAAGAATGTGTGCACATCTAACACTGACCCATACTGTCTGTGAGATTTTCTAAACCACAGGAAGTGCTCATCGTAATATAGAAATTAGCCCAGCAGGGACCGAAATAATGAAAGTCAGTAGAACAGAAAGGTCACACATTCAGAACTGTATCGAGTTAGAACAAGCAGATGCATGGGAAGCATGTCCACCTACCATGACAGAAGGGACATGTATATGGGCACACACAGAAAACAAATAATAAGTGAAAATACAAACGGAAATGCGATGTTAGACTAGCTCTTTTCTTTTCTAAAACATCTCAACGTTTCAATGGAGACAAATAGACGAACTGTTAACCGTCTATAATCGATGTAATAGCATTGGAATCACGGACATGTATCGCGTCAGATATTGAAAGAGACAAACAGATAAACGATCAAGGCACTTTATCTTTGGACACAAAGCGCAGTTCACAAGAATGAAATCTAGACAAACTTTCCTACAGTCTAGACAGACGTCATGGAAAACGCCGTATCGATAAATGGACTGAACTGACGCGTATTCACTGAATCGAAATGCAGGAGAAATCTGAGCAGGGACATTACTTGCCTTACGCAACATGGAAATCATTGAATAGATTCCGATATGGTGCATCACGATGCAAGAAGAACTTAAAGAGATGAGGATATATGGATGATGAGTCGTGGGACTGTTGAGCAACACAAGACCCAAACCACCCGATGATCTGCTCAAACCTTCTGGAAACATGCGATATAGATGACATGTTGAGGGGGAATAACAAACAATCTAGGTGACTGATAATTGAAAACATGATGTCTGACGTGTCGCCCACGACTGTATGACGTGGCGTCCACGACTATCTGAAGTGGTGACTAGGACTTTCTGAAATGGTGCCCAGGGATGTCTGACGTGGTGTCAAGGACTCTCTGGCGTGATGCCCAGAACTGTCTGACGTGATGCCCAGAACTGTCTGACGTGTTGACCAGGACTGTCTGACGTGGCACCCACGACTGTCTGACGTGGTGCTCAGGACTGTCTGAGCTGGTGCCCAAGACAGGAGAGGTAAGTAAACAACATTCTATTCACACTAACTGTCTAGGGGACACATGCCTATACAGAAGGCTTAGTTACAAGCGCCACCTGAGACGGAGGGATAGAAGTGGTGATCGGGAAAAGGAATTGGGAGAAGATAACCAAGTTTATAGCCACAGACAAGTTCTCAAGCAGCCTCAAAGTTGAAATTAAATTTCTCGAGACAGCAGCATAAATGGTGGTACAACACAACAACTATGCAAATGAGAAAATTATATTCTAACTGATGCACGGTTAGCCATTACGGCAATTAAATGCCACAAGATGTATTGCACTGATGCACAATCAGCCATTACGGCACTCAAATCCCACAAGATGTATTGCACTGATGCACAGTCAGCCATTACGGCACTCACATCCCACAAGATGACTGAACTGAACGAATTGAGGACAGGTTTGGCAAAAATGTCTCACGTTTTCCAGGAAGCAGAGGTACAATGGGATACCATCGCACTAAAATATCAAAGGAAACGAGGAGGCCGACAGTCTAGCCAAAGAAGGAGCGAAACTGATACAAGAAGACTACCTGGTCACCAATGAAGAAACAAAAGCCATAATAAAAGGACAATACAATGTCAAATGGGAGGAAGAACATCCCAACCACCAGACACATGACGGATACTACTAACTGTCCAGACAAGACCAGGTTATCATACCACGTCTCCGAACTGGCCACAATAGATTGAGACACCAAATAAGGCAGTATTTATTTATTGAAACCAGAGTGCCGCTCTAAATGAGCAATGATCGCAGAAGAAGACGGGGGATACCAGATGCCTGTTATTGGCGTTACACTAAAGGACCTGGCACAGCACGAGAACATATTTGTGCACGCGTCAAATAATATGTTTACAATAAAGTAGTCCCGGTGACCAAAAGATATAGAGTGATAAACAAGGAGAGCTGACAGAACGCAGGAACATCGGAAGACATAAACTTGATAAACGATGTTAGGAAGATGATTCTTCCTCGGAGACCAGATAAATGAAACACTTTGTGTGCCACTAGATAACAACCGAGAAACATGTGTACCATTACATGACATTGAGTGGAAGGGCGAGAGCCCCAATGCTGCTGGATCCGTAACAACAACAACGTCTGGTCAAGCAAATCATACTGATCGGAAATGTTAGTCAGGGTTAGCTAAAATATAATGAACTGACATGTTAGTCTGGGTTAGGTAAAATATGTGTGGTGCAGAATGTTGGACCGACCATCGACTTGTCATTTCCAAGCTAAACTTCAAGATCCAGCCCAAAATGCGCCCCTAGGGAAAGAAACCACCGAGGAGGCTAAATGTCTCTCAGCTGAAATACGAACCCACGAAGGGAGGCTTCCATGAAGAGCTTGAGGGCAGACTATGCTCATTCCTACCCGCCTACCCAAAATGTGTAAAATAGCGATGATATATATGTGTCGTGGTGTCATGGTCTCAGCCTATATACCTAGTGGAATAAAGTTCAAAAGGCGTTCGTCTAATACCCCTAATCTAACAGCCGGGCAGGTCGAAAGTACAGCACAAAGTACAGCAGGCCGGAAGTTGATTGCAGCCGTAGCAGTACAAACATTTGCAGTGGAGCAGAAGCTTCTCAAGTTAAAAGCAAGGATATGTTTCGCGGGTTCAACCAGTTTCCGAGGTTAGGGAGACGTTTCCAAGTTCAAAGGAAGGCAGAGTAAGAGCATATTTATATAGGAGAATAAGATATTTCATAATATGATGTAATTTCCATTCATAACGATAAAAACGTATAGTCATACAACAAGTGTTTATAGTTTATCACTATCAATGAGTATCAATCTATCATTCATAGTATCAGTCAAGTCAATAGTCAATGTTTTGGCTAGTGACCGAATTTTAGAGGAAAACCTTGAACTGGACTTTGACCGTTATAAATCGTCACAGCTTCACGTAAGTTTAATAAGTTTAACACTTCCAATACAAAAGAATTCAACAACATCATGCTTTCGAAAAGGGGAAAAGACCTGTACATAATACATGTATTGTGTTAATTCATTTGAGATCGCGATATCATATGATATGATATCGCGATCTCAAATGAATTAACACAATACTCTATTACATATCCTGAGCAGTAGTTAAGTACTTAAAGTAGTACAATAACAATTGAGCAAACTCAAACATCTAAATCTAATCTCATCATGTCTCATCATCTCACGACGTGTTATAATATATTAATTTTAGCCAATTGAGTGCATAATTCAAGTCTGACCACTATATACTAAATTTTAATTAATTATTCAGTAGACTATACACTACTATACAGACGGATAAAATCAGTATTATTTGAGGTAAACAAAATATAATGTACTCACCAGGTCCCTGTTGAGTGTTGTCCAGCTAGTGAACACACATCCATGCATTCCACACAGAATAATGGCCATTAGGCCGATCACACTGTTCCTAGTCAGTTAATAACAGAGTAATACAATACAAGGAAACAACCAGAGAGTTGCAATACAACTGAATTATTGTAAAATATAGATAGAAACAAGTAACTGTCAGTTCTATGTTGGAACAAATATAAAACACTTAAACAGCAACCTCATTACAACAAAACAATGGAGAAATCTTCACCAAGGCCTTGGAAAACACAGATAAATTTATTAACAAACCACGACTATCAAGTTGAAACTGATTAATAGGCTAGGTAGAGGATGAATGATGTGAAGAAAGTTATGCACAACAAGTAGCAGAAATGAGTTTGTATGGTGAAAGTCAGAAAGCTGCAATTATACTCAATGTAGATACTCACAAAAACATGTATGGGGTCAATTATACGTGGGCACATATACAAAACAGCAACCATCGACTCATAGCAAACTGCTTTTAACAGGGTCAGCAAACCACAAGTGACCAAGACCCCATTCCGCCTCCAGTCGGTGGCTCTGGAAACGGAGTGCACTAGTGTAGTCTGGCTAAGAGAATAAGGATCACAGCGGGAAGGCAAACCCGGTACCAAATAAAGTCAGCTGAAATTAGATGGGTTGGGCTAAAATATGCAGATATCACAGCCTCGCTGTAAATTGAAACACATCATTTTCAAGACTAACGCTGAAGAAGAACAATACATTAAACGATTTAGTTGAAAATGGTTAAAGATAATTTGATTTACTAACAAAAATTGATAAAGGGTCTTAAAACAGATTGAATGGTAAAGATTTATGTCACTGCACTGATGAAGATTTTTTTTAGCCATTACTTAGTTCTATATTTTTGCCCACATAAAACTGACCTATACTTATTTCTGTATTTATATTTAAATGTTAGTTTTACTGCAGGTCTCTGAAGTTTGCTTAAGATTTTACGTTGTTGTTGAATGCACACTATAAAGGATGTTAAGTGGAGGGTTGTTGAAGCTTTCCTCACATCCCGAGCATGCTGATGAAGGTGTAACGGGGTCCTCCAGGCGGTTGGGCTATGCTTGGCCTCTATCTACATGTCGCTCACTACTGCAGGGATCACGTCGAACCCTTGCCTTGTAAGCCAGCCTGCCATGAAAACAGCCCATTTCTAGGTAGGACTGCGGGGAAGTCAAGATGAGGGTCTTGGCCAGTATATTTTGCCTGACCTTGACTAACATGTCTGATCAGTATATTTTGCTTTTACATAGGGTTTGACAGTTAAAAGAAAAAATCAGTTCTTGTATTTTCTCTCAGGTTTGCCTAAAGCCGGATGTCTATACTTTATAACAATTTTGTGAACTTTTAAATATTGGTCATGGCTTCTCCGGGTACTAAATCTCAGTTTTCTTTTTGAGATAACCTTCCTTGCATCACCTTGCATTCCCTACCACACTCCGTGGTAGAAGAGGCATGTCTAAGTCATGTCACTGTTTAGAAATACCTCTATATATTTGTATGCAAATCTCCTTACACAATATATTGCGTTTCTAGTTCCATTCATCCTTATGTACTCTGTTGTGGAGTGTGTAACCTAGTTGACATGCTTGCTAAGACTGGGATTACACCTCAGCAGGGTTCGCAATCATGGACAGCCAAAAAAAATCAGGACGTGGTTTGTTCTTTGTATGACTGCTCCTCCAGTCGACCCATATGTAAATGGGTACCTGATGTTTTTTTATTTTGAGTTCGCCTTATTTCTCAAATCCCTAAGGCGGTGTGCCTCACACTATGGTTTTTATTTTTTGCTTGTCAGCTCAGTGCATCCGACTTCAACATGCATTTCATGTAAGGGTCTGCTTCCTCCTGCATTTTCTAAGGATTTGCTTCCCTGGGGTAACGGTCAGTGCTGTGATGAGGATCAAACCCAGCACCTTCGATTGTGAGCCGTGCCACTTATCCCACGCAGGCCCCACATGATGTATGAATTGGGGAAGGTATAAACAGCAAGACGGGGAACTGGCCACACCGCCTCACATAGGCTGCGGCTTAGTCCACGAAGAGTTTTATTCATCCCAGACGACAATTGTTGGCATGGGACCCACCCTTACCTTTACTCAGTCTACGCTATTATGTCTTGTTTTATTGAAGACACATTTTGGTGCTTTATTATCAGTAGAATGATTGTTTTATCACTGACCTAGGTTCTATGGGCAAAGCTATAAAGACTAGTATCTGCAAGTCCTTGTAAATATTTCCATTATTATATATCATATATTGAGTCAAGTAAACATGAAGTAGATGGCTGCGAGGTATGGAACCCACGGATAACCGATACAGATAGAAATGGTGTTGTTCAACAAGCGATTGAGCGAAGAACATTGAAAATCTCCATTCAAGATCAAATTCATAATGCAGAGATCAGATGTATAACTTCCTTCACTGGCATCATAGATGTGGTGCGCATGCCGGATAACAGATGTACATTTAGAGTGACGTCAGACAGTGTTTCTCTGCCCTCAATGTACCATACGCTTTCAGGCTCGAATTGGTTTGATCAGCCACCTACGAACCCACTCCAGGATTGACAAATGACAATGTGGTCCTCTTCGGAAATGATTAACAATCAATAATAATGGTGATGATGCCTGGGACAGACTTTTGAGAAAATCAATACGGTTATTAGAGAATTAAGACCGCATATTTTTTGCAGCCAGAAATGGTATGAAGACAATTAAAATATTAATTAAGTCTTGCTGTGTAAAGTTTGAAAACAATTAATAGCCCACAAATGGGAAAATATAATTTTCAGCTTTGGATAATAAAATAAATCATGTTTCTCATCTACAGACTTCAAGCTCTTTATGAGTCACAGTGGCGTTATTTAGCCAGTGCTGCCGCAACACAGCCAAAAGTATGTCATGTGTGTCTGTATATCAAACCTGATGTTGTTTGTATTTTTGCAGTGCAGCACAATATGCGAGGGACATTCATTAAGTAATAGCAATTCTATTATAAAGTGCACGGGAGAGTATATACAATGAAAAATCTTATTTCGGGTTGCAAAATTACTCTTTGGCAATACCCCATGTAGGGATTGTGACAATTGAACAGTATGCGCAATATAGCGTACAACATCATCGCCCTACTGTCCACTTGTTTGGGGAAGAATAACGAGGAGTTATTCGTTTTTTGGTGTCAGAGGGTATGAAACCTTCCGAAATGTACAAAAGAATGATGGATCAGTATGAGGACAGTCATTTCAGTCAGATAAAAGTGTATGCACGAGGAGAAAGATTTCAAAATGGAAGCCAAAACGTATTTGATAAACTGCGGCATGGGAGACCAGCAAGCGTAGCGACAGTGAAACATCGAAGTGACCAGCTAGTCCATGACAACATGTGAGTCATTATTGATAAAATAGTCGTATATTTCAACAGGAGTCACTGCGCTATTTACAAAACTTCCTGTGATGACCTCGGTTATATAAAGTGTATAGCAGATGGGTCCCAAGACATCTGACAATGAGGTAATGGAGGTGGTGCAGAATTGGTTAAACGTCACAGCAAAAGATATTTTTGTAGAGGACATTCAGAAGCTAGTGGACAGGTGGACAAAGTGTGTTGTCAGGCACTGGGGCTGTTAAGAAGAATAAGATGCAAAAAATTTCTGGTTCGCACTCTTGTGAAAATGTTATTAATAAAATTGAAATTAAAAATAAATTTTTAAAATTAAAATGTTATAAGATTTAGGTCATGTCATCCCGTAACCAGTGAGGTCGTTGGGGCACACATGAAGACATTCTCACAAACAACGCCACCCTTCTCTGTCACCGCTGCTGCCTGTGTCTCTCCTGGTCGGAGATTGGCCCATTCTTTTATGTTGTCCTCCCACCTATTTTTGGGACGGCCTCTTCGTCGTCTGCCTTGCACTTTTCCATGCAGGATCGTATTTACAAGACCATTTTATCTCGATATATGACCGTACCAAGAGAGTTTCCTTATTTTGACAGTAGCCAATAGGTCTTCAAAAGGCCCTATTGCTGTTGAAATTCTATCTCGTATTTCCTCATTTGTAACTCGATCTAAGTACGTGACGTTTAAAAGTCTTTTGAAACATCTCATCTCCAAGGCATGTATCCTAATTTATTTTCTAGTTTCTAATCTTATAAGATTAGAAACTAGAAAATAAATTAGTTTTCTCATTTCTATGATCAAACATTTCTCTACTAATTCATGTTTATCACATTGTACATTTCTTTTCACATTGTATTTGTATCAAGCATACATTGAAATCCATTTTGTGTGTTTATTTAAATAGGATAGCCCAGACAAAAGCTCTTCAGACAAGAAACAGACAAGCACAGGCAAGGTCGAGTCCAGGTCTTTTGGATTAAATTTGTTTCGTGGACAAATCTCAGCTGATCAAGTTTTTCCATTTCCGGAAGGTTTGATAAATCTTGACCTTGATCTATTGTGCAATCGGTTATTCTCATTTCAACATCTTCTTTCTCCTCCTGTATTGTCCTTCTATTTTATGTTTCCTTTTTTTCCCCATCATGTACCTTTTTTCTTATTTTTCTGAACTTCGACTTGATGATATTAAAAGTGTTTGGTGTTAGACTTAATCGGCATAACAAAATTCCTTTCAGCTTCCTGTAGAAAATATCTATGTTCCTTGAACGTCCAACATGGCGCGTAAATCAGAAACAAGCGCTCTCCAGTTTGAAAAGAGTGAAGCTACTTTTCTATGTCCGTGTATGTATGTTGTTTAGGCTCATAGTTTAGCCCTCTCTGATGATCATCCTGTCTAATTTGACCTTCTCTTTTTTCTGCTCTTATCATAGCTGTCTGTAATGGGAGTCTGTTGCTGCTCACTCTAAGCACATGCCCGATGTGTGTCCACTGTTTTTTTCCTTACAATAGTAGCTATATATGGCTGGTTGGTGATTTCTCTTATTAGCGTGTTGGTCTTGAATTCTTCCCATCCAATGTTCAATAGCTTTCTAAGACATTTATTTTCAAATGCATTCAGTTTATTTTCCAGTGACTTTGTTATTTTCCAGCATTCACATCCCTGCCATCTTCCTCCTATACATTCTTCACCAACATATTAAAAATGAGACATATATATATATATATATATGAACAAACAATTGAAAAACAAAATAGAGGCTCTCGAAATGTGATTACACGGAAGAATAGGTTGCATTTCGTGGAAAGAGAAACAAACAGCGATGTCTGGATGAGAGTAGGCATGGATAACTTTTGACAGACATTTTAAACTAAGCAAGTCAAATATCAGTATGGGATTAAGATGCTGAGCAACGCATGAGCTGCAGTGGTCAGCGACCCATAGCTGACTGCTAGCGTCAGGACCAGCGAACCAGAACTGCCAAGACCCTTCTACACCTTCACGCGGTGATCCTGGATAACAGGCTGCAGCAGGGCAGACTGGCTAAGGAGAAGTGATCGAAGAGGGAATGCTTACCTGGTACTAAAAAATGCTTGCTAAAGACTGAAAGGTGCAAATATCGCAGTCAAGCTGTAAATACAACACAACGCATTCTGTTCTCTGGACTACATTCTGCTACTTAAGCCCTTTTCAGGGTTTTGGTAGCGAGAGATTGAGAACGAACAAAACCAAGTCAAGTCAAATATCAGTATTTAGGCTAATACAATTCTAGATTTCATCCAAACGTGTATGTCTCACCAGGTGTATGGTGCTCACTGTCATAGGTTACCCAGGAATGACATCAGTTACTTATATTATGTAAAACTACAATATTATGCTTGTTTTTAGAAACAAATATTGTTTTGCTTGATTGCAGTCCCTCACATATAAGATGTCTTACAGTAATATCTAAGCTTTATCTAATGTATACTGTAAACATTTTATTCTTTTGTCTTAGTTTTGACTCCTGACCAAAAGCAGGAGTTGCAACAGTTGATAGACCCTTGTGCCAAGTTTTTTGAAGTATGCTTACCATTTTCTGTTCTTTGTAATATTGTTTAAGTGTCAGCACATCTGGTCATGTACTCTATGCTGTTGTTGTTGTTGTTGAATGTTGCACTCTTTTGTGGGCCCTGAAGAGGGTGTTAGGTGGTGAGTTGTAGTAGCTTTTCTTACTTCCCAAGTGTGCAAATGAAGGTCCTCCAGGCTGTTGTGCTATGCTTGACTTCATCTGTACATCTCTCACTAACTACAGGGATCATATCAATCTCCACCTTGTTAGCCAGACTATTGTGAAAACCTCTGTTTCCCAGGGAGAACTGAATGGAAGTGAGTCTGGGGTTTTGATCAGTATGTTCATCTGACCCTCGCTAATACAGTCTGATCAGTATGTTCATCTGACCGTCGCTAATACAGTGATCAGTATGTTCATCTGACCCTCGCTAATACAGTGATCAGTATGTTCATTTGACCCTCGCTAATACAGTGATCAGTATGTTCATGTGACCCTCGCTAATACAGTGATCAGTATGTTCATCTGACCCTCGCTAATACAGTGATCAGTATGTTCATCTGACCCTCGCTAATACAGTCTGATCAGTATGTTCATCTGACCCTCGCTAATACAGTGATCAGTACGTTCATCTGACCCTCGCTAATACAGTGATCAGCATGTTCATGTGACCCTCGCTAATACAGTCTGATCAGTATGTTCATCTGACCCTCGCTAATACAGTGATCAGTACGTTCATCTGACCCTCGCTAATACAGTGATCAGCATGTTCATGTGACCCTCGCTAATACAGTGATCAGTATGTTCATCTGACCCTCGCTAATACAGTGATCAGTATGTTCATCTGACCCTCGCTAATAGTCTGATCAGTATGTTCTGCCTAACCAAACGTTAGTCTCCTCTTCCCGCAGCTAATGTTAAAAAGTCTTAGGCTTGGAGCATTATATTTGAAATTAATTTTAAGCTTTAGTTTTTGTTAGATTAAACAATAATTGACAGTAATGGAATGTGTCATTTGATGTCTGCTCCACGAATGGAGAATGACATTCTTTAACTCATATGAGAGATCAACTCAAAGACTTCCTTTTATTGTATACTTCCTGTATTTTTTTTTTTTTGCAGCAGGCTGATTTTTAAAACAAGTTCAGCTGACTTTCTGTTTTTGCTGCTACCTTTGATCATACATCTTATATAATCTTGTGTTCTTATTTATACATTCCTCAGCGTCTTCTTCAATACCTTTTACTTGGTTGGATTTTTCTTATCTTCTTTCTTCAATAAATCAATCAAAAACTTATCAGCTCCCTGTGGAGCATGGGTCTTCAACAAATACACGCTGTTTTCCTATCATGAGTCATCTGAGACAATTATGTCCACGTACTGTTTGCTGCCTTTACATTTGCTTCCAGTTCCGTCTTTCATGAGTGTCACGATCTTCCTTTACTTCTCTTGTCTTGTAGATTCCAGAACAGAGTTTGTCTGGTAATATTATCCACTGTTTTCTGTAATGTGTGGCCTATACATCGCCATCACCTCCTCCGTATTTCATGCTCCTCTGGTATTTTGTCCCGTTTTTTCCATCATGTCCACGTTGGTGATCTTGTCGTACCATTTACACCCGTGTATTTTTGACAGGCAACCATTTACAAAAGTCTCTATATTTTTCACAAGTGCATGTGTTGTCCTCCATGTTTCAGAGTCGTATAATAGAACGTATTTTACGTTGAAGTTGTAGATTTATATTTTGGTGGTTTTAATTTATTTTGACTTCCATGAAAGCTCCGCTCGCCTTCTGTATTCTTAACTGAACATCGTTTTCTGTAGGTATTTAATTTTGCTGCCAAGGTATGTTAAAGACTCTACATTCTGAAGGTGAGCGGCTCTCCTGGATGGATCAGTCCAGTAAGAATTGACCTGGGAGCCAATTCTATCATTGTTAATTCCATTTTCAAAACTTGTGTCTTGTCTCTGTGTATTTTCATCCCCAATTGTAGTGACCTCTCTTTGTGAATACATATTTTATTTTGCATCTGGCTGTACAGGACAAAAGAGCCAAATCATCGGCAAAGTTTGAGATCGTCAAGTTGTCTCGTTAATGAATTAATACCGTTGGCGCTCGGTGATAATATCGGCTTCATAATCCAGCCTTTATTACATCAGTAAAAAAATACTAATTTTAATTTAATATTTAAAAAAATGATTTTGAACAAAATAAGTGATTGGTTTCTCTCAAATAAGTATGTGTATATCCCTCATTAAACTGGTGATATGTCTCAAGCTGTTTTTATTAATGGTTACAAATATTTTCAGGAACAAAACGATGCAGCCAAAAATGATAGCCTGGAAAAGGTTGAGGATTCAACCATGCAAGGTCTTAGAGAAATGGGAGCCTTTGGATTACAAGTCCCACAGGACCTAGGTATGTACAAGCTGTTGGAACTTTAACATGGGGCAAGTTAGTACTCGATAAAAAGTAAACTCTTGGTTTCTGCTGACATTTTTATCAAATGTAGCAGCTTATGTACAAATTATTGGAAACACCAATGAAAAAAAGCTAGTTATTCAATGAGCTTCTAACACTACTATCATGGTTTTTGTGTGTAGGAGGTCTTGTTTAAAATGTATTGGGCCTTAATTTTTTTTCATATAGTATACAGTACAGGAGGTATGGGGGACCTTTATGTGCATGTGTGAATTTTTTTTTTCCCATTCTGCTGAGATAGTCAGTCGATGACAGTCAGTCTGTGAGTTGGTGAGTATAGTGAACTCGCTGTAAACTACGCCACAATGTCCTTTTCAGAATGAGAGCAGAAGAAGTAGATGCACATCTCATCTCTCTCGATTCCAGGTGATGCTTGAATCTTATCAGGATTCTAATCACAGACCTCTGCGTCTACAAACTAGTGGCTTTCAGGAAATGTCACATCAGTGATGTCCTACAGAATGCCAGCAACTCTAAGCACTGATGGGCTAGCCATGTAGTCAGAAGAATAGATGGGATCAAGACGACGAGCAGCGGTTAAGCTACAGGGGTCAGCATCTAATAGCTGACTGCTAGCGTCAGAGCCTGTGAACCAGAGCTGTCAAGACCCTACTACACCTCCACGTGGTGATCCTGGATAACAGGCTGCAATAGAGTAGACTGGCTAAGTAGAAGGGATCGAAGAGGGAAAGCAACTCGGTACTCAAAAGGGCCTGCTGAAGTCGGATGTGTCTGATCGAAAGGCGCAAATATTGCAGTCAAACTGTAAACCACGACAAAACACATTCTGTTTTCCTGGCAACATCCTGCCACTTGCACAGCCATTTTTAGGACATGGTAGTCGGAGATTGAGAACAAACAAAGAAGAGACAGGGCATGGTAGTGGGAGATTGAGAACAAACAAAGAAGAGACAGGGTATGGTAGTCGGAGATTGATAACAAACAAAGAAGAGACAGGGCAGGGTAGTGGGAGATTGAGAACAAACAAAGAAGAGACAGGGTATGGTAGTCGGAGATTGAGAACAAACAAAGAAGAGACAGGGTATGGTAGTCGGAGATTGATAACAAACAAAGAAGAGACAGGGCAGGGTAGTGGGAGATTGAGAACAAACAAAGAAGAGACAGGGCATGGTAGTGGGAGATTGAGAACAAACAAAGAAGAGACAGGGCATGGTAGTGGGAGATTGAGAACAAACAAAGAAGAGACAGGGCATGGTAGTGGGAGATTGAGAACAAACAAAGAAGAGACAGGGCATGGTAGTGGGAGATTGAGAACAAACAAAGAAGAGACAGGGCATGGTAGTGGGAGATTGAGAACAAACAAAGAAGAGACAGGTCATGTGATTAAGGGTATCACATCCAGAATGCAAGTGCATTTGTCGCATAATTCGTGTTAGATAGTCAGAGGTAATGGCAGGTGCAGATCTGTGGGGAAGGCAGCAGCAAGAAATAGAGTAGAAATTTGTGGAGAAAAACTGGGGATGGATAAAACACACTTTCATACAGAAGCAAAACATTACCAGACATGTGCTGGATTTGAAACCACAGGGAAAAAGACGAGTGGGAAGACCAAGGAACACCTTATGGTGAAGTTCAAGGAGGAGGTCAGATCAATAGAGGTCTCGTGAACAGAACTCAAGAAGTAGGAACATACAAAGAACATCTGTGATGACCCTATGCTTCAAGGGGGACCAGACAGATAAATCATCATGATTTTATCATATAACCAACGACTGATAGTTTTAGAAAATATTATTCAATTTTGTTTCACTCAGCACAAGTTTAAAAAAAAAAAAAAGGAAAGATCCCGTCACGCTATGCAGCGTATAGTAAATATGGTGTTAGGCGCATATTATTTTGTGACCTACTGCACATAGTGGATGATGTGATCAGCAACACGCCGGCCGCCTTTACTTCCCAGATTTTGTTTCCTGGTACCCAATTTGTGTTACTGGGTTGACTACAGGAGCCGGTTTGTGATTGGAAAAAAAATATCATGCACCACCTGAAAATTGAACCCTGATCACTTGATTGGGAAGCCACTACACTACCATTGGGGGGGGGGGGGGGGGGGGGGGAGAGCCTGTACAATAGTGCAAATACAAATAGTTATTAACTTTTTGTTTCACGCAGCACAAATGCTATAAAAATAATCTCTTCCTCCGCAGGTGGTGTCGGGCTGACAAACACTCAGTATGCCAGACTTGTAGAAATTGTTGGTGCACATGACCTTGGTGTAGCCATCACACTTGGTGCCCACCAGTCCATTGGCTTTAAGGGGATTCTCCTCTTTGGGAACAAGGAGCAGAGAGAAAAATACCTTCCAAACCTGGCCTCAGGAGCACAATTAGCAGCATTTTGTCTGACAGAGCCAGCTAGCGGATCTGATGCTAGCGTGAGTTTCTTTGTGTTGTATTTGTTACAGCCTTTACCTTGTGATTGGTGTCGGAATGTGCATGTTGGGATGATTATAATTAACATACTTCATTTATGTATTTTGCGCAAGCAACAGTTTACGAAAGTCTGTACCTCTTTCATAAGTACCTGTCTTGTCCTACATGTTTCAGAGCTATATAATAGAACTGATTTCACATTGGAGTTCATGGTTTTTAATTTTCGTGGTGGTTTTAATTTCTTTTGACTTCCATAAATTTGTCGATGTGATGAAAGCTTTTCTTGCCTTCTATATTCTTAACTGAACATCATTTTCTTTAGCTCACAATATGTCTATATATTGCTGCCAAAGTATGTGAAAGACTCCACATTTTGAAGTTGGGTGGGTGCCCAACACAATTCTATCTTTGTTAATTGCATTTATTTTCAAAATCTGTGTTTTGTCTCTGTGTATTTTTAGCACCAATTGTAGTGGAACATGGAAAAAAAAAACTGGATAAATGCCATGAAATACATAGGAGACTATGGATTATTAGGACACATTATGGAAACCAGTTGATAACATCACCAGACAAGCTCTGTTCTGGAATCCACAGGGCAAGAGAAATAGAGGAAGTCTAAGACACTCATGGAAGATAAAACTGGAAGCAAATACAAAGGCATATAAAGGACTTGGACAGAATTGACTATGTATTTAATGTGCAGTCTAATGATTCTATGTTGTTAAATGTGCAGTCTAATGATTCTATGTTTTAAATATTTAGTCTATTGATTATTGATTCTGTGCTGTTAAATAAATATTTAGTCTATTGCTTCTATGTTGTTAAATGTACAGTATATTGATTCTATGTTGTTAAATATTTAGTCTAATCATTATATGTTGTTAGATGTGCAGTCTATTGATTCAGTATTGTTAAATGTGCAGTCTATTGATTCTATGTTGGTAAATGTGCAGTCTATTGATTTTATGTTGTTAAATATTTAGCCTATTGATTCTATAATGGGAAATATTTAGTCTATTGATTCTATGATGGGAAATATTTAGTCTATTGATTCAATGATGCGGAATATTTAGTCTATCGATTCTGTAATGTTAAATATTTATTCCATTTATTTTATGCTGTTAAATGTTTAGTCTATTGATTCTATTGCAGTCTATCAGAACACGAGCTGTGCGCTCAGAGGACGGTAAACATTACATCCTTAACGGAAGCAAAATCTGGATCAGCAATGGTGGATTGGCAGAAATCTTCACTGTTTTTGCACAGGTACTGTCTGAGTGGCAGAAGAATTAAAGCACTTTATCTTGTGGCAAAAGTGACTGGGCTGCTTCACTTAGTCATGCACTCTCTGGACCAGAATTTTCTTTTCCTGTTTTTAGTTCCCTATGAAGCATAGTGCAACTACTGCAGTTGGCACAGTTCATTACAGGAAGTGTCAAGATATTTTGTGTACTTTAACAGTGGTAGTTTCTTTAGCAATTTGTGTTCAATTCAAATATCAATTTGTTGATATCATGTGCTCACGTTATTTCTCCAATATTCAGTAGCTCTTCGAAATATTGCTATCTTTCCAACTTTTATTTGTTGTGTATATCATTTCTCTTTTCATCACTTATGATTTCTGTTGTGTCATAACACTCTTCTGTGCGTCTCATTATTTTAATTTTGTGTAGAAGTTTTTTAACCTTTAGCACACTACGGTCAAAATGATTTTGACCAACTCGGCCTACAAAAACTGAATTCTAAAAACAAATTTAGTTTTTTGAACGGAGACACTCCCGACAGCCATTTTTTAATGTTGAATACGTCATCCATCTACACACGATATTTTGTCGGTTAAAGTATCGAATGTTAGATTACAAATGGCTTTTGAACAATTTTATATAACAGGTGGCATGACGTCAACGCCAATTGTAGAACTTGAAAAGATTACAAAACTGCAATCCATGACCGATAGAAGAGACTGCAGAGCCCAGCTGCAGTCAGAGAAGCTCCGAAGACTGACCGACCATCCAATGCACCAGAGACTAAACAATTTGGGAAATGGGAAACTAAAGCGGAGAAACTTTGCAGAAATAGCCAAAGCAAAGATGCACGAAGATCCCATAAACGCACTAACAACACCAAAACCCATCACTACTGTACGAAAACCTACCTGGAGGCAGGATATATTTCCAGAGGTGGTAGAAAATATACCAGGTATTGCAAACAAAAACTGCCAGACTGAAAAAGAAAGGAGAGATACTACCCTAAGCTTCATAACGAAAAGCTACCCAAGCATGGACTGGACCCATGCATACACCGACGGTTCTGTAACAAACACAACACAGAACGGAGGGGCAGGAGCATTCCTGAACCTACCAAATGGCAGAAAAATAACACTGTCATTCGCTACTGGTAAGTACACAAGCAATTTCAGAGCGGAGGCAGAGGCACTGAGGGCGGCAGTGGAAGAAATGGTGACACACAGTGAAAATGAAAGCCATATAGTCCTGCTTACAGATGCTCTCGCCGTAGTCACAGCGCTAAAAAGCCAGAAAAACACTGAGCTTAATGACTTAAGAGCAGCACTCTGCAAACTGTGCCAGCAGTCCGCACCAAAAAGGGTAGTGGTACAGTGGGTCCCATCACACTGCAACATCCAAGGCAACGAGGAGGCAGACAGACTGGCAAAAGAAGGTGCAAGACTACCACAAACAGATACCAGTATGACGTACGAAGAGTCAAAACGGCTTATCAAAGCCAGATACATGACCAAATGGGAAACCGAACATACTGGTTACACCAAAAACGATGCCTATTACCAGTTGAACCGAAGAGAGCAGGTCGTTGTCTTCAGACTTCGCACTGGCCACAATAGACTGAGGTACCACCTATTCAACAAATTGAAGATAGGGTGTACCGACGAATGCCCGTGCGGTACTGGTAAAATGACCGCTGAACATCTGCTGCAGAACTACCCGACATACGAGGATCAGAGAGAGCAGATGTGGCCATCACCAGTGGAACTGCAAGACAAGCTCTATGGCAGCGGCGACAGCCTCAGGATGACCGCCGCTTTTTTCGAAAAAATAATGGTTACTGTCTGACTGCGTACGCAGAAGAAGAAGAAGAAGAACAATTTTAAATTTGTATACACCGTTTGGAGCAAGCCGACTTTTTGCGAAAGGTGAAGTAGGTTGTTGGAAAAGATCTTTATCGAGTAGATCTGTTTGTTTTGTTTGTTTAGATGAAAGAACTACGTTTAAATTGGAAATTAAGAGTTGTGTCGATATTGTAAACAAAGTATCGATATGTTATTGTGGTTTCCATGGTTTTCTATCGGAGCGACTAGGCCTAGTGGTCGAGTCCACATTTTTTTCAAGATTTTCAACTTCATCTTTATGTATCTCAGAAACTAACAAACACACAACAAAAACAACATCCACACGTTCTTCATTCAATTGTGTCTCTACATACAATCAAATCATATTTATTGACAAACAAACAGAAAAGTTACAAATTTTGAAAGTCGACAACCATAGCGAGAAATTTAGTTAATTAATTAGATCAAATTTTTCTCAATGATGTCATGGTGTTCAGTTCAGTTCAGTTCATCCCGTAACCCATCAGGTCGTTGGAGCACACATGAAGACACTCCCAAAATCCCACGCCATCCCTCTCTGTCTGTCGCCGTCTGTCGTATCTCACCGGGACGAAGGCCTGACCACTCAGTGATGTTGTCCACCCATCTCTTTCTTGGACGTCCTCGCCCTCTCTGTCCCGGTACGGAACCAAAGAGTATCGAGTTGGTAATTCCGTTGGACCTCGTGACGTGCCCGCACCAGGCCATCTTTCGTCTTTTGATAGCTGTGAACAGATCTTCAAAAGGACCAATAGCGTTGTCAACTCTCTGATGGATTTCTTGGTCATGAGCTTTGTTTTATCTGCATTTATTTCCATACCAAAAAACTCAGGGCTGCTCTATCCAATCTACCAATCAACTCCTGGAGTTCCCTTTCTGTGCCTGCCAATACATCAATATCAGCAAATCGGAAGTTTGTGATAGGCCTGTCACCTATTTTAACAGTACCAACATGTCCTTTTAAGGTCATCTCCATTATTCTCTTCAAGAATATATTGAAGAGTGTTGGGGAGAGTATACATCCCTGTCGCACACCCACCGTCGTACGGAACCAATCGCCTATCTTTCCCTCTACCGAGACTGTGCTTGTCGCCTGCTCATAAAGGTTTGCAATGACCCTCACAATATCACTGTTGAACTTATAATGCTTCATTGTTGACCATAGCTCCGCATGCCACACTCTGTCAAACGACTTTCTAAAGTCAATGAAGGCATGATAGAGTTGTTGTTGATACTCTGAGTACTTCTCATGCAGTAGCCGAAGATTAAATATCTGCTCGATGGTACTCCTTCCCGCTCGAAAGCCACTTGTTCTTTGGCAATGATATTCTCTGCCTGTAATTTGAGTCTGTTAAGTATTATTCTCAAGAGAACTTTACTTGGATGACTTATCAGACTGATTGTTCGATAGTTCTGACACATATTTAGGTTTCCTGATTTAGGCAGTGGTATAATTACTGATTTTGTCCAGCTGGTGGGCCACTCTCCTGTCTGCCAAATTCTATTGCAGATGTATGTCAGGGTAGTAATTGTTGCCTCACCTCCCACTTGTAGGAGCTCTGCTGGGATATTATCCACACCTACAGCCTTCCCTCTCTTCAGCATTTTCACGTCTTCATATACTTCTTCCCTTGTTATCATTTGATTTTCCTTTATCAGACTCACTTCAGGAGACATTGCATTGCTGCAGGTTAATGCATTTGTGGGGCTCTTTTGGTCCATAAACCTTCACCAGGCACACACTAAAAAATGTACACATTTCCCCTGCAGCTGCAAACATTTTCAGCATGTTCATATTTTACTATGGTTGTTAACTCTGAGAGCATGTAACCTATTTATTAGTTGGCCTATAGATGTGGTTTTGTCGTGCATAGAGACATAAATTAATAAAGAACTTGTTGATATTTTTGTTGTGTATGTGTTAGTTTGTGGGATTCCGTGGCGAAGTGGTTAAGCCGTTGGCCTCATGATCAGGTGGTGTGGGTTCTGCTCCAGACTCCGCCGTCTTTTTCACGGGTGCTTGATGCAGAGTCTCCTGCTTCTCGTAGTGGCCCCCTGGTCGTCTTGTCCTTGACTTGCCACTGAGGTCGGGCGGCTCGAGACGAGAGAGTTAGGATAAAAAGTAGCGCAGTTAATCCTTACTAAAAATAGCACTAGCAAAATTAATTATGCCTTCGATGGACGACAGCCTTTGCCTTTGCTTTTTTGTTAGTTTGTGAGATATGTAAAGATGCAGGTGAAAATTTATAAAACAAAGCTCAAATATTTAGACTCACCGATTAGGGAACGTTGTTCCTTTAAAATAAATTGTTTGAAATCACAACAAAGCACTGATACTGTTCATTTATAAGATCGGCATATCTGTTATTTTCCACTACAAACGTATTTATTTCATCTACGTAAGCAAACTCAACAGATCAACATCACAAAGATCTTTTGCAATAACTTAACTTCCCCATTCTCAATAATGGGCTGGCTCCAATCCATGTGAAGAAGATAGTAAAGTGTTTCAAATTGATTTTTAATTTAATGCAAAAGACTTTTTGTGGTTAGAAACTGTGAATAAGGAAGTGATGATTTTGGCAAACAAATCAGTCTCAAGACTGTAGTAAGCCTGATTGTCTATTGTTGATAAACTGGTGGCCATGAATCGGGTGTCAGGTCTTGTGGTCATAAAACATAAATTTTTTTCAGGCAAGAGCTCTTGACACCGTATCAAACAAGGTAAAATGTGAAACTCTCTTGTTTAAGCATAGGATTGTGTTCTGTGTTTCTAGTTGCACATTTGCAAAGGCCTGTTACTTATTTCTTGCATCTTCTTAAATACTAACCAATAGTCTGTGACTAGTGATGTTTTAGCACAGCAACAACATTTTGCGGAAAATTAAAAAAATTATGTATCTTCCAATTAATGAAATACTCTCTTGAGTTTTGGAGTATTACAGGTAAGTAAATAAGTAAGTGATAAAAATGCTCTCATAACATACTATTCAAAGTACATTTTTGTAATTTGACTTATGCAGCATCACATTCTTAGCACATACTACTTCCTTGATTCCAGCCATCTTTTGTATGGTGCTCCAGTCACTAATAGCAACCTTATTATAGTTATGAGAGGAAGGCTAACATCTGGTCTGGCACAACATACTAATCGGGCATGGTAGTCAGGGTCAAGCAAAATATACTGGCCAAGACCCTCACCTCGGCTTCCCTGGAAATGGGCTGTTTTCATGGATCACGGAGTGATCCCCGCAGTAGTGAGCAACATGCAGATGAAGACAAGCAGAGCACAACTGCCTGAAGGGCCCTGGTCTAGCTTCATCAGCATGCTTGGGGTGTGAAGGAAGCTACTGAAACCGGCCACTTAAGGTCCTTTTCAGGGCGCACAAAAGTACACATCAACTCATTATGTGCATTCAAAACAAACAAACAAACAAATTAATGTTCAGGTCAGGTTTTTTTTTTAAAGCTTTTAAGGATAAATATTTGTGTATATTCCAGTGTGAAGTGAAAGATCCCAAGACCGGAGAAGCAAAGGACAAAATGACAGCTTTTGTTGTGGAGAGAAGTTTTGGAGGAGTATCAAGGTCAGTCGATGATCTTATTGGTTGTTGATGTTGCTCTCATACCATTACAAATCCCAGAAGTCTCAAACATGAAGCCAACGGACAACATGTGATCCATCAAGTCTTATTGTGTGGAACCAACACATCAGGTCACATCACAACATGGGATAAGAGATAACATTTTGGAAATGAAGGGCAAACAACTATAAAGAACGAAGTTTAAATGTTTGTAAAATAGATACAGTCACTATATTTACAGAGAAAACATAGATTATGTGCAGGATTATGATAGAAAAAAAAGATATGGAAACAAGTGCATCCTAATGGTGTACGATAGATAAATAATTTACTTATCCTTTGCGACGTGCACAAATTTTTCATAAATTTTCAAACTTCGTGTTTTACTATGGTTGTTGACTTTGGGAGCATGTAACCTTTCTATTTGTTTGTTCATTATATATGATTTTGTTGTTTGTAGAGACATAAATGAATAAAGAACTTGTTGGTGTTATTGTTTTTGTTGTGTGTTTGTTAGTTTCTGAGGTACAAGAAAATGAAGTGAAAATTTATAAAAACAAATTAAGACCCTATAGGTTAATATCACGTTGATAGACTTCCATAAGTATGTCCTTAAAAAGCATTCACATACTTAGTGTTGAAAAAAAAATTTTTTTGGTAGACTGATTCATTTCTTGGTTGATATGTTAAGGTCCTATAGGTTTATATTGTTTTGACAGACCGCCAAAAGTGTGTCCTTAAAAACTATTCACATACTTAGTATTTTGGGAAAAGCCTATATCTGGTAGACTGATTGGTTTCTTGGCTCATTTGTTTCAGTGGGCCACAAGAGAAGAAAATGGGAATTAAGGCATCTAATACAGCAGAGGTTTTCTTTGACAATGTCAAGATTCCAGCAGAGAATATACTCGGAGGTAAATATGCAAACAGAATCTTAACACATTACACTGAACATGCCTGAAACCACCAGACAAAAGTCATGTGTATTCACTATAACGCAGCCAAACATGCACAGTAAATAGTGTTATCCGTAGTATAACCATCTAAACACTGGCCACCTGATCAGTAAAATCCCATTCCCCTTTGCTTCAGAGAAAATACACACAATGTAGACATTTGAGGAAAGCTATTTACTATGAACGACCTCCGACGTGAGGAATAATGGCAAGATTTCCCTTTGGGCCAAAAGTCTGCATCTACCAGTCTCCTGCGTGGTCACAGTCCTGCTCTACGGCTCCGAAACATGGACATTGCTGAAACAACATGTCGAGACTGGAAGCCTTTCACATGCGCAACCAGCGGAGTATCCTGGGCATCCGATAGCATCACTACATCCGCAACGTGGAGGTCTCCTACTACACAAATCTTGCCTCAGCGAAAGAAGTCTTCCCCAGACCGGCTGGAGGCGCAGAAGAGGCCGTCCCTCAACAATATGGCTCCAGCAAGTAACAACCTCCTCCTCCATCCTAAGCAAGGCCTAGAACCACGCCACAGAAGTGGATCATGGATCTGGCGGACTCTTAAGTGAACAATATTATTATTATTATTATTTTTTATCATGACAACTATTTGCTCTAATATAATTATTCTATCTCAAATTGACTGACCTGATGTTCTCCAATGTTTCTACTTGTTATGCCAGGAGATGGAAGAATATAAGAATATATTTATTGAAGACCGTCTTGTATAAAATTTGCTTGATGCATTATGTAAGATAGATCTTTGCACACACATACACCCCACCCAAGTCTGGTCCTCCAAGAGACAAGAACAGATCTAACTTGATTGTAATCAATGATAATCCCAATCACACGTCATCATTAAACAAATTATTTGTCTGTTTCAGAATAATCTAAATCCAGTTTATCAGCCTCCTTCTTCGTCGTTTGTTCTCAAACTCCCTGAAAAGGGCCTTGCAAGTAGCAGGATGTAGTCTGGAGAACGGAATGGGCTGTGTCGTAGTTTACAGCTTGACTGTGATATTTGAACCTTTCAGTCCGACACATCCGACTTCAGCATGGCATTTTTGGGTACTGGGTTAGCCTTCCCTCTTTGATCTATTCTCCTTAGCCAGTCTGTACCGGGTGGGTTAGCCTTCCCTCTTTGATCTATTCTCCTTAGCCAGTATGTACCGGGTTAGCCTTCCCTCTTCGATCTATTCTCCTTAGCAAGTCTGCTCGATTGCAGCCTGTTTTTCAGGATCACCATGTTGAGGTGAAAAAGGGTCTTGGCATCTCTGGATTGCTGACCCTGACGCTAGCAGTCAGCTTTGGGTTGCTGACAGCTGCAGCTCAAGCATTGCTCAGCATCTTGATCATTAATTCCAGAAACTAAATAACAAAATGTAACGCATGTTTTAGAAGTTGCTTTCGGCCGTATCAGACCGAAATTTTAAGTTTTGTGACAATAAATTTTGGCGTCTAGAAATTTTAGGTTTTGACGTCTATGAGCTTATAAGGGTTAAGTACTTTGGTGGAGGCTTCCTGCAATGGGACCAACTACAGAGGTGACCCACGCATCTTTTGGATGAAAAGAGTTAATCATTATAAGTCATGTTACTATTTCTTGGACATGTCCCACTACCTGAATAGCCATGTCTCTGTCCAGATGTAGGTGACGGTTTCAAGGTGGCCATGAACATTCTGAACAACGGGAGGTTTGGTATGGCAGCTGTGATGGCTGGGACAATGAGGACTTGTATCAATAAAGCTGTAAGCAGACAATTCATTTGTGTATTGAAGTGGTAAGGTAGTGTCCGGGGGGACTCTGTGTGGGACAGGAATGAGAACAGGACCACTGTGGGCCATTTAATAGAAGTAGGATAATACCACTCTAAAGTAGAAAGCTCTCCAACTTAGCCCTTTGAACCCGTGATCCCTATGAACCAGTGTGTGTGTGTACATAGCCCGCGCCCCAAGTCACAGGTTTGGCAGTATAGCACACATATTTTCTAAGAACGAGCATAGTATGGATAGACACAGTAGAATTTGCACACGTCTTCCGGAATATTATTTCAAAATGGTGGTGCCCATGACTGATTACATTGCGACACATTTTTACAAAATTTTAACGATGAAAAGATATGTAAAAAAACCCAGTAAATGACCATTCTAAAAGGTTAACAATGGAACAAGCTGTTGAGATTGTTCTCAATGATTCAGAGGATGATGAATTAGATTTAGATAGCAACTATTCTGAAACTGATATAGAAATGGAATCAGATGATCATTTGAGTGATACCATGTGTATATCAGACTCTGATGAAGCTACCTCTTACCCTGTTCCTAATTTTTCTGGCGATCAGGCTGTTTTACAGGGGCGTAGAAGGGGCATCTCCCACATCGTGTCTCTAGTAAATGTGATGCAGGTTTTTCTCCAATAAATAGATTCAGACCTGTGTCTGGCAGATCTCATGGCAGCAAATAAAAGAGCTTCCAGGGCGACTGATTTCAGGTCCAGTACATTGTTAGGTTGCCAGACATGGAAAGTAAGTATTTGTTAAAATAAGAACAATTTGATTTTTTGAAAAGTTAAACCAGAACAGATTATAAAACATGCCAGTTAGCTATTTTTGATAGCTTAACTACTAGCAATACTATTTTCAATCCCTTTAAGAAACGGATTCTCAATTCAGATAGTATATTTTGGTTTGGTTGTCTGATTTTGGAGTTCAAAATGAAGGAATTCTTGATTTTTAAACATGCTACATAAATAAGTATTAACATCTTCTTCTTCTGTGTTTGTTCTCAATCTCCGGCTATCAAGCTCTAAACAGGACTTTGCAAGTAAGTAGCAGGATGTAGTTCGGAGAATGGAATGTGTTGTGTAACATAATTTGTAATGATTAAATTCTTTGTGGTGAAAAAACTCACACCAAAAGGGGTACATTAAAGAAGATATGAAAAAAACCTTATCAATTACTGACATCTATGTACACTGATTTCCTCAGTGCCGGTGACACTGGTCCTGTCAATATTCCTCTATGCTTGTGAGATATGGACAATTACAGCTGACCTTCAGCAAAGGATACAGGCCTTGGAGATGAGATGTTTCCGAAGATTTTTATACGTCACGTACAAAGATCGAGTTACAAATGAGGAAATACGAGATAGAATTACAACAGCAATAGGGCCTTTTGAAGACCTCTTGGCAACTGTCAAAAGAAGGAAACTCGCTTGGTACGGTCACAGATCGAGATCAAATGGTCTCACAAATACGATCCTCCACGGAAAGGTGCAAGGCAGACGGCGAAGAGGCCGTCCCAAAAAGAGGTGGGAGGACAACATAAAAGAATGGAATAATCTCCGACTAGAAGTGGCACAGGCAGCAGCCGCTGACAGAGAAGGGTGGCATGGGGTTGTGAGGATGTCTTTATGTGTGCCCCAACGACCTCACCGGTTACGGGATAACCTGACCTGAGTGACACTATCATGTGCCGCATGTAAATCTAAGTGGAACTAACATACAAATAATTCTAACTCGACCCTTATATATTTATCACAGGTGGAACATGCTGCAAATCGGACACAGTTTGGGAGGAAAATTGAGACATATGGAGCCATTCAAGAAAAAATTGCCAGAATGACTATGCTGCATTATGTCACAGAGGTAAGTCTGCATTATGTTGTTGAGTTAACGCTTTCCGGGCAAATTTTGCAGATTTGCGTCTTTCAGTCCGAGCGGAAATGCAGGAATTTTGTGTGTCAAAGTTTTTATTTATTCAAAATAAATAAAAATAACGGGACAGTGTGGTTAAGTGGCATGGCTCACAAACGGAAGGTGCTGGGTTTGCTTCCCAATCACAGCACCAGCCATTACCTCGGGGAAGCAAACCCTTAGAAAATGCAGAAGCAAGCTGACCCCTTACATAAAATGCATGCCAAAGTCACATACACTGGGCTGACAGGTGCAAAATAAAAAATATAGAGCAGTGCACACCTTGAGAAATATAGAAATAAGGCGAACCCCCAAGAAATTTTTAAAATTTATTATTGAACAAATTGAGCCAAGATTATGATCTAACCATTGTGAGACACATAATTAAACTATGACATGAAGTATTCACAATAAAGATTCTATGTTAGTATGTATCGTTAAATGACATTAATGCACAGATGAAAAATTGGAGACAAATTTTATTTTGGTACTCACCCAGTCACAGGTTTCCCAATACATCTGCCAATTTCTATATACCTACCTTTTATATAATGTGTCCCAGTCAAAGTCTGAATCAAGCGTGTGTTGAATATCACACAACGTAATCCAGATACATGATCATTGGACTGATCAAAAAGTAAATCATTTCAACTTTTGTTGCAATAAATAGATGGATTTAAAAATCTCATGTCATGATTTGTAATCGACATACCAGTAATAATCGTGCAGTTAAATGTCAATTGCACATAGTGTAGATCTGTCAAAAGAATGAAATTCCACAAACTAAATCACGAAACACAAATGCATATTACAGAGGTCCATTTTGGTCGAGACAAGATGCCATTTTTAGGCTTTTAGTGGCCAACACTGGATGATACAAACTGTAAAAACAAGCTTGCATTATGTCACTTACTTAAGCCTGCATTATATAACAGAGGTAAACCTGCATTATATCACTTAGTTAAACCTCTGTTATGTACGGAAGTATATCATTCATCATTTTAATTAAATATTTTGGAATGTTCTGTTGAACCGTGAATTTGTACATTTACCTGGGTCAAGAAAATGCAAACACCCAAAGAATAAATCACGAGATTCCGCAGAGGAAAGCAGCAGAATGGTTCAGCCTAAATTGTATCAATTGAGTAGCCTCTCTAGGGCACAAGCCTAGGTGCTGAATATGGAGACCCTGGGCTGCCAAAATTGCAGGATCCTCCTCTCGGCCTCAATGGTGTAATCCAAAGGAATGCAGAGCATGACAATTTGGCACCAGCTCAGCTGCAGCAGCTGCTGGAATGAGTTCGTAATTTTGGTGCTAATTTTTAGGTGGTACCACTGCGGATTTTCTGTCTGGGTTTACTCCCGTAGCCCTACCCTTTCCAAGCCAGTGGAGTTGTTGTCCGCAGATGCTAGTTACTTGAGACATCCTATGATACTCTCATCGTCCCAAGACTAGCTAACACTTCCTGGCACTTGTGAGTTTAAAATCAGAGCTCCTTCTCTCCTAGTTGAACTGCCTGAACAGGCTAACGAGCTTTGTCTACCTGGGTTTAGAGTCAGTTTACCTTCTCTTAGATTGACTGCCAACCAAGACTAATTAGCCCAATCTGCATGTCCAGTTATACTGCCAGGTACTCGGTCGTGCCTCACAGCAGGCTCTGTAAGAAACAGGGGCCTGCTTATGAAGGTGCTGTTGTGGACACAATAATGTAGATGAGGCCATTGACATGGAAACTCCTGCCTGGCAAGCCGAACAGTGAATCTAGCTGCGATCTCTACACCTGGAAAGGAGAGGCTTAATCAGATGCTTCACTTTCTTTTAACGAGCGGGACGTCCAGCCCAGATCTCGCTACCCCCCATGAAATCAGATGTATTAGGTCAAAAATTGCAGATATTGTAACCTGCATCTAACACAGCCTCTATAACACACATTCACAAATGTCCTTTTCAGAACGAACTCAAAGAAGAATGTATGATACAGGAATTATTGATTCATTGATTTTGAATGCCGACAGTGAGAAAGTCTACTATTTTGTGTGCCATGAGAAGGGCATTAAATGGCGAGTTGCAGTTGCTTTCTTCACATCCCGAGCACGCTGATGAAGGTGGATGGGTCCAGACTGTTGTGCAATGCTTGGCTTCATCTGCGTGTTACTCACTACTGCGGGGATCACGTTGATCCCCCACCTCGCTAGCCAGGCTGCCATGAAAATTGTCCGTTTCCAGGGAAAACTATGAGGAAGTGAGGTGTGGTTCTTCGACAGTATGTTTTAGCTGACTCTGACTAACATGTCTGATCAGCATGTTCTACCTGACCATGACTAACATGTCTGATCAGTATGTTTTACCTGACCCTGACAAACATGTCTGATCAGTATGTTCTACCTGACCCTGACTAACATGTCTGATCAGTATGTTCTACCTGACCCTGACTAACATGTCTGATCAGTATATTCGACCTGACCCTGACTAATATAGTCTGATCAGTATGTTTTACTTGAACCTGACTAATATATTCTGAATATTTTGCTTGACCAGATGTTAATCCCCTCTCCCTGTGTTACAGGAATAAAGGAGTGAATCAGCTCTTTTCCTGGGGTTCAGAAAAAATAAGAAGATGAATATCTGTTGCACTCAAATAATTGAAAATTGGCCTTTCTTTAAATTTAAGTGAACTTTGATATGAAGACTTATTGTCAAGTTTAGTGTGATCTTTTTTCTGTCCACAGTCCATGGCGTACATGATCTCTGCCAACATGGATCAAGGTTCCAAAGAGTTTCAGATTGAAGCTGCAATCAGTAAAATCTTTGGTTCTGTAAGTTCATATATGCCTTTAGGAAGTTCAGATATATGGAATTTTTTCCCTGTAGTTTTGTTATTTTGCTCTGGGGGTCTCTGTGGTGTTTACCTCGTGTTCAGATGGTCGAATTTGAGCTGCGACAATCGGTTGATCGTGACAATTTTTTCAGAAAATTTTTCCCTGGGCTCATCACTAGAGCTACAGAGTGTGTGCTTTGTGCGATACACTCAGCAGGTGGGATACTATTCTGCGGAGAGAGATAAAACCATATGGGGAAGCCCGGGGTGATGAAGTCAAGCCCTGGCCTTTAACCTTTTGTTATTTTTCTATGAAAAAAATATGGTTTAAATAGTAGATTGGGGCTGAAGATGCAGCCGTGAATGAGCTGATAGCAACCAGCGACTCATAGCTGGCTGCTTGCATTAGGGATAGTGACCCATAACTGACCAAGACCCTATTCCGCCTCCAAGTGGCAGTCCTGGAAGCAGACTGCAACCATGAAGTCTCGCTAAGAGATTAAGAATTGCAGAGGAATGGGAAACCCGGTCCCAATAATGTAGTGCTGAAGTTGGATGTGTCGTGCTAAAAGGTGCAGATATCGCAGCCTCACTGTAAACTAGGACAGAAATTCCCTTTTTTAGCATGAATACCAAAGAAGAAGTTTAATAATATTAGTATATGATTAAAACATCTAATCGAGTTGTACCCAGGAGGAAAAGGGTAGTGCCATTGTGACCTTTTAAGTATGAAGCAAAAAGTGAATAAAGAGGGTTGTACCTAGAGCTAGCACCTTCATTTTGTAAAGAGATTGCTATTGAAACAGCCACTGCAAATTCTTGGATACAAACTTCCTGGAAAGATGCCAACATGCGGTGACCCTATACTTCACAAAGAGAAGAAAGGCCAATCATCTATCTATCTTGAGTCCACTTGTGTCGTTAGACTTCGTGGGAAGGTGTGACCTCCTATGTTTCATAATTTCTGGCAGGTGAAAATCTGCTGGTGACTTGCCAGGTCATTCCCAGCATCTGTTACCGACCGTTAGGTTGGTAGCCCCTGGAATACACGATCGATTATTTTTAGGACTAGTGGTGGTGGAAGGGTAAATTAGAACAAGGTAGATACACAGCCTGTCAGGTGCCATCTATGCCGCTCTGCTAACCACATGACAGGGAAAAAAACATGAAAAAAAACGTGTAAACGTTGATTAAGGTTGAGTTTAATCAAAGTTTAAAAATGGGTATGGTCAGATACCGCACCGAGACGAGAACACAAACAAAACCTACGTTACGACCAATAGGCCTTCATCAGGGACAACAATACTGAACTAACAAATCAGCATATAATAAAAAATGGTCAACTAATCTGTTTCTGATAGTAGACCCAGTCTGTCTAAACGACCGATAGGACCAGATGCTTGATTGAAACTGAATCAGAGCGGTCAAACACAAAGTGGCTAGGAGAGCGCCAGCAATGTGGGGGAATGTGCCAGATATGGTGGCCAAATAGTGGTCCAGATGGGAGAACAAAGAGAAGGCAATATCAGCCGGGAGGGCGTGAGATTGATATATTGGGAGGGGGGGGGGGGACTGATAAAAATATGGGGGGGGGGGGCGCAAAGGACGACAAATAGATGGGGGCCCGTGTGAGGGTTTAAGAAAAAGTATGGAAGATATTAATGCCATGTGGTTGGAAACAGCCCATATTAGAGATAAGTCTATTCTCAAGGACGAATTGATGACGATCGTCAGAGAAGCACGAAACTAGACCAATGACACTAACGTCAGCCGTACCACATGACCAAGACCTGATGTTATAGCCACACAGCCCCCTTTTTGTGACATATTCTCTGAGGGGCGAGAATCCCTAAAATAATTTGAGTAGATTTTTAACTTTTCAACGCAGTCCTCTGTTTCCAAGACAACCAGATGGTGTCTAGTCAAGTCAGTCATTGGAATGGAATGAGTGTAAATCGTCCGATGCAGCCTTAGGTTTCCAGGGCAACCGGAAGGGTGAAGTCTTGTAAATTCCGTTACTATATCATTATGTCAAAGAAAGTGCTACAGAAACCACTACAACAAGAGTTTTTATTTTTACTGTAATCCTGGTATTCCTTCAGGCATATTATGTACCAGGTAGCCGAATGTTGTCTAAACTCATCTCTGCCTTTTAAGTACCATGCTGGACCAAGGTTTTGTCGCAGGCCATTTCTCCATCTCATTCGTGGACGTCCAGGGTGGTGATTGTCGGTATAGGGTCACCATGACGTCACTCCATCTATTGTCAGGCATGCATACCACATGGCCTGCCCACCTGTACTTTCTTATCAACGCTGTATCTACAACGTCATTGAAGCAGGTTTAACTCCTGACAGTGGTATTTAGGATATTTACCTGTAGTGAAATTGACAGTGCTCTGCTCTCCATTGCGCGTTTAGTAGCTTGGAGCTGCACCTTGTAAATTTTGTGTAGGTTCGATATCTCACAGCCATGTGCCATGGCTGGAATGAATAGAATGTTTAAGGTGTGTGCTCATGCTTCATTGTTTTTCATCTGTTGAAGTACGGTCTTCATGCAATTGAAGCTGAACCACCCTGCTGCTATCCTTTGTGAAATCTCTTGATGCTTTATGTGGGATTTCATAATTTCTTGATAAATTAGGAATTATCCCTATTTTTAAGGTTATTAAAATTTTACTTCAAGAATACATGATATAATACAGGCTTCTTGTGAGTAGGTTAACTGTAGTTGTAGCATTGTGCTCCTATTGGACCAAAGAAGGAAACAAAATTATGACGTGCGACAATGTTTGATTGACTTGTGAATTATTGATGTATATTGCTGATGGTGAACAATCATCCTTTATTTTTGTTTTCAGGAGGCTGCATGGTTTTGTGCTGACGAAACGATCCAAATTCTAGGAGGGATGGGATATATGAAGGTAGGATCTTAATTGGGGAGGGGGAGGGGAATGATGGGAAGGAGAGGAAGTCCCATCTCAAGATATGGATGAATGAAAGCAAGAAACGGTGGGTGGTTTGAATCCTGCAAGTTTCAAGCATCCTCTGGTCTCAAGGGAAGTGAGATTGGCACCTAGTATTTTTGGAGATGAATGATAAACTCGGAGATCACATGCACATGTTGTGCTTTGAAAAGAATGGTTGGCAGTTGAAAAATGTAAATGTGTCCAGGCAATAATGATAAAGTTATTGAAATTACTGCCGCCCAATATTGGCCAACATGAAGATCAAAATGGAGGGAAACCATTCATCATGCAAAGATGCAACAGACCAATCAGTTTTTTATCTGCACACTTGATTACAAGTATAAAAAAGACTTCTTATTCACCACTATGAGGCGGATTAGGGTCTTGGTCAGCTCTTGTTTGCTTGTCCCTGATGCAAGCAGCCAGATACAAAATTATGACTGCTGTTAGGTCATTGACTGTTGCATCTTCAGCCCCAAACAAGGATTTAAGAAGATGAGAAGAAAACCACTTATTTAAAGAATGTAACATAAGAGTATCCAGGCAGAACATCTGATCAGCTGTTTGATGCCTGCAGGGAGATATGTTCAAACTATGAGACAGAAATAACAGCATTGGAAGTAGCTGTCCCACTTGAGGACTGTATGTGATGCCTTCCCATCAAAAGCCCAAAGCATCGTAATCTTTACAGATTCATCTGCCCTTCGAGTTCAAGAAGATGGTGGTCATTGTAAACCTGAACTAACCCAAATATCCCTTGGTGCCAACCTACGTATCACATCCCATGAAGTCAGAATAGTTATGCAATGGATCCTTGGTCACTCAAATACACCTGACAATGACAAGGCAGACGAACTGGCTAAAAAGAGATCAAGTCAAGAACAACAATACACACCAACAACCCTACATGCAGTAAAAAAAACTGCTGAAGACTGCGAACAAAGAGGCTTTGCTGAAAAGATGGGGAATGCTGAGAAAGAAGTCTACAATGATATGGCCCTCTCTAATCTCAAAGAAAATATCAGCCTCTCAAAGAGGGGATATCAAAGCACCATTTTCGAACTTCGCACTCAACACATACAACTTGACAGTCATTTGAACTGAATCCAACCATAACATACCCCAGAGTGTTGGCTGTGCACACATCCCTGTGAAACTGTTGAACACCATCTTTTTGAGTGTCAGATGCTTGCCAGACAAATGGAACACTGTATGAAACTAAGCAGCTCACAAAAACTTGCAGGTACCCACCCATACATGGCATTGGTCCAAAGGGCAGGAACCCGCAGGCTACTGGATCAGCAATCAATCAACCAACCAAAAAATGTAGGAAATTAAATTAATGATGTTTCAATATCTCCATTCAATGAATATTGTGATGTTTTCATTCTTTAAGGAATGTGGTGTGGAGCGAGTGATGAGAGATGTGAGAATCTTCCGCATCTTTGAAGGGACCAATGACATCCTGAGGCTGTTCATTGCTCTCACAGGAATTCAGGTATTGCTGCTGTTATTTGTATTGCTGTTGAATGCCAGCTATGAGTAACTTTACTCTGTGCCCTGAAAAGAATGTTGGGTGGCAAGTTGCAGTAGCTTTCCTCACATCCTGAGCCTGCTGATGAAGGTGGACATGAGTCCACCAGGTTGTTGTGCTATACCAGCACATTTGTCTTTGCTTATGCTAAAAATTTCAGAACAAGATGCGATGTATGGCCTCACACATTGTCATGGTGAAGGATTGAGAAGATGTTTTTCTGCAACTCAAGGGTGTTTTTCTGGGTGCTTTTCCTAGTATGTCATGGCATGGGAGAGATTCAGTTAACACGCCAGTGTGACATATTAGGAATTTAGTTAGCCCCAAATATTTATTAACCAATGGCACACTAGAGGCGATGTGGTCAACATCATGACGGCCGTCTTTACTTTCACAGATTATTCTGGCACCTAATTTTTTAGACTCGTAGTTTTATGATTGGTAAATTCGCAAAAAAAATTGGGGACTAAAGCCGAATGACTTGGCTGGGAAGCTAGAGCACTAACCATTGCGCTACCTCAGCTCTCTCATGGCCCACTGCTATGGAGATTTTGCATTCTTCAACTATTCTGATAACTGTTTGACGATGATTGAAACGCCCCATCTTGCAAAATCTGGGCAACATGTATATCATCAGACGATGTTGTGGGTCGCAGGATCGCGAGTCATCATCTGTTGACTGCTGATCTTTTGTCCTGGCGTATTCAATTTGAGCTGACTTTTTGTATACCAGATTTGCCTTCCCACTTTGATCCTTAGTCTCTTAGCCAGACTAGTGCAGACTCTCTCCACTAATGACGCCACTTGGAGGCTCATTCACTATGCTGCATCTTTGATCCCTTCTTCTCTTCTTTGCATTCAGGATAGTTTGGTCATGCTATATCTGCAGGCCAGTCGCCATGATGAAGTCTGTAGTCTTCACCAGATCGGAGCGGCTGCCCCACAGCTTTTGTCTCAGCTCCGCGCCCTCTGGCCAGGTCTGGCATCTCATTTCCCTATAGATTGGGCATTCTTGTAGAATATGCTCAGGGTTCTGGCATCCTGTTCCAAATGGGCACTCATCGGTGTGTGAGATCTTCAGTCGGTATAGATGTTCTAGTAGTCTGCAGTGTCCATTTCTCAGGCGAAATAAGGTAGTTTGTTGGTTTCTTTTGAGATAGTGAATTGAGGCTGGTGTACTGCTTATGTTTCTATCTTCTCTCCATTCGTGTATATACTGATTTCTGATGATGTTCTTGATTTCTCTGTATGGTACTCGATGATTAAATTGTGCCTTTTTGCTGCCATCTTTTGCCAGAGCATCAGCTCTCTCGTTTCACGTGATTCCGCAATGGGAGGGTAGCCACTGGAGCGCTATTGTTGAGGATCTCTGGAGTTTTCCCAGTTTTGATCTGATCTCCGATAATAGTGGTTTGTTGTTTGTTTTTTGTATTGTCTCTAATAGTTCTCTGCAGTCCGTGAATACAGCTATTTTTGTTGGAGGTTGCCTTTCTGTTAGAAGTATTCTCAGTTAATATACCTTTGATTATAGACATATAGAAACAGCTTAGTAGCTGAACTAGGGGAGCGGCCATGCTAGAAAAGCTGTGGGGGATCGACGAAGACCTGAAACGCACAGCCTGCTTTGCAAACCTCACCGGACTAGAAGCAGAGCATCAATTGATTGATGAAGAAGAAGTAACTATTACTATTCCAGCCTACCCCTGGGTGCCATACATAGAACCAAATATTACTTCACAGAACCAACCAGGCAGTCGCTAGTTTCACCTACCTAGGCAGTATACTCACTAGAGAGGCAAATATCAACAGCGATGTCAATAACAAGGTTGCTATGCTTATTTCTACATTTGGGAGGCTCCAAGGAAACGTCTGGAACTGACAAGGCATCAGTGTCGCCACCAAGATTAAAATGTATTGTGCTGGGGTATTATCCACTATGTTGCATGACTGTGAGACATGGACAGTATATAGCAGACATGCCAGACAGTTCAATTGTTTTCACTTGAGCTGTCTGCATAGGCTGTTCAGAATTAGGTGGCAGGATAAACTTTTACATTCTTAGCAATACTAACATGTTAAGCACCCATGCACTTCTGAAATTTTCTCAGCTTTGATGGACAGGACATGTTATTTGAATGCCAGATAATCGCATCCACAAGCAGCTGTTATATGGTGAGCTCAAAACAGGCAGACGCTCAACAGGAGGGCAGAAGAAAGACTACAGACTCTTTGATAATGTCTCTGAAATTCTTCAGTATTGACGGTACCTCCTTGGAGATGCTTGGACAAGACCATGCCACCTGGCGAGCTAGTATCACTGCAGGTGCTCAGATTGCAGATAGTGGAGCCATCGCGGTGGCTCAGCAAAAGCGTGCTTCCTAAAATAACAATACTCATAACGATTCCATTACCGGCTTCCCACATGTGTGCCCTTAATGTTGCAGGGTATGCCGTTCCAGGATTGGTCTTTACAGCAATCAGAGAACACATTTTGCAGCAATAGTATGGTGCTATCACCATCTTTGCTTGTGGTTGGCAACTATACAAGCTCCTACAACATTTATGCACTTATCCTAGCGTTTAAGTAATGCTTGAAAACTTCAGCATAGAGAGATTTGTCAGTATGTCTGAAACAATCTAGGACAGCCAGTTTCACTTTGTCATCAGTGCTGAAATGCTCACCTCCCAGAAATTCTTTTAGGGGTCCAAACAGGTGTAAATCGTTTGAAGCAAGGTCTGGACTGTAAGGTGTATGTGGCACTACGTCCCAGTCGAGTTGTTGCAGATGGCGCATAGTGCAGTGAGCCGTGTGAGGACCTTCCGAAAATGCAAATGTTCATGAATCATAGTGTTCACTGTACCCAGAGAAGGATTTGCCTCTTGTGCAATTTCGCGACAGGTTATGCGTTGATTTTCCAGGATAAGGCATTCCACAATCTGAATAGAAATGACTGGTGGGTTGAGAGCCACCTCGGCTGGGATCGTCACTCGCGGATGTACATCCTTCTCTAAAACGTTTACACCATTCAAATGTCTTACTGCGGCTGAATGTCTCATCACCTTATTGTGATTGCAGTCTTCTATAAATTTCCGCAGATTTCACACTTTCTTTCACTAGACACTTCATCACAACACAGTTTCCATGCAAGCACTGACAGTGTTTTTCACAATTTTTATTTCTCTGCCATGTGGCTTGGCCATGGCAAGGTGGCCACCTAGCAGTAATAGGACACAAGTGCCCCTAACTAGTGATAGTAGTTCCAACACGCTGACGCATTCAGGTAGAACTAAAACAAAAAAGTTCCGGTTTGATTTGAACGCCCCTTGTATATTATTATTATAGAAACAACCAAATAATGGATAAACATCACATGGGACAGGTAGTTGTAGACAAGACATCCATGATCACCAATGGCATTGACACGACACATGAAGAAATTGAATACACTTGAATCATCTGTAGAATTACATAAGCACCTATGGGTCTGCCCTGAGAACGGTGATATCGCTTAACATTATGCAACATATAATTATTGATCATTCCTCATATTCATTCATTATTTTCAGTATGCGGGTAGCCAGCTGAGAGAACTACAGAAGGCTCTAGCGAACCCTGCTGCCAACCTGGGACTTCTGGTTGGCGCTGGAGCCAAGAAGGCTAAGAGGTTAGATATCAGTTTTTTTAAAACTCGTTAAATCTGGAGTCTTGTATACCTTAGCATAGGGACGAGATCATTCTTCACTCTCTCTTTCTCTCTCTCTCTCTCTCCACCGCACATAGGGCACACATAGACAGCATTAGTCATTGGGCCGTCTTGCATTCTGTCCATTCCCGCAGCTTGCTTTTCCTCCTCCGCAGTAATGGTTCTCTACTCAGCGATGGGAGCACCATGTGTGATGGCAGTGCCTCATGCTGAGAGGTTCGGAGCAAGCAGCACCCAGGAGGCGACATCAATGGAGAAACTGTTCAAAGAAACTTTCAGACAGTCTTTGTGTCGTTTCTTCTATCTCTGACCAGCGCTTGCCTGTCCTGATCTCACTGTGCAACAGTTCCTCAGGGAGGTGCTCATCTGACAAGTGAACAACATGCCAAGTCCATCTGATCTGAGCTGTATGCAGCAGCATATGGATGCTAGAGAGTCTCGTCTTACTGGGGACTACATAGTTGGACACTATCCTGCCAACCTATTCTGAACTGTCTGCAGAGACAGCTCACACGGAAAAGGTTAAGTTTCCTGACACTTCTACTATAGACTATCCATGTTAGCACAACACAATACAGCTTGATTTTAGTGGCTATGCTTATTCCTTGCTGGAAGAATAGACTCTACACTAACTTTTACTAACCGATGTTACAAATTGATGCGATTTCCTTTGCAGCTTCGTAATTTTTCAGCATGGCACATTTTACTATGGTTGTTGACTGAGAGAGACTGTAACCTTTTTTATTTGTTGGTCTATATGATTTTTGTGTGAGTAGAGACATAAATTAATACAGAACTTGTTGGTGTTATAATTTTTGTTGTGTGTGTGTGTTAGCTTCTGAGATACAAGAAGATGAATTAGATGAAAAACAGCACAAACATTTAGACTTACCTTCTTCTGTGTTCGTTCTCATTCTCCCACTACCAAGCCCTGAACAGGGCTTTGCAAGTAACATGATGTAGTCCGCAGAACGGAATGCGTCGTGTCACTAGTTTACAGCTTGACTGGAATTTTTTCACCATTCGTTCTAACACATTCATTTTTGGAAGAAACTTACCTATTCTTGATGTAGTTAAGGTATGTTGTGTTTGCAATCAATTTTTTAACTCGCCACATAGGACGGATAGTGTTCTTTTACAAGATCGGCATTTCAGTTAGTTTCCACTACAAATATATTTATTACATCTACATATACAAACTAAACAGAACTACCTCGGAAAAGTCTTTTGCGACAATTTGACTTCATCATCTTAAAAAATGGGCGGATCTTCTAGTCCAAGTGAAAAAGAAAATATACTGTTTCAAAATTATCTTCTACCTTCCGATTTCCAGTTTACAAAATTACATATATTTCCTGTATCTGCATAAACAAACTAAATAGATCCACCTTAGAAAATCCGTTGCAGAAACTTATACACACACACGAGCGCGCGCACACACGAGCACGCGCACACATGCACACACCCACCCACTCACAATTCTCAATAATGGGTCAATCTTCAAAACAAAGTGAAAAACAGAAGAAATCCTTTTCAAAATCTAGAACAAATTTCACAATCGCCATTTCCTTCATCTAGCCATACATGATGGAAGTTAGAACTCTCTACAATCAAAAGAGCAGTATGTCCAGTCGTTTCTATAGTGTAGCAGATCCCACTGTTTGCCTTGGCCGTGATCTAACTTAGAACATTCTCACACTCATCCACATCATCATGACCATACTCAGTAAATGACATATCAAACAGCAGGTGGCATATTTATTATATCATACTCATATCATACAATGAGTAGAGAAATTACAAACATAATATAATACATATCTTAACTAAACATTCTACTAAAACGGGAATTGTAAGCATTAGCTATTGATGGAATTCCCAACTATCTAAAACCCAGTTCTATTGCCTTGCAATTACATCACACACACATCGCCTTAACTGCGTCTTCAACACACCTTATCAAATACTCTTCCTCACTGAAATCCCCTCAGGCGGGCGATCCCGACATAACTCGTTCACAATGTGTCCTTGCTTACAAACACACTTTCAGATTATCCATTAATGCAAAACTCACACACCTATTTGAGCGATCCTGTTCTATCACTAAACATTTGTCCAACCGTCTATCAATCGCTCCTCTATCTAAAGTCGGTGAGTTAAACACACTATCTACATTCAGTCTCTCTCTCTCTTCCATACAGCCTCTCTCTCTCTCCAGCCTCTCCATCTCTCCTCCAGCCTCTCGAGCTAAACTTTGTCTCGAGTTATATATCCTCAAGCAAGGCCAGAGCTTGACCAATCGATCTCAGGTATGGTCATCTTCAATTCCAATTGGAACGAACCACTTTGCACACCTGTCACTCATTCTCTCGCAGCAAGCCCCGTTGCCAATTTCGTCTGTCAATCAATCTCCCCCTACCAAAATCGGAAGGCCAGTGGTCAGTTTCTACCTGTCCACATTCCTTAACCCAACTCTGTTCTCCTTTGCTGAGACAGTCAGTGACCTTGACATGCATTCATGTAGCTTTAAGCTTTAACATGTTCAGGCATCCTAAACTCCCCTTGCTCCGGCGGGAACTGTTACATTACCTCCCTAAACTACAGACCGAAACATGGATGGTCATTTTTTTCATCTGGCAAATGACCACCATTTTCGTCTCTACTATCCAAAATGTAAACACTACTCCTGTTTACAACTTCACTCACATCGTACATGCATAAAAAGACATGTCATTTGATACATATAAACTTTTTGTAATACATACACAATCAATACAAGCAGAAGAAAAACACTGTGGCTGGGCGTTTTTACAACACAAACCACCACTTTTACATCGTTTTGCAGTCAAATACACCAAAGTCTGTCCCTGCGGGACCTTGAACTCATCAAAACAGAAACACCTTAAGGAATTCTCCTTACTCATTGAGGTCAATATACCTCGACCTGTTCCCGTGCCTTCCTCTAAGGACACGAACCTTCATTGTTACACACGACCAGTTCAGGTCAATTTTCTCAGGCGGTCTCATTACACGCCTGGCCGACGATTCACTTCATACTAACTCCTGTGAGGCCACGAACTTACGTGGGTTATCCTCAGGCTAGTTATCATTGTCTCTCTTGACAGCTATCCCCTCTCAAAGAAAACAGCAAAATTCTTTATGTTTCCCACAAAAACGATATTTGACAACATATGTCATAGTCAATTTTAAAACTTCTGATCAATGTAGTCTTCTCTGCAAAGACTCCACATACATGTGATTCTGGAACTCGTGGTGACTTGTGCTTGCGGAGGCCTACAGTCTGGATGAGATATACTGCTCTGTAGATCACCTAAATAACCTGTATCAAAATACATGTAAACATGATGATTCAACAACAACAAAAAAACAACAACAAAACACAAGACAAATGCATTGCATACAATGTCGAAACCCAAACAATAAATACAAATGTCAAAATATTTGCACGCATACTTATGATATCAATATTTCAGTCAGCAAGTATAACACGTTGATACTGTCAGGATATGTAATCATGTTTAAACAACAAAACAACAACAAAATAAAGAAAAATTCAATGCATACTATATCGACCATACAACCCACTTAAAATGCAAGTAATACCATTAGTCAAAACCCAAACACCAAATACAAATGTCAAAATATTTGCACGCATACTCATGACCAAGTGCCATCAACCTTCACTCCTGCTCGTGCCCCACAGATGAGCACCTGTTAATGCCCCCTTTATAAGATACTAAACTACGACTAAGTTCTAACTTAATCAGGTACTAAACTATGTCCCTAAACTATGACTAAGTTGTAACTTAATCAGATACTAAACTATGTCACTAAACTATGACTAAGTTCTAATTTAATCAGATACTAAACTATGTCTGAGTCAAAAGTCAAAAACCGAATCGTCCACCTGTCGAATTACGTCATGCTGTAACCCTACTAGTCCAGGTGCAGTCTTTGTCACGAGGAATCAAAACCGAGTGTTCTGATCTAACTAATTTACCGCTGTTTCCACAAATTCCCCGAATCAAAGCTACCTGGTCAGATTTTGACCGAAACATCGCGTCCACGTGTTACCCTTCGTCGCGTAATCATTACCTGGCGCATCCAGCTATCCTGCGTCTCTTGTCCGTTCTGTCCGTTTCTCTGGTCGGAAATGTCCCTTTGATCTCGGTCAGTCTTCGCTTCAGACTGACCGTCCGCTCATTGTCTGGCGTGTACTTCAGACAACGAATTCAAAGGAATTTTTAACATCTGGTCATTCCTCCATCTCTATACCATACCCCCTAATTATCCAAATCTCCGTTTCCCAAGGATAACGGTAGATGAAACAAATTTTATGCAAATGCATACATTAACTGGAGTTTCACATGATAGCCCATGTGTGTAAGTACTCCACACGACTTTACCTAATTCCATTTCTGATTTCCATGTTTTTGGCTAGCGTCAGTAAACATTGCATCAACCGTTCCTTATCACTACTGCTTATTTTAACCAGACTATGCGTTGCCCCATCAGCTGTCTCTGATTGCTGCACGATTTCCTCCTGTAAAACGCCCATCGTCTGGTCTGTTTGTTTCACGGTTTTTTGGTTCGTATCCACCGGTTCTCTGGTAGTGTTACGTACACTTACATCGTCCGCTACTTCAGCCTTTCGTCCATCTGTATTCACTATTTGTGGGAAAGACCTTTCACACTGTTCGATTGACTGTTGGCTTATCTCGAACTGAGATCTTTTCATCTTTGCTTCGATGACTGGTTCGCTGTCCTGGCTGTGGTTAACCTTACTTTCCCTTTTCTTCGTTTTCCTTAGAAACTCTGTTCCTCCTTTGTTGGCTGCTGTTGGTGCGTCCGTTTCGCATTCCAACTGTGCGTCATTTCCACTTCCTTCCTCGGTGGCCGAAGGGTTGTCCCTTCTTTCGGTCTGTTCAACAACTTCTCCCGCATGGCTAGGCCCTGCCACCATTCCTCCTCCTCTTATTTCCTCTTTATCTGGCGAATCTCTGACTATTTCCTTGTTCGATTCTTCGTCGACTTTAACTAATGTTCTACCAGGCTTGACCACAAGTTCCTGGTAAACTTGGCTCCTTTCAGCACGCCCGACCATTTTAATCGACGTAATACCCTCTTCCTGAATTCTCGGTCTACACTGTCCGATGCGGTAACATTTTATCTGGACCTCTGAGCGAACGTTTGTCTCCTTTGCATTGCGTAACCTGCGCTCCGTCCCTAACTTTTCTGGATACACTAAACCTGTATCTCTTTCTTTCTGTCCATCCGCCTCGTGCTCAAAGTCTCTTTGATAGCTCCTGTTCTGCCTCTCCATCTGTAACCGTGCAAAATGCCTCTTGTGGGCTAAGAATCTTCCCGATTCAAACTTCTGCCCAACCCTTCCTCCTCCTCTCACTTGACTTGGCCTCTCCACCTGGGTCAAACTCCCCTTTTTGTCACCTCTGTCCAGCCGTCCACACACGTCCGTCCTGAGATTTCCACCTCTGTCCCTCCACAGATCGGAATGTCGAAGTTGGACGGGCTTCCTACTCACTTTCCTACCACTCTGTCCCCTTCCAAAATACTGGGCCGTGTTTACTCCTGTGATTTCTTGATTTCTTCTCTCCTTCCTAGCTGGTTTGAAAGCTCCGTTTTCAAACTGTTGCAACAGCTGTCGCAGCTTCCATTGGAGGTCGTTTTCCTGTCTTTCCAGCCGAATAAGTCTGTTTGTTAGTTCTCTTAGCTGGTTTTGTAGTTGACTTTTGTCCTCCCACTTATCGCTGACTGTAGCTCGTGCCATGAAAGGCTTGTTTTTGACAAACAGTCCTCCTCTTCTCCAGGAACTGTTAATATTCCGAAGAATATTTGGGCATCCGATAGACAAATGTCCAAAAGCTAGACAATGATAACATTGTTTAACATTGTCCAACCTCGACATATTGAATAAACCCGTCTGGCCCACCAAAAAAATTTATAAGACTGTCAAGTACGCACAAAGTCTTGTCAATAATACAACAATGGGTGGAAGAAAAATGTCACACTTACCAGTCAGATGATTGGAAAAGCTGTCTATGGAACTAACACTCTAACCACTAGCTACTCCTCTATTCCTAACTACACACACAAGTTATATTTAACTGCGACACTTGTGTTAAACATGCAAATCAAGATCTATAGCTACACACGCACTATATTTATAAATCTACCACGACTATCCGTGGTCAACAGGCACCAAAATAATAATAACGTGTAGCAGATCCCACTGTTTGCCTTGGCCGTGATCTAACTTAGAACATTCTCACACTCATCCACATCATCATGACCATACTCAGTAAATGACATATCAAACAGCAGGTGGCATATTTATTATATCATACTCATATCATACAATGAGTAGAGAAATTACAAACATAATATAATACATATCTTAACTAAACATTCTATTAAACGGGAATTGTAAGCATTAGCTATTGATGGAATTCCCAACTATCTAAAAAACCCAGTTCTATTGCCTTGCAATTACATCACACACACATCGCCTTAACTGCGTCTTCAACACACCTTATCAAATACTCTTCCTCACTGAAATCCCCTCAGGCGGGCGATCCCGACATAACTCGTTCACAATGTGTCCTTGCTTACAAACACACTTTCAGATTATCCATTAATGCAAAACTCACACACCTATTTGAGCGATCCTGTTCTATCACTAAACATTTGTCCAACCGTCTATCAATCGCTCCTCTATCTAAAGTCGGTGAGTTAAACACACTATCTACATTCAGTCTCTCTCTCTCTTCCATACAGCCTCTCTCTCTCTCCAGCCTCTCCATCTCTCCTCCAGCCTCTCGAGCTAAACTTTGTCTCGAGTTATATATCCTCAAGCAAGGCCAGAGCTTGACCAATCGATCTCAGGTATGGTCATCTTCAATTCCAATTGGAACGAACCACTTTGCACACCTGTCACTCATTCTCTCGCAGCAAGCCCCGTTGCCAATTTCGTCTGTCAATCAATCTCCCCCTACCAAAATCGGAAGGCCAGTGGTCAGTTTCTACCTGTCCACATTCCTTAACCCAACTCTGTTCTCCTTTGCTGAGACAGTCAGTGACCTTGACATGCATTCATGTAGCTTTAAGCTTTAACATGTTCAGGCATCCTAAACTCCCCTTGCTCCGGCGGGAACTGTTACAATAGCATTAACCTGGTAGTTTATATACAATAAAATCTTCTTCTTCTTCGTACGCTGTCAAACGTCAACCTGTATTTCTTCGAAAAAAGCAGCGGTCATCCTGAGGCTGTCTACACTGCCATAGAGCTTGTCTAGTGTTGCCACTGGTGATGGCCACATGTGCTTTCTCTGGTCCTCGTATGTCGGACAGTTTTGCAGCAGATGTTCAGCTGTCATTTTCCCGGTACCACAAGTGCATTCGTCAGTGCCACCTATCTTCAGTTTATTGAAAAGGTGGTACCTCAGTCTATCGTGGCCTGTGCGGAGTCTGCAGACCACAACCTGCTCTCTTCTGTTCCACTGGTAATAAGCATCATTTTTGTGTGTAGCCAGTATGTTCTGTTTCCCATTTGGCCATGTATCTGGCTCTAATAAGCCATTTGGACTCTTCGTAGGTCACACTAGAATCTGGTTGTGGTAGTCTTGCACCTTCTTTTGCCAGTCTGTCTGCCTCCTCGTTGCCTTGAATGTTACAGTGGAATGGAACCCACTGTACCATTACTCTTTTTGGTGCGGACTGCTGTCATAATTGACAGAGTACTGCTCTTAAATCATTAAGTTCAGTATTTTTCTGGCTTTTTAGTACTGTGACTACGGCCAGGGCATTTGTAAACAGGACTATCTGGCTTTCATTTCTTTTGCTTGTCACCATTTCTTCTACTGCAGCCCTCAGTGTCTCTGCCTCCGCTCTGAAATTGCTTGAGTATTTTCCAGTTGCAACTTACAGTGTTATTTTTTTACCATTTGGTAGGCTCAGGAATACCCCTGCCCCTCCATTCTGTGTTGTGTTTGTTACAGAACCGTCAGTGTATGCATGGGTCCAGTCCCTGCTTGGGTAGTTTTTCTTTATGTACCTCAGGGTTATATCTCTTCTTTCTTTTTCAGTCTGGCTGTTCTTGTTTCCAATACCTGGTATATTTTCTACCACCTCCGGAATGATATGCTGCTTCCAGGTAGGTTTGTGTACAGTAGGGATGGGCTTTGGTGTTAATGTGTTCATAGGGTCTTCGCTCATCTTTGCTTTGGCTATTTCTGCAAAGTTTCTCCGCTTTAGTTTCCCATTTCCAAATCTATTTAGTCTCTGATGCATTGGGTGGTCCGTCAGTCTTCTGAGTTTCTCTGATTGCTGCTGGGCTCTGCAGTCTCATCTGTCGGTCATCGATTGCAGATTTGTAATCTTTTCAAGTTCTACAATTGACGTTGACTTCATGCCTCCTGTTATAACTCTCATGGCTTGGTTTTGAAGTTTGCTAATTTTATCAAAGTTCGCCTTTGCTGCTGTTGTTCATGCCGCAATGCCATACTCGAGAACTAGTCTCACTCTTCCAGTGTACAGTTTCTTTAGTATACTTTCATCTTCTCTCCAGCTTGTGCCAGCAAGTTTCCTCATGATTGTCATTCTTTGTCTGGCTCTCATTTGGTTTCTCTCGATCTGACTTTTCCATGTCATGCGCCGATCAATTGTGACTCCCAGGTAGTTTCGGTTGTCGTTAAGACTTATTTTGGTGTTCTGGGGTTTGTTTGAAAGCGAGAATATCGTACATGTTGTTTTTTCCTCATTTATTTTGACCAGCCATGAGTTCGCCCACTCTTCCAACGATGTTAGGGCCTGCTGCATCCGAATGCTTGCTATGGTGAGATTTTTTTCAGAGGTCCACATAGCCAGATCGTTTGCAAACATGGAGCTGTGGACTCTTCTTGGTATATTCTCTGTGATGTTGTTTATATACACCAGGAAAAGTGTGAGTGACAGTACTCCCACTTGGGGTACTCCCTGCTCAAGTGTCACCTTTTTGCTCATCTGCCCTTGTACTTGAACTCTGGCTGTTCTGTTTTTGAGGTAGTGGCTGATCCATCTGTACATTTTCCAACAAACTTCACTTCTTCGTAGCTTGACTTTAAGTGCCTCTTTCCACACCTTGTCAAATGCCTTCTCTAAATCCACCCAAACCGCTACTGTGTTTTTTTTCTCCTGGTAAGCATCCTCTATTTCCTGGGCTATGAGAGTGATCTGGTCCTCAGTGGATCTGTGCTGTCTAAAGCCTGCTTGCTGTGGAATTAGTATGTGTTTTTCTTCCAGATGCCACATCAGTCTGGTGTTTATCATACACTGTCAGTTTTCCTACACAGCTCAGTAGACTGATAGGCCTGTATCCATTTGGATCTGTTCTATCCTTTTCTTTCTTTGGTACTGGTATAAGTACAGCGTCTTTCCATGCCTGCGGTACAATTCCCCTTTTCCAGCTTTGGTTCAGGACTGATAGTAACTTCCTCTTTGCTGTTTGGCCCAACCCCATCAGCATTTCGTTTGTTACCCCATCTTTTCTGGGCGATTTCTTTTTCTTTAAAGTTCTCATGGCCTCTTCCATTTCATTCATTGTTAGTTTTGCCATCATGTGCTCCTCTGGTGCCATATTGATGTTGTCGTGGCTCTTTTGTTCTTCACTAATGTCTGTGTGCCTGTCTGTATGGACATCAATGGGGTTTTCTCTGGCATAATGTTCAATAAAGACGTTTGCTGCTTTTTTTCCAGTAAGCATGTTGTCGCCCTGCTTGATGGTAATTTGTTTGTTTGATGGAGTTTCGTCATTCATGGCTCTGACTAGCTTCCATAGTTTGTTCCCTTATTTATCTAAATTGAGGCTTTCTGTTTTGTTTTTCCAGCTGTCTCTTGTTATTTGGTTAAGTGTTCTTTTGTATTTCGCCGTGATAGCCTTGAGGGCGATATTTGCCTCCATATATTGTTCTCTCTCTGCCATGTTCCTAGCATTTGAGACTTCGTCTTTCGCTTTCTGCAATTCATCATTCCAATATGGCTTGTAGTTTTTCCTTGCCCCTCTTGGGATGGTTTCAGTGGCTGCTTGCATTATTGCTTTGCTTAGGCTTTCCACAATAGGTTTCATATTGTTATTCCGTGTGTTGATGGTTTCACACAGCCCATCTGTCAGAATTGCAAATCTATCCCAGTCGGCTCGTTAATAGTTCCAACGTGGGAGCGGTTTTATTTCCTGTGGGCCTACTTCTATATCAATTTCTAGCCTAATTGGCCTGTGGTCGCTACCTGCCAATTGGTTCAGCACCTGGCGGTCTATTTTGTGGTGAATATCCACTGTGGAAAAGGCCAAGTCTGGAGTAGAGGTGGTATGCCATGTTCTAGAATAAAAGCTAGGGCTGTCCTCTGGCCTATTGATAAGATATACAATAAAGTGATTACCCTAGAGCTGACGGCGTGCAATGCCAGTGAACAGAACCAGATCGTCCTAATCTCACATCGTTGGGCCAGAAAAGGATAAAATACTGCAAGCACAGTTCCCCGTTTAAATTGGAGAAGAAGGAAGTGAAAGTATTTAAATGAAATGTTCAGCCATTTCCTTAGCATTTACCAGGATGTTTATACACAATACGATAGTCACCAAGCGTCAGTCATCATACGATGACAGTGGCTGGAAAACTAGAATTTTTTTCTGTCGACGCATGACGACGGTGGTGTGGTAACGGTTTTGACTAAGACCACTCTAGAGAACTACATATAAATATCTTTGAAGATTAACCAATTTGTATGTACATTTTTGTTTATTCCCCATCAGGCTTGTTGGTATCTCTGTGGGTGATGTCTCGCTGTCAAAATATGTACACCCAGATTTAGCAGTATTTGGAGAAAAAGTAAGAAACATATATCACTCTCAACTCCCTCGCATGCTAAGGCCAGCAGCCATATGTGTTCGTATGTTCTAATACTGTGGTATTTTTCTGTGTCTGCAGGTGTATAATTTGTTTTTTGACAGTGTGTCAACCATCTTTAGGAAAAACCCAATAAACTTACCTTGGCAGTGATTTCAGTGTGTGCATATTCTCTCAACTGTTTGCCGAAATACATGTAGAGTGAGAGATTTATGCCCACTGTCAACAACACTTGTGTTATGTTATGTTCAGTAGTGGATGATCAAGCAATTACGATACTACGAGGTATGGTCAAACAGTTTTTCACTTTGGTATGAAAAAAAAGGCACTTGCCCGGAAATTCGTGTGAACTTTTGTCCTTCTCTATGTATTCACCCTACAAGGAGATACACTTCTCCTATCTATTCTTCACCTTCCTGAGGCCCAGATTGTAGACCTTATCTGTCTGGACACTGAACCACATCTCCAGTTGAGTAGTCAAGTTCTGGACATCAGATAAACTATACTGGTATGAAATCATGCCCCATCTACCGGACTTGGGACCTAATGACTGTTCCTGTTCCCAAATATAAAGGATCTGCTTCGTGGCCGTTGTTTTTCTGGCACCCAGGACTTGATTGCTGAACTGGAGACGTGGTTGCGGGTCTAGACGGAGGAGTTCTTCAACCAGTAGGGTGCCAGGAAGGTGAAGAATAGATGGAGAAGTGTGTCTCCTTGTAGGGTGAATACATAGAGAAGGACAAAAGTTCACACCAATTTCCAGGTAAGTGCCTTGGCTCCTTCATACTAAAGTGCAAAACTTCTCGACCATCTCTTATAGTCCTCTTCCTAGTCAGCAGGTCACGAATTATTACTCCAGTAAAATACTAGGCTATTTCAATGGTAGGACTTGCACCACTATTTGATAACTATCAAGGAAAGTGACGTTATTTCTAACTCCTACAAATCTCCCCCACCAGACCTCAGCAATGGTGGTCTTCTATCTTGTCCTACTGCTCTTGCCTTGCAGCACCGCAGAGAGGAGGTATGCACCGCAGAGAGTAGGTATGCATAGACTTTTGGTTTATGCTAGGTGGGAGGCTAATGCTGAAAGTCAGACAAATTAGGCAGATAAAATATTTTGGACATCTAAAGAGACATGATATACTGCTGAAAGCAATACTGGAAGGAAAGATAGAAAACAGGTGGGCAAGAGGTGACTTAATACAGGTGGGCAAGAGGTGACTTAATACAGGTGGGCAAGAGGTGACTTAATACAGGTGGGCAAGAGGTGACTTAATACAGGTGGGCAAGAGGTGACTTAATACAGGTGGGCAAGAGGTGACTTAATACAGGTGGGCAAGAGGTGACTTAATACAGGTGGGCAAGAGGTGACTTAATACAGGTGGGCAAGAGGTGACTTAATACAGGTGGGCAAGAGGTGACTTAATACAGGTGGGCAAGAGGTGACTTAATACAGGTGGGCAAGAGGTGACTTAATACAGGTTTATAAGATAATCAACAAAAAGGATAAGATTAACTATAACCAGGTTTTTTCCAATACAGCCGCCTATAAGAACAAGAGGGCACAGCTACAAGTTAATTATAGAAAGGTCTAGATTAGATATTAGGAAATATTTTGTTAGAGAGGGGTGAATGCTTGGAATGCATTGCCACAGGAAATAGTGGAGGAGTGGTCAATTAATACATTCAAGAATGGATTGGATACGCATAGTTTTTAGATTAAGGAAATGTAAAAGAAACTGGTTGTATACAGTCTGTGGAGTCTGCTAGATTAGTTTGAAGAAATTAGGTTAAGTTAAGAGGAAATCAGCACTGTAATAGATGGACTAATAACAGTCTGTTAGAGTGTACCACCAAAACAAGAAAAAGTATTTTCGAGGTCCGTTGCAGCCAACCTTTGATGCAGAGAGGGTACTTGACATTACCATCTTTGTATTTTTTATGCTGTTTAACGCTCACAATCCACTTTCAGCCCATCTCATATTCCCTCATTGTTACCTATTTGATATGTACACTCACATTCCACTTTCAGCCCATTTCAGATTGCTTTATCACATTTTGAAGTTGTTTGACACTCACATTCAACTTTCAGCCCATCTCATGTTGCCTCGTTAAATTTGTGATGCTGTTTAACACTCTTATTCCACTTTCAGCCCATCTCCTATTGCCTCATTGTTACATTATCACTGTCAACATAAATATTTCTTTCTTTTTTGTAGACAGCAAAGTCAATTGATGCTTTTGGTGGGACTGTGGAAGATTTGCTCATCAAGCATAATAAGAAAATTATTGGTAGGTCTCATCCATCTTATGTCTACTATGTCTCAATTTGTATCCTGGTACCTTTATTGTGGGTCACATGACCTTTATTGTGGATCACAGTACTTTTATTGAGCATCATTCATAATTGAAAGCTTAACCAGCGGCTCATAATTGACAGGGTAGTCAGCGGCTCATGATTGACAATTTAGCCAGTAGCTCATAATTGACACTTTAACCAGAAACTCATAATTGACAGTTTAACCAGAAATTTATAATTGACAGTTTAGCCAGTGACTCATAGGTGGCTGCTTGCATCAGGACCAGCAAACCACAGCTGACCAAGACTCTATTTCGCCACCATTTGCTGGACCTGGAAATGAACTGTGCTAGTCACTAGTGTAGTCTGACCAAGGGGTAGGGTTCACAGTGGGAAGGCAAACCCAGTACTATAAAAAGCCAGTGGAAATCAGATGTGTTGGGCCAAAAGGCTCAGATATTCATGCCTCGCTATAATCTACGATACAATATGAGAACATCCTTTTCAGGATGAACGAAGAAAAAGAACATTGCTCTTCTCTCTATGGGACTGATTTCACAGCACAGAAATCAGGCTCGAAACCTCCTCCTTTTTTTTTTAAAACTAAAAAAATATTTTTGCGTTCGCCTTATTTCTCTAATTCCCAAGGCGGTATGCGCTGCACTATGGTTTTTATTTTGCGTCTGTCGGCCCAGTGCGTCTGACTTCAGCATGCATTTTATGTAAGGGTCTGCTTCCTCCTGCATTTTCTAAGGGTTTGCTTCCCCGGGGTAAGGGTCGGTGCTGTGATGGAGATCGAACCCAGCATCTTCGGGCTGTGAGTCGTGCCACTTAACCACTAGCCCACGCCATCCCTGAAACCTCCTTCAATGACATAGTTAGATGCTGCACAGTTTAAAAAATGCAGATGGTCCAGGAATATATAGATACAGACCAATGAGGCTTATGTCAAGGCATGGTTTCCTACAAGTAACAGCCTCTTTACGAAGGCCCTCAAGAGTGTCGCATCGAGAAATGAAACGACCAACAACAGACCCCATGGGATACAGCTGCAGGAGGAAGCTCCACCAGGAGCACACCTGTAATTTCCACTATGGTGATCTTTAAATAGACTTCGGTCTGGGGTCACCCGATGTAGAAAGAACCTGATGACATGGTGATACAGTGACGACGATATCCAAACATGTGGCGCCATCCAGGATCAAGGACACCTCATGACCTGACAAAATCTACTACACACATGTACAATGGATGACCTACTGGATGCTAACGACAAGGTGGTCAGCGTGGTAGAACACTAGACCTCTGCCGTATGATATGATGCTATGGACACAGAAAGTAAATATTGAGAGGTCAGAACACAATTTTTTTTGTTTTTGTGTTCGCCTTATATCTCTAATCTCCAAGGCGGTGTGTGTTGCACTGTGGTTTTTATTTTGCGCCTGTCGGTCCAGTGCATCTGACTTCAGCATGCATTTTATGTAAGGGCCTGCTTCCTCCTGCATTTTCTAAGGGTTTGCTTCCTCGGGGGGATCGAACCCAGCATCTACTGGTTTTGAGCCGTGTTCCCTAACCACTAGCCCACATCGTTCCCAGAACACGAATGACTGCCAATTGCTGCTTACCGTTTACTGTCTCGTTAATTTTGAGATCATTTTTGAATCTTGCTTTTGTAGAGCAACAGTTTGTGCTGAAGCGTCTTGGGGATGCAGCTATTGACATCTATTGCATGGTGGCCGTGTTGTCCAGGACAACCCGCAGCTTGAATATCAACAGCCCTTCGGCCCAGCATGAGAAAGCTTTGTGTGAGGTGTGGTGTTCTGAGGTAAGTGGAGAAGATTAAGGTTTGTGTGAGGTGTGGTGTTCTGAGGTAAGTGGAGAAGATTAAGGTTTGTGTGAGGTGTGGTGTTCTGAGGTAAGTGGAGAAGATTAAGGTTTGTGTGAGGTGTGGTGTTCTGAGGTAAGTGGAGAAGATTAAGGTTTGTGTGAGGTTAGGGAGAACGAGGTTCTTGCTTCCACTGAGTCACTACCACGCATGTTCTGAGATGATGATGAAAACAGTTATTTGGAGTTGAAATGGGGATGTTAATGGTATGAAAGTTAGTGCCATCAAATATGCCGATGATCATGCCATAGTGAGAGGAACAGTTATAAAGTTGCTAAGACTGATGGAAAAAATAAACAGCACAGTCAAAGAATATGACATGAAAATAAACACATTGATAACAAAAAAATATGGTAATTGACAAGCAACGTGCAAATGAATATAATCATGAATGGTGAAATAATTTATAATCAAACAAGTACAGACATTAACATATTTTGGGTAAACCATAACATTAGATGCTCACAGTAAGACAGAAATTGCATTGGCGAAAAAGGGCTTCAGAGAAAAACATAAATTGCTAACCTCAAAGAATATTGGGATAGAACTGAGGAAAATAATAATCACTACACATTACACTGTATGGGACTGAAACATGGACTATAGCAAAGAAGAATTTTAAAAACTTGGAAGCGTTTGAAATTTGGTGCTTAAATGGAATAAGTGAGTTGGACAGAAAGAAGATCAAATAACAATGTCCCTCACTGAGGTAGGTGCACAACGACAATTATTGAAAATTATACAGAAATAAAGATTGAGTTGGCTGGGACACAATATGGACCATGAAAGTCTTCAATAAAAGATATGAGGGGGCAAGACCAAGGGGAAAAGAGAAAGGGCGGGACCAAGACACCTTTACATCTCAGGCATGCAGAGACATTAAAGTTTGAACCTATGCTGTATGGAAGAGAACTACAGAGGATAGCTTGCAATAGAGAAACATGCTCACACAACGTTGCAACCAGTCTTAGGACTGATCAACCAGAGGATAAGGTCAAATGGAGATACATGCTCAGACAACGTTGCAACCAGTCTTAGGACTGATCAACCAGAGGATAAGGTCAAATGGAGATACATGCTCAGACAACGTTGCAACCAGTCTTAGGACTGATCAACCAGAGGATAAGGTCAAATGGAGATACATGCTCAGACAACGTTGCAACCAGTCTTAGGACTGATCAATCAGAGGATAGCTTGCAATAGAGAAACATGCTCATACAACGTTGCAACCAGTCTTAGGACTGATCAACCAGAGGATAAGGTCAAATGGAGACACATGCTCAGACAACGTTAAAACCCGTCTTAGTATTGATCAATGCAAATAATGACATAAATATACATATATAGACTCTTTAAACCTCCAGTGGAGAGATTGTATTTTTCCTGCCCAAAGGTCAGATACTTTTTGTAACCCACCTCGTAAATGTATTTATAAATATATAATTAAAATAATATGTCTCTTCCACTAAGAGGTACATATATTGTCATTATTTTGGTTAAATGTATCTTATATTCTCATCATCATCCTGTTATGAAGTCTGAAGGCCGATGTTGAAGCCGTCTGATCAAGTCACTCCACTGTCCTCTGTTTTCAGCGGATCTCTTTAGCTCAGCGTGTCTGAGCCCCCAATGTTCCTCCATACTTGTTGATGTAGACAAAAATTTACTTTATAAAATAATGTGGTGGTTTCCCCTTGTCTTTCATATCATATATGAGACCTGTTTAAAATGTATCTGATCTTTGGCCGGGAACAAAAACAGTAACTCACCTGGAAGTCTGAAATCCTAAGCTCCTTCAAAGTACTGTCCTTGGGACTGCACACTTCTCCCAGCGGTCCCGCCATGTTGGAAGAGTAGGGAGACTGATAAGCCAGAGGAATGTTGTGTTTGGCCAAAAATGTCTGAATCAGATACTATAATGGGTGGGTGCATTTCCTGATGGAGCTGCTAAGTTCCCGTTGCCTATAGGTCTGGTTGTTGGGGTCACACAGCATCACGAAGACGACATGACCTGCAGGTGGTACTCTTTGGTAATGCTTTTTCCTTGTGGTGCGTATTAGTGATTCACCACCCCATGAGATAGTAAAAGGAAAAGCTCCACATGACTTTGCTGCACACCTGCCTTTCTATTTTTGGCCTCGGGGATGATAAATGTTCCCACTGTGTTTCCGGGTCGAACCTGTAAACAAAAGACTCATCATCAGTGATCGTTGTGCTCAGGAAGTAAGGACCACCATTTGCACAGTCCTGCATGTCATCTGAGACTTCCAGATGGTGTTGCAGCTTTTCACCTGCTTCTTCATTAGCAGTATCGTCACAAATTTTGCAGACACTCAAGGCATAGCCAAATCCTCACTCAAAATGGAGTGTACCACACAAATGCTTATCCCCACCTCTCCTGCAAGTTCTTGGATCGTGACGTGACGGTTCTGCATGACCAAAGTCCGCACTTTGTCAAGGACCTTGTCATTTTGACCTGTTGAGGGCCTACTGGAATGTGATTTGCTTTCCAACAATGTACTGTCACCTTTGAAGTGATTGTACCACTCTTTAATTCATGTGATGCTCATGGCATCGTCACCGAAAGCGTATTGAATCCTCCAAATGGTTCCCACTTGGGTATCGTCAAGCTTTTGATAAAATTTGATGCAATACTGCTGCTCAAGTCATTCTGTCATTTTTAAAATTAAAAATAAAATCTGATGGGCGTTCACTACACTCATTCACTGCCACTGTGATGTGCTCTGCAGGTCGGAAAAAATTAAGGGATGTGCACGAAGATCCCCTACACTTCCTCGCTGTAGGACGCCTTCCGTCCTTCATTAAAATTAAGGTCCGATATATTTTTAACAGATCTCATACATGCACAAATGCAGGAATAAATATAATCATTGTCAAGTAAATTTATGAAATAGCCTTGATGTTCAAAGAGTTTAACATATGTACTTAGAGAGCGCGTGGTCGAATAGTTTCGATGCCTGCCTGCTGACTAGGAGGGCAGAGGATCAAAATCCCGCTAAGGCGCATATGTAGTTTTTCTGTTGAAGGTGAAATAAACAAACATAGCCAGCACATGATGTGGTAACATCAGTGGCAAAGCGGCCTGTAGTCCTCAGCCTTTAAAACCCCTCGACTACCCCAAACAATGGAAGAAATGTCAAACGACTACTTAGAGATTCCATCAGATTTTGTCAGATTTGTTCCGGCTGTATTTTTGTTTATGGTTTAATTGTATTTGATTTAGTTCTGTGATGTTTTATCTTGTTTTATAATATTTGTTTTTGTTCCATTAAATCTAATCTGGATTTGCAATTTTCTTCTGGTCCTGTGATATTTTACCAAGTTCTGTCATATTTAAGGAAATCAGAAGGATATTGGCGGTGGCAATGCAGAGGCCGCACAACCTGAGGAAACTATGGCAGAATACCAGCAAACCAACAAAAGTGAACATTTGAGAACCTGTGTTTTTCCCATGCAGTATACAGCTGCAAAACATGGACAGTTATTCAAACCTCAAGGAAGAGAATTGAGTCCTTCAAGTCAAAATATTATAGAAACTTGGTCAGAATTCTGTGGACTAAAAAATAAGAAGAAAGCAGACATTCAACAAGAGTTGGGCATAGAGAAGAACTGGTTCATGAATTCATAGAGGAGAACTGGTTCATGAATTCATAGAGGAGAACTTGTTCATGAATTCATAGAGGAGAACTGGTTCATGAATTCATAGAGGAGAACTGGTTCATGAATTCATAGAGGAGAACTGGTTCATGAATTCATAGAGGAGAACTGGTTCATGAATTCATAGAGAAGAACTGGTTCATGAATTCATAGAGGAGAACTGGTTCATGAATTCATAGAGGAGAACTGGTTCATGAATTCATAGAGGAGAACTGGTTCATGAATTCATAGAGAAGAACTGGTTCATGAATTCATAGAGGAGAACTGGTTCATGAATTCATAGAGAAGAACTGGTTCATGAATTCATAGAGGAGAACTGGTTCATGAATTCATAGAGGAGAACTGGTTCATGAATTCATAGAGGAGAACTGGTTCATGAATTCATAGAGGAGAACTGGTTCATGAATTCATAGAGGAGAACTGGTTCATGAATTCCATCATGAACAAAAATAAAAATACTTTGGCCATCTCAAAAGACAAAGGTTTTGAGGTAATGGAAGGTATGGTGCCGGGCTAGAGAGACAAGAGACAGATCAAGAAGTCAATGGCACCAATATGCCAGGTAATGCTTGGACTCTGGAGCAGACTGGTGATTTGGCTCATATTTCACCTGATTCTGTCATATTTTTCCTGATTCTGTCATGTTTTACCTAGTTCTGTCATATTTTACATAGTTCTGTCATATTTTTCCTGATTCTGTCATGTTTTACCTAGTTCTGTGATATTTTACCTAGTTCTGTGATATTTTTCCTGATTCTGTCATGTTTTACTAGTTCTGTGATATTTTACCAAGTTTTGTCATATTTTATCTAGTTCTGGCATATTTGACCTAGTTCTGTCATATTTGACCTAGTTTTGTCATATTTTACCCAGTTTTGTCATATTTTACCTAGTTCTAGCATATTTGACCTAGTTCTGTCATATTTTAAATAGTCCTGTCATATTTTACATAGTTCTGTCATATTTTACATAGTTCTGTCATATTTTACCTAGTTCTGTCATAATTTTCTGTTTATATTTTATCTCTGGTGTCTATGACATTTTGATGTGAATTCATCAAATTATTTCTGCTGCTTTCATATTTGTTAATCTCTTACCAGGCTGCGGACCGTATCAAGATCAACCTTCATCAGGCCACAGATGGTGGGGCCAAAAGAAACTTTGATTTACTCACTACAATATCTAAGGAAGTCGTAGGTCAGGGTGGCATCTTCCATCGACATGTGCTGGGATTTTAATTACTTGAAAACCTGCAGCCAGGTATCGTTGGAACCTACAGACAGCAAAACCAGGTGGATCTGGTCATACCGTCTGCCTATTACTTCTGCCTGTGACCAGATTTTGACTTTTTTTGTTTCCAATTTCCTTAAAAATGAACGTATATATTTAATTTTGCATTAACAAAATCTCCTTCGTCTTTGAATTTTCAGGGAAATATCTTGTTCATTCTTCTTGTATCTGATATTTGCAAAACTCCCAAAGCAACGTAATCTTTACAGACTCATCTGCCCTTCAAGCTCTGGAAGATTGTGATCATTGTAAACTTGAACTTACAAAATATCCCTAGAGGTCAATCAGCATCACATAGTTATGTAATGGATCTTTTGTCACTCAAATTCACCTAGCAATTATAAGGCAGATAGACTGGCTAAGAAGGGATCAAGTCAAGAACAACAATACACACCAGCAACTCTACCTTTTTTTACACTAAAAAAAAACAGTTTCATGTGGTCAAACCATCACACTCAGTGTTCCCTCTGGTCAAACCTTCATAATAAAACAGTGTTCCTTTTGGTCAAACCTTCACACTCAAACAGTGTTCCCTCTGCTTCCATTATTGTTGGCTCTTTGTGTCTTGTCAGATGATAGTAATTGTGCTATTAGCACAAAGCCCGGGCACAAATATAGAGACCATGTGTTGCCCACACAGTATGGTCCCTCTCTCAGTCTGACTTGTTTAGTCCAAGGGAAAGGAGATACTAATACATTTGGAACAAGGCAAGCTGCAGAAGCTACCGGATCAGCAGAGCAATGTTCTATCTATTCGCCTGTCGGGGCTTCACTCCTAGACCAGCCGCCAACCAAGGCTAAGGCCCTAGTCTGCCCTGCCACAATACTCAGCTGAGGTTGTCTTTCCTCGCTCAAGGAAAAGGCATTGTATCCTATTGAGTGTGCTCCATCGCACATCGTTGATTGTCAGGTTTCCTACGAAGAGTCCAAAAGGCTTATTAGGGCCAGATACATGGCCAAATGGGAAACAGACATACTGGCTACACAAAAATGATGCCTATTACCAGTTGAACAGAAGAGAGCAGGTCGTGGTCTTCAGAATCCGCACAGGCCACAACATCCTGAGTTACCACCTATTCAATAAACTGAAGATAGGTGGCAATGACGAATACACTTGTAGTACCGGGAAAATGACCGCTGAACATCTGCTGCAAAACTGCCCGAAATACGAGGACCAGAGAAAGCACATGTGGCCACCACCAGTGGTAACACAAGACAAGCTTTGTGGCAGTGTCGACAGCCTCAGGATGACCACTGCTTTTTTCGAAAAAATACAGGTTGACGTTTGACAGTGTACGAAGAAGAAGAAGAAGATTGTCAGGTTTGGTAGATACTGACCAAATTTCAGAGTTAGCAGAAAACAGGTTGCACAGCCATATCTGACAAAACCCAACACGGTACGCCAGTATCTTATCTGCAAGGCTTCAGATGGTTTGAAATCAGAGTTTTCCTTCTCCTAGATGAGCTGCCTTCCTAGGCTTTCGAGCCCCATCTGCCCGAAACTACTGGTTTTAATGACTTGCCTTCCGCGCCTTCTCCTGTTAGTTAAAACAGTTCCGCTACGTGAAGGCCATGAGATGGACTTTATTGGCAGAGGATATATGAGACGCACGCCATGGGAGCATTTAGTTGGCGTTGAAAGTTCATCCTCAACCCCACCCCCGGCTATAACAACGTTTAGAACCACTTGAATGTTTTTGCTTAGAGACATAATAAAGACCTTATTATTTTTGTTGTGTGTTAGTTTCTGAGATACAAGAAGATGATGCTGAAAATGATGAAAAAATCTAGACTCACTTAAATCCAGGGGAATCGCGACCAATTCAAATTTTTTTGAATTGCCACAGAGGGTGAATAGTAAAGTTTTACAAAATCAGCATGTCTGTTAGTTTCCACTAAATACATGTTTATCTCATCTGCATAAACAAATTTCCTACCTCAGAAAAATCTGTTGCAAGAACTTTACTTCGTCATCCTCAATGATGGGATAATCTTCCAATCCGAGTCAAAAAGAGAATTAATCGTCTAAATATTTAGTTCAAAACAAAACAAGCCATTTTCACATTTGAAATTGAAGCGAATGAAAGGCAATCTATTTTTAGATTCAAATACCTGTATGTTCAGCCCATTCTATAACCTTAACCCCGCATGTTCAGCCGGTTCTATAACATTAACCCTGTATCTTCAGCCGGTTCTATAACATTAACCATATATGTTGATCTGTTTCTATAACATTAACCCTATATGTTGAGCTGGTTCTATAACATTAACCCTATATGTTGAGCTGTTTCTATAACATTAACCTCATATGTTCAGCCATTTCTATATCATTAACCCTGTATGCTCAGCCATTTCTATAGCATTAACACCTAACACCATATGTTCAGCCATTTCTGTAATATTAACCCTGTATGTTCAGCCGGTTCTATAACATTAACCCTGTATCTTCAGCCGTTTCTATAACATTAAAAATGTCATGAACTAGTCTCCGATTATCACAGCAGGTAACATGACCAATCAATGTTATTTACGTCATCATTATCGCAAGTTTTGTCATTTGTTAGTCATGCAAATAAATCTGATAATTTGCTTTGATGTTTCCATTTTTCAATGTCTTGTTCTCAGTTATTTTGATTCAAATGTTTTTTGCACAGTTTTGTTTGTCCTGTGCTCTTTTTTTCTGGATTTACTTCATCGTTGACTACAACTTTCTGTAATTATTTACCTTTTTAATCCTTTTTTTTTGGTTGTTATTTTTCATGTTTGCAGTCAATAAATTCTTGATTTCCTCAATGAAGCATAGCCTTATTTTTCCTCTAGAAATAGATTAGATAAGAGAAAACTCTGGAAATAGATTAGATAAGAGAAAATTCTGGAAATAGATTAGAGAAGAGAAAACTCTGGAAATAGATTAGAGAAGAGAAAACTCTGGAAATAGATTAGAGAAGAGAAAACTCTGGAAATAGATTAGAGAACAGAAAACTCTGGAAATAGATTAGATAAGAGAAAACTCTGGATATAGATTCGAGAAGAGAAAACTCTGGAAATAGATTAGAGAAGAGAAAACTCTGGAAATAGATTAGAGTAGAGAAACTATGACAAGAAATTAAAGAAACAGAGCTTCAGACTTACTCTCTGAAACATAGCTCTTCATTTCCCATTTGAAAAATAGCTTTATATTTACTGTCTTCTTTGTTTATCACTATCGCTTTATCTTTTAATGCACCTTGTAATAAAAATGTAATTTCTTAACACTTCCTGTGATTCATTTATTAGTTTTCTCTCGTAAAGTACTAATCTGCCTAGGCAACGAGGGCCTGTCGTACCAATCGATTGTAGCAGGGAAGGTAAAGTCATTCCAGTTTGGCCCAGCCAGCAGGTGTAGGTGGCCATGAAGGAGAGTTAAAGGTGGGGGCTCGACTTCATCGCCACGGGTCTCCTCATATGGCTCCATCTTTCTCTGCAGAACGATTTGCCGCCTGCTGATAGCATTGCACAAACTCGTCGTAGCGCCAGCAATGAACCTAGGGATCTCCAGAAAAATTGCCATCATCAACTGACCATCGCAGCTTGTATTCAAACCCCGACCATCTGAACACGAGGCAAATGGCTTGACCACTTCGCCACAGAGACCCTCGGGGCGGCCGTGAATGAGATAGCTGCTTACCACTCCTAACGTCCATGGCCTGCTTCAAGAGCTGGCGGGCCAGGACAACCTCGTGAAATCGGGAAACATGCCCAAATGGGGATAGGTGTTGAAGGTGTAATGTGTCATTGCTGTTCAGGCCTATGCGTTGTATGACTTAAACGTTTGTCACCTGGTCGTATCAGTGGATGCCAAGAATGCACCTCTGGTTGCGCATGGAGAAAGCTAAACAAAACATCATACAAATGTTTCATATTCTGTAAATTATCTTTTTAATTTAATTACAATCATCAAAGTCTTTCTGTGTTAATTTTTCCGGCATAGTTTTCTGTTGCTCTTCAATTAAAAAAAAATCTTAATGTTTTATGTACATAAAATTTTAATTTACCTTTCTAAACACAACTTTTCTTAGTTCATTTGTGAACTTTTGACTTGAAAAAAAATATTTGCCTTCATAATTGTATTCAAAGACATTCAATGTTTTTGTTAAAATGTTCGTTTCATCAAGATGCTGAGAAGTGCATGAGCTGCGGTGGTCAGCAGCCGACTGCTAGCGTCAGAGCCAGCAAACCAGAGCTGCTAAGACCCTTCTACACCTCCATGCTGTGATCCTGGATAACAGGCGGCAACAGAGCAGTCCGGCTTAGGAGAATGGATCGGAAAGGGAAGGCTACCACGGTACTCCAAGATGCCTGCTGAAATCGGATGTGTCAGATTGAAAGGTGCAAATATCACAGGCAAGCTGTTTTTCAGGACATCGTGGAAGCGATATCACTCAAACATTGCTCTGCTCAGCATGTAGTACGCATGCCTGACAACAGATGGACACACAGAACAATATTTAGGTGGCCCTGTGACTGTACATGACCACAGGGTCACCCACCTTATACGGCTGCGGGGTCAACTCACCAAAGACCTAGGTTCTGCACTGCAAACGATCAAAACACACAGAGAATATTTTTGGCTTCCTCGCATGTGGCATATTTGTGGCTTCCTCGCATGTGGCATATTTGTGGCTTCCTCGCATGTGGCATATTTGTGGCTTCCTCACATGTGGCATATTTGTGGCTTCCTCGCATGTGGCATATTTGTGGCTTCCTCGCATGTAGCATATTTGTGGCTTCCTCGCATGTGGCATATTTGTGGCTTCCTCGCATGTGGCATATTTGTGGCCTCCTCACATGTGGCATATTTGTGGCTTCCTCGCATGTGGCATATTTGTGGCTTCCTTGCATGTGGCATATTTGTGGCTTCCTCGCATGTGGCATATTTGTGGCTTCCTCGCATGTGGCATATTTGTGGCTTCCTCGCATGTGGCATATTTGTGGCTTCCTCGCATGTGGCATATTTGTGGCTTCCTCGCATGTGACATATTTGTGGCTTCCTCGCATGTGACATATTTGTGGCATATTTGTGGCTTCCTCGCATACGGCATATTTGTGGCTTCCTCGCATGTGACATATTTGTGGCTTCCTCGCATGTGGCATATTTGTGGCTTCCTCGCATGTGGCATATTTGTGGCTTCCTCGCATGTGGCATATTTGTGGCTTCCTCGCATGTGGCATATTTGTGGCTTCCTCGCATGTGGCATATTTGTGGCTTCCTCGCATGTGGCATATTTGTGGCTTCCTCGCATGTGACATATTTGTGGCATATTTGTGGCTTCCTCGCATACGGCATATTTGTGGCTTTCTCGCATGTAACATATTTGTGGCTTCCTCGCATGTGGCATATTTGTGGCATATTTGTGGCTTCCTCGCATGAGGCATATTTGTGGCTTCCTCGCATGTGGCATGTTTGTGGCTTCCTCGCATGTGACATATTTGTGGCATATTTGTGGCATATTTGTGGCTTCCTTGCATGTGGCATATTTGTGGCTTCCTCACATGTGGCATATTTGTGGCTTCCTCACATGTGGCATATTTGTGGCTTCCTCACATGTGGCATATTTGTGGCTTCCTCACATGTGGCATATTTGTGGCTTCCTTGCATGTGACATATTTGTGGCTTCCTCACATGTGGCATATTTGTGGCTTCCTCGCATGTGGCATATTTGTGGCACTGACATCAAGGATAATGTGTGAGCTTAGACAAATACTTTCTTTTGTTATTGTTTTTTTTTCACATTATTTCGAATCAGGATTATAATTTTCTATGTTGAATTTATTCAACGATTCCTGTATGTGTTGCATATCTTGTATTAAAGCATTGTAAATAATAATAATTTATTAAAGGCACATGTTGAATGACAGTGACAAACCCTGTTTCTTAATTTATTTTATAGAGTCAAGTCTTGTTGAAATGTTTTAAATTTCACAGCGGAGTGTTTTCTTAATAGCTGCTTTTTGTTAGATAATTGTGTAGTAAAAATAAAATATATATGTATATAAGTCAAGATCCCGTTAACATGCCAATGTGGCATATTGGGAAAATTGTCCATTTTTTTTCTTGACCAAGAGGTCTCAGTGGTCTCGAGGTAAGCGTCCCCTGTTCGAATCACGATAGAGACAGGAATTATTTTCATGTGGAACTTCTGGTAAAGATTTCCTTGATCTCTGGGTAGGGAGATCGGACTCCCGTATTCTGTGTCTAGAACGTTACAAATTCCTTTGGCAGTTGGAAATTGAAAAAATTAGACTTAACGGCCACTGCCCACTGCAAAATTCAAATTAAAAATCTAGCCAAGTTATTTGTACCTTTCCCCAGGTGGTTTGCTAAGAGCAGCTATAGATGGCACCTAACTGGCTGTGGGTCTACTTAGCTCTAGTCATTGAGCCTATTAAGATGGACTCTCACATCGGTAAAATGACCTTCCAAGAAAGTGGTTGTATACAGACTCTGTATAGTCTTCTAAACCAGTATAAAGACGTTAAGTTATGTTAAGTTAACAGTGCACTAGGGGTGATGTGGTGAGCACTGGAGCATACTGGTCCTTTACTTAAACAGATTATTCTGATATCAAATTTTTGAGGCTGAGTTGACCCTAGGCCCCGTTTTGGAATTGGAAAAATCCAGCAGAAATTACATATACATACACACACATGCACATGATGCTTATGTACACACAGATATATACATATATTCCACCTGTGCATCTAATTTTTACCAGGACCCGAACGGGGAGCATAGAACAGTGGCATTGAAACCTGCCAGGTTCTGTTCTGTTAAGAATCGATCGCATTGCAATCCGGGCAATAGTTGCTTAATCCCTCTCAGCAATAGCGAAGAGTTTAGATACAAATGGTTCCTTTAGCTCGCTGGTTATACATACACCTTTTCTGTCCATTTCAGGCGTCCATCTTTGCTGAACCCACATACGATTTCAAAATCCTGCAATCTGTGCATTGCTGGTTCATTAACTGAAGTGTCTTCATACAAAAGGTGGTCATTGATTAACTTTAAAAATCCACCTCTATGCATTGTCAAAGCCATCTCCATCCATTGTCAAAGTCACCTCCATCCATTTTCAAAGTCACCTGTCCATTGCCAAAGTCATCTTCATCCATTGCCAAAGTCACCTCCATTTATTGCCAAAGTCACCTTCATTCATTGCCAAAGTCACCTTCATCCATTACCAAAGTCACCTCCATCCATTGCCAAAGCCACCTCCATCCATTGCCAAAGTCACCTCCATTCATTGCCAAAGTCACCTTCATCCATTACCAAAGTCACCTTCATCCATTGCCAAAGTCACCTCCATCCATTGCCAAAGTCACCTCCATCCATTGCCAAAGTCACCTCCATTAATTACCAATATTGCCTAGCAGGTGACACTGAGGCCAGGATGTCAGCTATTTCATTCCAGCAAACCCCAGCATAGCCAGGACAGTAAATCCAAACACGTTACTGGAGGTTTCAGGCTTCCTTGTCTTGTTTGCCATCCACTCATGCCACAGCCAGCCATCTTGAGAGTCAGAGACGATTACGGCCCTAATTAAAGAGGTCCCAGATATCCACCTCAGAGTCAAGGTCACTGTTTCGATCGTTATTCTGATTCTGGACATTGTTGTAGGGTATGAATCACTGCTCTCAGCAACGACCCTGCCTCTCACTCTATGTGAGAAGCCCCAATCAGCTTTCTGACCATGTAGCACATATCCACCTGCATATATGATATCATCAGAATCCTGGACATATTTACTTATTAGTTGTTTAATCTCAAAGACCGCTTTGCCACTTCACCTTTCTCTATATTATCTCACCAGAGTGATAATGAGGCGGTGGTAGTTTGTCATTTTATCTCCAGTGTGAATCAATCCATTCTTTACCTTTGTTTATGATCTCTACTGTGGCTACCTGACCAATCGTTCTCTCTGCCTATGACATCCTTATCCTGATTCTTTTGACCGTGATATTACCGACGGATCGGTGCTGCTCAGCGACACATCAGGCTAGGGCTTCTCGGATTGAGTGAAAGGACAGGTCGTTGCTGAACGGAGTGGGGCATACACATCAACAACCTCCAGTTTGAGAATGGAGGTGGAAGCAGTGACATCAGCGTTAAGATGACCATCTGAGACCCCTTTAGCAAGGGCAATCATCATGACTGATGCTCAAGCCGTACTTCAGAAGGTATACAAGGGATAGTTTAGGTACGAGTGGTTAGCAGCTGTTGGGGCCTCAAACCTCCATCGTTTGACATGGATCTACTGTCCTGGTCAGCTGGGGTTTAGGGCAACGAAAGAGCTGACATCTTGGCTTCATATGATTCCATCATGGGCATGTTAGTGATGGATAGAAGTGACATTTTGAAATCAACCAACGAACGTCTGTTGGATAATGACACCCAAATAAAGGAATCAGCAATCCACAGACTGCAAAGTTTCGATATCAAACGAAGATCGTGCGGAGTGGGGCGGGTGCATGAGAAGAAGGAGCAGGAGAGTGTGCAACCACGGAACTACAGAGACCACCAGTATCTAGACCCTGCACCATTTGCTGAGACAGATTGAGCACCTATGGATATGCTCTGAGTGCAATGACGTCGATTCTTAGAAACAGAAACTGATATTTGTAATGTAATGAGCAGTCAGTGCATCTTGTCTGCTGTTACTATAATGTATACTTTGGCTTGGGTCAATGCGTGTCTAGACTTTACAGGAATAAGTCCAAGCATGAATCTCACCTTCACTATAGGTGTATCACTGCTGCATCCAAGGACCAGTCGCATTTCTTCATTCTGGATGCGTTCCAACCTTTCACACTCAACTACTTACATTCCGTGTCCATAACATTATGCGTGTTTCCATCTGATTCACATTAGAACAGTGCATCAACATATGATTTCTACGTGTTGCTGTTTCGTGCGGTCTTCTTGAGTTCCACTAATGAAGCCCTGACTGAACTGGCTTCCTCTTCCATCCTTCTTTGCTTGGTGTTTGTCGTCTTTTTTCTTGTGGGTTTTAATCCAGCATGTCCAGTTGTAACTCTCTACCTTTATTCCGAGACTGTGTCCTGTCCATCGCGTTTTTTCTTTCCCCTCCTTCTGCGTTCGTTCTCAATCTCCTGTTACCAGGCCCTGAACGTTCCCAATCTCCCGCTATCAGGCCCTGAACGTTCTCTTACTCCCGCTACCAGGCCCTGAACGTTCTCTCACTCCCGCTACCAGGCCTTGAACGTTCTCTTACTCCCGCTACCAGGCCTTGAACGTTCTCTCACTCCCGCTACCAGGTTATGAACGTTCTCTCACTCCCGCTACCAGGTCCTGAACGTTTTCTCATTCTCGCTACCAAGCCCTGAACGTTCCCAATCTCCCGCTACCAAGCCCTGAACGATATCAATCTCCCGCTACCAAGCCCTGAATGTTCTCAATCTCCCGCTACCAAGCCCTGAACGTTCTCAATCTCCCGCTGCCAAGCCCTGAACAGGGTTTTGCAAGTAGCAAGAACAAAATGTGTTGTAACGCTAGTTTACAGATTGACTGCGATATTTGCACCTTTCGGTCCGACACATCCGTCTACGGTAATTTTCGTTCCCCAATTTCTTGCTGTATTGGTTGTTGCCTTGATCTTTCCCTAGACCTATATTCGCCATTACCTGTGGCCATCTAACACGAAGTATGCTACGAAGACACTTGTCTGCATTCTTAATGTGATACACCTAGTCACATATCATGTCTCAGAGCCATAAAGCAGGCCCGACATTTGTGTTAAACAGCCTAATCTTATTTTCCATGGAGAATGCCGCTGAGTTCCACATTGGCTGAAAAGAGTTCGAAATAAAATTTGACCTTCTTAATCCTGTCGTTAACATATTATCTGTCGTCTAATCAAATTATCTGTCTGACTTTCGAATCTTGTCAGTCTGCATTTCTATCTAACTAATCTGTTAGACAGGCGTTGCGCTCGCCTTGCTTCTCTGTCTTATCCGATCGCTTACACTAGTACATTTACCGCATCTAAACATCTCTCAAATTACGAGGTAGCAGTGACGATGAATGAGGTAAACATATCGATAAGAGATTATTTCACTCGAGAAACTTTCCAAATAAATTCAACAAAGCAATAATAAAAGACCGCTTAACTGTCGAAATAAATGCAACAGATATACTTTATCATATCATGTCTTATGTATTCTTTCACAGAATGAAGCCAGAGTTTGTCAGAAAATATACCGAATAAAATATATCTCCATGTCCAAGGACAAGTAGACACAACAGTTTACAATTACAGTTTTCAATTAAATCGAATCAAGCATTTTGTCACATATTATCAAAAACGGGTGTGCATGCAGACACTGAAGTCACGTTCATATAACTATTTCTTCATCCTGTTTTCACCTCTCGAGCGGGTTCGCACAATATTTTTCATTTCATACCATCACCATATTAGAATTGGATTTGTGCATCGGAACTCACTAACTTGCTCATTCCGGAGAATATTAGTTATTGCGAACACAACATTTCATTCTACCAAACAGTCCAAATCGTGCGTTCACAGTGGTTTGATTTCAACGTAATTAAATGCTGAAGGTCGCTGTGGCATCGTCACGTATGCTCGTCTAGCCGTCAATATTACTAGCAATCTCCTGTACACATTCATTATTAATTGGGATATCAAACAGAAACCCTGTCTCGGCTTCATCATGAGTGCACTTAAGCAAGAAGCAGCCAATTTACAAGTACACGGTGGGTGGCGGATGCAGAGGGAGTGGTGCAGCAGCCGGGCAAAAGTAATGGAACCAAAGACCTTGCTCAAGCCTGACCCGCTGATCAGGAAAGACAGGACCAATGCCAACCCCAGAATAAACAGTCAGACCCCTCCAGCACCAGCATGACCACGCGGGGTGACTTTGTGACAACATTATTTCACTGGAAAGAGAAACTGCTTGTCTACAGAGTCTTTTAAACTAGTATCAGGTCATACCGAAATCGACGAGGTCATTGAGGCATACATGAAGACATCCTCACAACCCCACGCCACCCTTCTCTGTCAGCGGCCGCTGCCTGTGCGTCTTCTGGTCGGAGATTGGTCCATTATTTTATGTTGTCCTTCCACCTCTTTCTGGGCCTGCCTCCTCGTCGTCTGCCGTGTACCTTTCCGTGGAAGATCGTATTTGCAAGACCATTTGATCTCGATATGTGACCGTACCAAGCGAGTTTCATTCTTTTATTATTGTTATAATTCTATCTCGCATTTCCTCATTTGTAACTCGATCTTTCTACGTGACGTTTACAAGTTTTCTTAAACATCTCATCTCCAGGGCCTGTATCCTTCGCTGAAGGTCAGCTGTAACTGTCCATGTCTCACAAGCATAGAGGAATATTGGCATGACCAGTGACCAGTATTAATATGATTTTCGTGCATAGTGCTAACCGTAAATCTTACCACCTCACATTTTGATCCTTCATCACTGAAAATCGAACCCACATATTTAAATCGGTAAACCACTTCGAGTTCCTGGCCATAAGCTTTTATCCTGCTGTTGAAGCCATCAGCGTTGTTGGTCATTAATTGTGTCTTTCCATAGTTTATCTCTATACCATAGTCAAGAGCTGTTTCATCGAGCCTTCTGACCCCTTCCTGGAGTTCTGCTTCTGAACCCGCCAACCTGTCGATGTCAGCTGCAAAACGAAGGTTGGTAACCGTTCGGCCCCCTATCTTGATAGTACCAACGTGACCTCCAAGTGCCTCATTCATAATTCCCTCAAGGAGTATATTGAAAGTTAAGTTAACTCGGCTGCTTCAACTTGCTTGGTGAAGATTCACTACCAAGGCTCAGAGCAAGCAAGGCGCTCGATAGAATAGAACGCACGATGCTGCCACAGATAGGTCAGTCTGACGTGCAATGATTGAACTTTACAGTAATATGAAAACACATCTTGCAGCACGTCTGGTGTTATCGCCATCTTCAACTGCGATAGTCAACTTTTGTTCAGTTTTGACTGTTTCTTGGCCTTTGAGTAATCGAACTTACCTTCATAGAACCTTGTTATACGAACGGGTCACGCGGCGCATGGATCGTTGATCATTTGCTCTTGTAACCTTTGGATCTTTGAACTTGTTTTCATGCGACACTTGAACTTGTCTTACTGCAACCTTTGGACCTTTTTGTCTTTATGTGACCCTTGGACATTTGAACTTCGTCCTGTGACCCTTGGACTTTTAAACTTCGCCCTGTGACCCTTGGAGTTTTGAACTTCGTCCTGTGATCCTTGGACTTTTGAACTTCGTCTTGTGACCCTTGGACTTGTGAACAAATTAACTAAAGAGAGGTCCAGATTAGATATTAAGAAATATTTTTTAGTCAGAGAGTGGTGAATGCTTGGAATGCATTGCCACAGGAGGTAGTAGAGGCAGGCACAATTAATGCATTTAAGAATAAATTGGATGCGCATAGCTTTCAGAGCAAGGTAATGTAAATTAAACTTGTTGTATACAGACTCTGCAGTCTTCTAAGCCAGTATAAAGACGTTGTTAAGTTAAGTGACCCTTGGGCCATTAAACTTGTCTTCATGCGACATTTGGGTCATTACACTGGGGTTCATGCGACACTTGGACCATTACACTTGGGTTCATGCGACATTTGGTCCATTGAACTTGTCTTCCTGTGATCCTAGAGCCATTGATCGTATATTCATGTAACGCTTTGAACTTATCTTTAAGTGACTCTTTGACTGTTGAACGTCTTCATTGAACGTGTCTTTGTACGGTTCTTGATCCGTTAGACTTGTTTCCAAGCGACGCATGTAGCATGCCCTTTGTAGAACGTCGCTCTCATCACAGTCAGCGGAAATGACTTTCAGTCTGCAGTCAATCTTCAATCAATTAATTCATTAAATGTCTCCAAGAAATAGGTCTAGATGGTAAAGATATAAGACTACTCCGTAATCTGTACTGGGAACAAACTGCTGCAGTAAATTCAGGAAAGTTATGCTCTCCAAGTATAGATGTAAAAAGAGAAGGGAGACACGGATGTGTATTATCCCCTTGTCTTTTTAATATTTGCATAGAACAAATATTCAAACAGATAGAGGGGATGCCACGGCTTATCATTGGAAGAATGGCAATGAACAATTAAAGATATGCGGATGATACAGTTTTGATTGCAAAAAAGTGAACAAGAATTACAATAGCTTGTGACAACAATATACACAATAAGTCAAGAGCTTGGATTAGACAGACATAAACATAAAGAAAACAAAGACTATGATAATTGGAAAAAGTGACAAGAAACCAGGTATGCTGATAAAAATAAAAGATCAACTACTTAAACAGGTACAGCATTTGTCCTATCTAGGTCATATAATAACGGACGGAAGAAGGCAGCTGTGGAAAAGAAATATAGGCTATAGGCGAATAGCTATTTAAAATAACCAGAATTCGAACAGCAATTACACAAGGGGTTCAGCAGCAATTTAATTTTTTCGTGGACCGACATCGGTCCGTGGACCGCGGTTGGGAAAAACTGCTCTAGATGATTAACTTAACGTCTTTATATTGGTTTAGAAGACTGTAGAGACTGTATACAACCCGTTTCTTGGAGAGTGGTTGTGAGTCCATCTTAATAGACTCAAACACTTAGAGCTATGTAGACCTGCATCTGCTCGTAACAAACCTCCTGGGGGAAGGGTACAAATAATTTTTGGGTAGATTTTTAGGTAGAATATTTCATTTTGTCCTGGCAGCGGCCGTTAAGCCTACTCGCTCGACACTGAACACGGGAGTCCAATCTCACTTACCAAAAGATCAGGGGATTTTTTTAACTAGAAGACTCACGTGAAAAACAATCCCAGTCTTCACCGTGATTCGAACCCGCGACCCCCTCTCCCCTCACCCGAGGCAGACTCCTTACCACTGAGTTCCCCCCAAATTAACTTAGAGTGGTGCCCAGTCATAAAGATCTCGTGAGAAGAAGACAAGATGCGCCTTCCCGATTTAACAGCAAACTCGTGTTGTATGTCATCATAAAACGCAAAAAACAAAATGGAGTCAAAGTGAACAATGAAAAGACGAGGTGCTTCTGAACGTCTCTCGATTGAAATGGAGGTGGAAAATGTGGACGACCTCATTTTTGTGTCGGCTACAAATTTAATTTACGTTTGAGATCACGGACGAGGATGAAGATGTTGCAAGTTAGTATCATTGTTGTCATATTGTCTGAATGAGATGTTGTTTAGGAAGCCGCGTAACGCAGTAGTTAGCGCTCTGGCTTCGCATCTGAATGGTCCTAGGATTCATTCCCCAGTTGAATTTCCCCAGCGGAAATGTTTTTTTCAGACCGCATCGGCTCCTGGGTCGACCTAGTCTTAAATGGGTACCGGTTCAGTCCGTGAAGTAAAAGCGGCGAGGGAGAGGAGATGGCTTTCGCCCTCAAATAGCCGAGCCTTTGAAATGTGAGATCCTAACACCTTACACCCCTACGGCGGTAATGCTATTGGTTTACTTTACTTTTTTATCATATGGGGAAGATTCCATCCTCATCGTCGCCATCTGTATTACCATTTACATCGCTATCTTCATCATCCTTATTCTCATCATCAACAACAGCCTCATAATCAGCACAAACATCACCAACATCATGAGTAATCACCCCTATCACAATTATCACCACCAGCAACCACCACCATTACTATCATATCATCATCATCGGTCTGCAGCTGTTTTCCAAAGACGTCAGATCCATATCCAGTGCTTTCACGTGCAGTTTATACGTGCCTTTGAACCTCAGCCGTGGTTCGCCAACTGTTCGTTTACCATGTTCCGGATGTCCATAGAGAACATTCTTGAGGATGTGATGAACATATACACACACACACACACACACACACGCATGCACGCACGCACGCATTTACATACCTCTATTTGAATTTTGAAATTTGAATATTTTAAAATTCGAAATTATGTAAAACTACCAAAACTATTACGGGATCATTGCCAGTGCTACAGAGTTCGTACATTGTGCTGAGATTATCCAATTGATTCTTCTACTAAACTAAACAAAACTAAACTATATATATACATGGTTGGGGCATGTTTACCGCATGGAAAATGAGAGGCTGCCAAATGATATTTTCTATTGAAAGCACGTCATTGGAGCTTTACGAATCGCCTGTCTCACACTGAGATGCAAGGGCGTATTCAAGAGGGATATGAAATCCTGCGACATCCCATCCGCGGGCTGGGAAACAATTGCTCAGGATCGAGCTGTTTGGAGACAGTCAGTTGGAGGAGGCATAGAGGCTGCTGACGCTCGTAGAAGTCATCCGACGGTAGAGAAAAGAGAAAAACTGAAGAGATCATGGGACAGCCAGGCAAGCCAGCCTCCTCAGCATGGTTGTACTATCTATGGCAGGGACTGTCCCTCGTGGATCGTTCTTTACAGGCATAGCAGACAGTGTCGAAATACAGGAAACAGAGCTGGACATACATGGCGCCACGCGCATGATCTACAGAAACTGAGACGCCTATGGTGATGACATATTTTTATATAATACTCTCTCTCTCTCTCTCTCTCTCTCTCTCTCTCTCGCACACACACACACACATACACACAAAGACCCACATACAGCAGTTCTTGAATTTATCTTTAAGAATTGGTTCAGTATTTCTTACTGGTCACAGCTGAAAATTAGTTCCCTATTTTCGTTCGTGTTATTATCGTTTACCCAGTCTCCGACAAAGACTATATGTAGAAACATCAGTTAAAGTCTGCTAAGATTCTCTCGTGAAACTGGTTTTTAACCTTGTCTGTACTGCAGCTTAATCTGCACATTAGAACTGGTCTCTCGAAGATAAAATCATTTCTGTTTTAGTCCTCTGATAAGGAATAATTGTAATTTAGTAGCGAAAAACAGGCTGGCCTGGTTTTTATATTGTTTATTTAAATGAACAAGGAGCGCGCTATCTTCTGGTCTGTCTGGCATGTTTGGCATTCTCTCAGATATTATTGGTTGCTCTGGACGAGCACATCGATTATGTGTCACACTATCATCATGTACCATTTGCTCTCAGAAAAACAAAGTACTAAAAGTCTCCATTCCAAGTAGAGGAGACGTCTGGGGGGGGGGGGGGGGGGAGGGGGGGGGGGAGAAAGGCTTATCTACGACGCAAGAGAGAAGTTTGATAACATCTCTCTGTCTGGATCCCTGGGAAAAAAAGATATTGTGGAGGGAAGACTAGAATTAGGCCCTTTATTTTTCTTCTTCTTCTTGTTCTTCTTCTTACTTCTCTTCCTTCTTCTGTTTCCTCTTCTTCTTCTTTCTCTTCTTCCTCTCCCACCTCTTCATTCTTCTTCTTCTTCTTCTTCTTCTTCTTCTTCTTCTTCTGCATGTGTTGCGTAGACCATATACAAATTCTACTCATGCAGTTCAATTCCACGCTATTTTCTCAAAATCTTTCTAGCTTTTCTTTTCCCCCGTTTTTCTTGGATTTGCCTCTAAATCTCTTCTTCGTTTGTTTTTCGGTTGTCACCTGTCCTGTAACACGTGCCATACATCGGCCAATATGAGCCCGCGTAGTTGCACAATCACTCTGTCGTATATCCACCTGCCTCACATCTGGAGTTGACTGTGATATTGAAGCGTTATGTAGTTTGCAAAACCCAGATCTTCTATCTGTCCATTGATCTACAGCCTTCTTTCAAAGGCTGCAGTTCTTTCATAATCCAATCAGCTACCAGCAGTGACATCAAATCCGATAGAAGACATCTTTGGCAAGCCGCAAATTTAATTATAATTAGTATTTGTATTTTCCCTTCTAGTACATTTGAATGAATATTTCGGTTACTGTGTCGTATTTACATGGTCCAGCACACACGACAGAACGTTGCGAGATAGGTGCCCTTCGCCCTATGTGCTGACAGTCCCGATTTTGGTGTCCCGACATGGACCAAATATGGGCTAAGACATCACTTCGAGGAGATTAGGCCCAATCCAACTAGCAACATGCCCAAGACAGATCGCTCACACGATCAGTGATGCATTTAATCCCTCGTCTCAGTGCAGCGAAGTACTCGTCAATTCAATTCAAGTGCCGTCTCAGCAACGAATGTTGGCTGTAATGGACCTCGAATATCCTTTGTCGCTTGTCTTTACACTCTACCAGACTGACATTAGTCCATCTTTCGACATTGCTCTCCCACCTATGCACTGCATTGCCCCTTGTCCGACGACCATCAACCTTTCCTCTAGTATTGTGCTCACTAAAATATCGTGTCTTTTTATTTGACCAAAATATTTGACTTGTCTAATTTTAACCTCTGTCAAATGTTCTCTACTCACGCCTACTCTCGTGAGAACGTCGCCATTAGCTTGTTTCTCTTCCCACGAAATGCGACACATTTTTCTGTTTAACCCCATTTCGGGTGCCTCTATTCTGTTCGGCAACTGTTTGTTTAAAGTCCATGTCTATGAACCGTATAATAAAGTTGAATATATATAATACCACACATTCGTGTGGAAAGCGCTAGGTGAGCAAGGAGTAGATCTCCACTACATAGAAATACTCAATAGATGCTACGAAGGATGCACCACCGTCATCCGCCAATTGACTCAACCCATCATTATCGCGACCGAGAAGGGCACAAAGCAAGGATGCCCCATCTCGCCGAACCTATTCTCTGCATGCCTAGAGTAGCCGACGAGGCACTGCGACTGAGACAATTACGGCATCAAAATTGACGGAAGACGACTTAACCACCTCAGATTCTCAGACGACATCGTCCTCATCACAGAGACGCCACTGGAAGCGACAGAGATGCTGCGGTCACTAGACACAGAGGGCAGAAAAGCAGAACTAGCTAGGAACCTAGGGAAAACCAGAGCTATGTGCAACCGTTTCACAGAGCCCAACCCAATACTCTTGAGTGGAACGCATATAGATGACGCTGACGAATATGTCTGTCTGGGAAGGCTCCTCAATATGGAGAACAACATAAAACCTGAGATCGTCAGACGGAAACGGACGGGTCGGGCAACCTTCAACTCCATCATGACAGCAACAGACGCAACAAAGAATACCAGACTACGTGCGGACATCTACTCGGTGGTCCTGCCAGTGCTCTGCTATGGTAGCGAAGCCTGGTCTCTTAACCAAAGCAGCAGAGAACCAACTGAGATCAGCACACGCATCTCTTGAAAGACGCCTCGTGGGCATAACTCTCAGACAACAGCGACAGAGCGAACTACACAATAGCGACATCCGGAGAATGTCACACATCAAGGATGTCCTACAGTACGTCAACCATTCGAAACAATAACCGCCATATGGTACCCGTGCGACAAAAAGAGACCTCGGGGACGGCCCGCAACTCGCTGGCGAGATTCACTAGAAAAATACAACATTCCCGACCCCACAACAGAAAAGCTATTATCACACTGGACGACACGTGCTTTGCGACAGAAACGACTGGATACTGAGTTGGGACCCGCTCAGCGGTCGAAGAACGGGACGAACTAAGACAAAGAACTAAGAACTGGGCGAACTAAGAACTAGGAACTAAGAACGGGTCGAACTAAGAACTAAGAACGGGTCGAACTAAGAACGGGTCGAACTAAGAACGGGTCGAACTAAGAACGGGTCGAACTAAGAACTAAGAACTGGTCGAACTAAGAACTAGGAACTAAGAACGGGTCGAACTAAGAACGGGTCGAACTAAGAACTAGGAACTAAGAACGGGTCGAACTAAGAACTAAGCACGGGTTGAACTAAGAACGGGTCGAACTAAGAACAAAGAACAGTGGACGGCGTGGGCTAGTGGTTAAGTGGCTCAAAATCCGAAGCTGCTGGGTTCGATCCCCATCAAAGCACCAGCCGTTACCTCGGGGAAGTAAACCCTTAGAAAATGCAGGAAAAAGCAGACCCTTACATAAAATGCATGCTGAAGTCGGATGCACTAGGCCGACATTCGCAAAATGAAAACCACAGTGCAACGCACACCGTCTTGGGGAATAGAAAACAATAAGGCGAACGCAAAGATAAAAAAAAAAGTTTCATGCATTTCTTAAACCTGTCCGAAGATTTTCTCTGTGTAAATGTTAAGGAGACAACGTGACAGCCGACATCCCTGTCTCACGCCTCTCTGGATTTCAATATTCGGTGAGTAACATCTTATCGATCTTCCTGTTGCCACCTGCTCCCAGTATAGATTAATGATTAGCCTAACATCTTTACTATCCAGATGAATGTCTTGTAGGCACTTACATTTTTCATGTTCCACTCTTGCTTTACTATGGTATATGAAACACACATAGACACTCATTCGTACTTTCATGAACTTTCCTATCAGCATCCGACGATAAAGTTCTGCTTCCCTAGTTCCAGTCTTCTGCTTCCCTAGTTGCAGTGTTCTGCTTCCCTAGTTCCAGTCTTCACCTTCCCTAGTTCCAGTGTTTTCCTTCCCTAGTTTGAGTGGTCTTCTTCCTTAGTTCCAGTGTTTTCACTCCCTAGTATCAGTCTGCTCCTTCCCTAATTCCAGTCTTCTCCTTCCCTAGTTCCAGTCTTCACCTCCCCTAGTTCCAGTGTTTTCCTTCCCTAGTTTGAGTGGTCTTCTTCCTTAGTTCCAGTGTTTTCACTCCCTAGTATCAGTCTGCTCCTTCCCTAATTCCAGTCTTCTCCTTCCCTAGTTCCAGTCTTCACCTTCCCTAGTTCCAGTGTTTTCCTTCCCTAGGTCCAGTGGTCTTCTTCCTTAGTTCCAATGTTTTTCTTCCATAGTTCCAGTGTTTTCACTCCCTAGTATCAGTCTGCTCCTTCCCTAATTCCAGTCTTCTCCTTCCCTAGTTCCAGTCTTCACCTCCCCTAGTTCCAGTGTTTTCCTTCCCTAGTTTGAGTGGTCTTCTTCCTTAGTTCCAGTGTTTTCACTCCCTAGTATCAGTCTGCTCCTTCCCTAATTCCAGTCTTCTCCTTCCCTAGTTCCAGTCTTCTCCTTCCCTAGTTCCAGTCTTCTCCTTCCCTAGTTCCAGTGTTCTGTCTAAAACCAATCTGTTCAACCCCTACTTCATCATTGATTTTATTTGTAGTTCTTTCCTGAATGATCTTGATGAGTTATTTGAGCAAAACGATTCGCCGGGCTGATTGTTTGGTCGTCTGTACAATCCACTGCCTGAGGCTTTTTATATAATGGGAAAAAGACAGATGTCTTTAAGTCTTTTAGTATATATCGTGTATCGTATACTTCACAGAATCCGCAGGGACTTCGGTCAACACACTTGCCATGAATCGACACGGCGCCAGGGGACCAGCGGTTTATCCCTGGATATTGGAAGTTAAATGAGATTGCAACTTGGTCTGTCATAGCAATGGTAGTGGTCAATCGACGCTACGAGCCACTGATGCTTAAGTGAACATTATTATATTATTATTATTATTATTGTTCTAATAAACTGTGAACTGCATGCGACCCCAACCGCCTGTTTTTATTTTGTCGGTGAGCATTTATGGGATTATAACTTAACGTAGGTATTCATGCAGGTTTAGAAGACTCTGCAGAGCCTGTGTACAACCAGTTTTTTTTTGGATTAAAAATACCTATGCGCATGAAATATATTCTTGAATGCATTTATTTATCCTCCTTCTACTATTTCCAGTGGCAATGCATTTCAAGCATTCACCACTCTCTGACTTAAAAACTATTCTCTGATATTTAATCTGGACCTCTCTTTAATTATAGTGTGGTGGCTGGGACTTCTTGTTAGTAGGCGAATGTATTTTGAAAATAAACTTGTTATAGTCTAATCTATCCTTTCCGTTTATTGTCTTTTAAACCTGTATTAAATAATCTCGAATTCTTCTCTTTTCTGGACACTGTAGGCCTGTTTGTTTGAGTCTTTCCTCATAACTGTAATTCAGGAATCCCATTATCAGTTTTGTCAGGAATCCCATTATCAGTTTGGTCGCTCTTCTTTGTATACTTTCCAACATGTTTATATCCCCTCTACAATAACGACTCCATACTTGTACACATCATTCCAGTGTTGGTCGAAACTAAGGCTTTATTCAGTTTGACGGTCCATTAACTTAATGTCTTTATACTGTTTTAGAAGACTCTGCAGAGTCTATTACAACCAGTTTCATTTACATTACCTTGCTCTAAAAGCTATGCACATTCGATTTATTCTTAAATGCATTAACTCTCACTGCCTCCACTACCTCCCCTAGCAATGCATTCCAAGGATTCACCACTCTCTGACTAAAAAATATTTCCTAAAATCTAATCTGGACCTCTCTTTAGTCAATTTGTAGCTATGCCCTCTTGTTATTGTGGGTGGCTGTATTTAAAAAACAAACAACTTGTTATAGTCTAATTTATCCATTCCTCTGATCATTTTATAAACCTGTATTAAGTCACCTCGAATTCTTGAGAAATGCTTGAGAAACCGGTGCTAGAGTTGACCTCTCCATTGGTCATTCTGTCCCTCCATATAATTCCAAGAATGGACTGCAGGCGCAGTGGATGGAAAAGTATATCTGTGCTCATGCTTGGAATATTTTTCCAAGTCTCGCTACCTTTTAGGAGCGTGCTGACGACACATGCATTGTACACCATGGTTTTAATTGAAGGTGTCTAGTTTTCCCAAACATGATGTTGTGAGGCGAGCAGTTGTAGCAGTAGGTGTGACAATGCCACAGTCTATTTCTGGGTATAGAGTGAGCTTGTCAATGATGACTTCAGGTTTGTGAATTTGTGCACAGCTGCCAATTAATAATTATCGATGTTAAACTTCAGATAACGCTGCAAATAAAATGGCGCCAGCAAATAATGGCGAAGGCGGAAGCGTGGTTCAGATCTAATTCTGACCAAGACAATTAACAGCAGCCAGTAGTTATCATCTGACGTGTTTGCATTCATATCATGCTCATTATCAGGTGCGGATGTTGGATGTCGGAATGAGGATTCACCCACTAGGCATTCCCGAAAAAGCGCCGATTTTGTACTCAACCTGTGATGTTCACGTCTGTTTATGGTGATATCTTCCGTGTTATCTGCCCGAACGTGTTATCTGTGTCAGTGAGAGAACCGATATGGGCGCAACGTTAGGCGGATGGGAGGTAGGACAAAGAGTGGGTTAACGAAAGACAGGGCCATAGAGAAGATATAGAAGACTGAGACAGACAGACTGACAGACAGACATTTGAGATGGATAAATAGACCGACAAATCAAAATAGGGTACGGGAACCATAGACGGATACATAGATGGATATACGGATTGTTGAATGGATTCATGGATTAGTAATTTGATGAATGGATTGTGGTAGATGGATGGGTAAATTGGTTTGAATAAATGGATGGGTATATGAAGGGGTGGATGGATGCATTGACAAGCAACCAAATAGACGAATATACATCGAGCAGACATACATACAGTCAGGCAGACATACATTTAACTAGGCAGAATGCTAGACAGACATGCAGCCAGGTACACAGATAGACAGACATGTAGTCAGACACACAGAAATACAGACATGCAGTCAGACACACAGAAAGACAAACATCTAGTCATACAGACAGACATGCAGCCAGACGGACATACAAACAGCAATGCACACAGATAGACAGCCATGTCGACAGACATATGGACAGTCAGAAATCCAGGAAGACATATAGACAGCCATTGATATATGCACACAGATAGACAGATATGCAGCCTGATGGACTGCATACATACATGCAGACAAGCAGACAGATTGACAGACATGTAGCCAGACAGACATATATACATACATGCAGCGAGACAGACAGATACACAGACATGCTGCAAGCAAGTCAGATAACCAGATAAACAGACATGCATCAAGACACACATATTGACAGATAAGCAGCCATACACACAATTAGACATGCATCCAGGCAGACCGAAAGACAAACTTGCAGCAAGGCAGAGAAATAGACAGACACGCAGTTAGACACACACGCAGCCAGACAGATATATATACAGACACGCAGCCAGATAGACAAACAAAAAATAAACAGACATGCAGCCAGACAGACAGGTAAACAGACACGAAGTCAGACACACACGCAGCCAGACAGACAGATAGATAGACACACAGCAAGATAGACAGACACAAAATAGACAGACATGCAGCCAGACAGACAGATAGACAGACACACAGTCAGACACACACGCTGCCAGACAGACATATTGACAGACACGCAGCCAGATAAGACACAAAAATAGACAGACGTGCAGCCAGACAGACATATAGACAGACACGCAGCCAGACAGATATATAGACAGCCACTCAGACAGATAGACAGACATGCAGCCAGCCAGACAAACAGATAGACATAGATGTAGCCAGAAAGATAGACAGACAGACATGTAGAAAGACTTGGAGACTGACATCGTATTCAGTCGACCACTCGCACCTCACAGAACGATAGAAGAGCAGATGTTGACTATCAGGACAAATAAATACATTGAACCTTAGTGTAACTGTGCCTTTATTACCATCACCTCTTCGCTACTATTGCTATCAGCACTATTTATCAATGTCGCCTTATCATCATTAAACACCTGGTACTTGCAAGGATGCCTCGCCACAAATTACGTTTTCCCCGGTTATTCTATTATTATGCATTCTTTTTCTTGTCGTACTCCGACAAGGAGTATAATAGATCATACAGGTCAGGTGAGTGAGCAAGTTAAGGTAGCAGTGAAAAAGGCAAATGCAATGTTAGGTATGATAAAAATAAATATTGAACATAGGAGCAAGGGAGTGATAGTCAAACTGTATAAAGCATTAGTTAGACCTAGATTGGAGTATTGTGTACAGGTGTGGAGTCCTTATTATGCTGGAAAGAATACAAAAAAGAGCGACGAAGCTGATAGTGGGATTCCAGAATTACAGTTATGAGGAACGACTCAGAAATACCGGCCTACAGTGTCTCGAAGAGAGAAGAATTCGTGGTGACTTAATACAGGTTTACACGATGATCAGAGGAATGGATAAATTAGACTATAACACGTTATATTAAAATACAACCACCCACAATAACAAGAGGGCATAGCTACAAGTTGACTAAAGATAGGTCCAGATTAGATATTAGGAAATATTTTTTTAGTCACAGAGTAGTGAATGCTTGGAATGCATTGCCAGCAGAGGTAGTGGAGGCAGGGACAGTTAATGCATTTAAGAATACATTAATTTCCCATAGCTTTTAGAGTAAGGTGATGTAAATGAAACTGGCTGTATATAGACTCTACAGGGTCTTCTAAGCAAGTATAAAGACGTTAAGTTAAGTTAAGTTAAGGAGATACCGTCTCACCAAAACTGGTTACAGCTGCCCTTGAAGGAGTCTTTAGGTTCCCTAAACGGGATGGTGAGATTATCTCACACCTGTTAAACTTAACCTAACTTAACTTAACTTAATTTAACGTCTTTATACTGGTTAAGAAGACCCTACAGAGTCTGTATACAACCAGTTTCATTTACATCACCTTGCTCTAAAAGCTATGCTCATCCAATTTATTATTAAATGCATTAATTCCACTTCCTCCCGTGGCAATGCATTCCAAGCATTTACAACTCTCTGACTAAAAACAATATTTCCTAATATCCAATCTGGACCTCTCTTTAGATAATTTGTAGCTATGCCCTTTTGTTTTTGTGTATTTTTGAAAAAAAAACCTTGTTAGTCTAATTTATCCATTCCTCTGATCATCTGATCTGTATTAAGTACCTCGAATTCTTCTCTCTTCTATACTCGGCAGGCCGTTTTTTCTGTCTTTCCTCATAACTGTAATTCTGAAATCCCACTATCCGCTTTGTCGCTCTTTTTTGTATTCTTTCCAGCATGTTTATATCCCCTCTATGATAAGGACTCCACACCTGTACACAGTACTCCAATCTAGGTCTAACTAATGCTTTATACAGTTTGACTATCACTTCCTTGCTCCTATGTTTAATATTTATTTTTATCATACTCAACATTACATTTGCCTTTCTCACTGCTGCCTTATCTTGCTCACTCACCTTCCTTGTATGATCTATTTTAAACCCTAGGTCCCTTTCCTTATCTATCTTTCTAATATTGTTCTCTCCCATTCTGTAATTATGTTTTATGTTGGATTTACCAATGTGGATCACTGTAAATTTATCTACACTAAACTCTATTTGCCAGCTTACAGACCATTCTCGAATTTTTATCTAAATTCGACCTCAATATATCCGCTTCTGCTTTAGATGAGACACTACTGCATATTTGTGTGTCGTCAGCAAATTTTGCAATCATGGATCCCATATCAATGTCCACATCGTTTATTCATATATCAAGAACAAAATTGGTCCCAAAACCGAGCCCTGTAGCATTCCACTTTTCACTTAACACCACTGAGAGTACTCCTAATTTATACACACCCTCTACGTTCTTCCCGTTAACCAATTATCAATCCATTTGGCAACTTCCCCGTTTAGTGGACGACTTTGTGATCTTGAGCCACTCCAATGCAGAAGCCGAACAAAACATAAACGAGCTGAACAGACCAGGTGAGGCGGTTGGCCTTAACATAGATATAGAGAAGACAATTTCTACTAAACACTATGGGACGTTGAGGCTAACGTCTGGTCAGGCAAAACACACTGATCAGAGAATGTTAGCCAGACTGATCAAGACCCTAACCTGACGGGACGTTGAGGCTAACGTCTGGTCAGGCAAAACACACTGATCAGAGAATGTTAGCCAGGGTCAGGAGAAATATACTGGCCAAGACCTTCACCTGACCTCCTCGTTGGTCGTCCTGGAAACAGGCTGTTGTCGAGGACAACAGTCTGGCTAACAAGGGGAGATTCGACGTGATCTTCGTAGTAGTGAGCGACACGCAGATGAAGCCAAGCATAGCACAAACGGATCGAAGGACACCTGACGAACTTCATCAGCACGCTCGGGATGTAAGGAAAGCTACTGCAACCCGTCACTTAACGCCTTTGTCGGGGCGCACATTGTTTAACATTGTGGGCATTCGAAATAACAACAACAACAACAACAACAACAACAGCTGAACACTTTCTGCTGTACGGGTAAACTGCAATTGAAAAATGAGCCATTGAATATGTCAACTCATATGTCTACCAAGGCCAGGATATCAACAACCCCACAACATTGATAAGGGGATCTCACGCAGGAGATCGGCGGATTGGTTTTGCTCAGCTTCAACCGCATTAAATGAACACTGAAAAGTGTTAACGGACGTCCAGGCTATTGCTCCCACCTTCAATATTATGGTTATCCCAGTACTAATATATGCCTGTGATTGTTTCGAATCTTAGCAAATCAGACGCAGAGAATCTCCGTGCTTCCAAAAGGGCAATGGAGCAAATAGTCGTAAATTTCTCCCTAAGACTGTATCCAAAATACCGACATCTATAGCAGACTTCCTATGTCATTGAATTTGCATCAATGCGAAAATAAAGATGTTTTAAGTATTCATGTGAGTATTCATTAATATTGTGGTAAGAGCTTTGGGATACCAATAAAGTTGGCCTACCTGCAGAAATCCTGAATTAACACATTTGTGGGATGTTTTAGAGCTGGTTGCTGTAGGGTTTTATTGTAAATGGTGAGGTTGTCAGGCATATGCCTAACCCAACTTAGGCGCCTTATACGCGTCATTAAGGACTTTATGCGCATCGTTCAGGACGTAATACAAGTACACATCATTAAGGACTGTATATGCTTCCTTAAGGGCATGTGCATCACTGAGGACTTCATATACATCCTTAAGAGTTGTATACGCATCCTTGATGAGTTAATAGGTATCATTTAGGACTTTATATATATGTCCTTGGGGACTATACGCGTCCTTGACGACTTGCTATTCATTGAGGACTTTATACACATCTTTAAGAATTGTATATGTATCCCATAAGACTATACGCACCCTTAAATATATACTCATCCTTAAAGACATGGGCTTCGTCGAGGACTTATATGTATGGTTGAGGACTTTATTAGCGGCCTTTAGGACACACACATCCTTGACAACATGCGCTTCCTCGAGGACTTATTTGTATGGTTGAGGACTTTATATGTAGCCTTTAGGACACACAAATCCTTGACGGCATGCGCTTCCTCGAGGTCTTATATGTATGGCTGAGGACTTTATATGCGGGATTTAGGACACACAAATCCTTGACGACATGCGCTTCCTCGAGGTCTTATATGTATGGTTGAGGACTTTATATGCGGCTTTAAGGACACACAAATCCTTGACGACATGCACATCCTTGTGAACTTTATAGTCTAAGTGACTTGATATGCATCCTTGAGGACTTAATATGCATCCTTAAAGACTGTATTCTGGAGGACATATTCATCCTTAAGGACTTACACAAAGTCTTAAGGACCACACATGCAAATAGTAAACTAAACCTCAAACAGTGCTAAATAAATCAGAAGAGTGAATTGAAAGTTTTTACATTTTCCAGAATGTATTGGGCGAGACAAAATCGGGGGATTTAATTATAGTGACAGGAAACTTTAATGTCAAACTAGGACAGGAGGCTATGAAGAGGCTCGAGACAGGGCGAGGAAGGGGCTCGGGAAAGGGGGCGAGGAAGGGGCTCGGGAAAGGGGACGAGGAAGGGGCTCGGGAAAGGGGACGAGGAAGGGGCTCGGGAAAGGGGGCGAGGAAGGGGCTCGGGAAAGGGGACGAGGAAGGGGCTCGGGACAGGGGGGAGGGTGCTATGAAAAGGCTTGAGACAGGGGCCATGACGAGGCTTTGTGCAGGAGGCTATAAAGAGGCTTTGGACAAGATGCGAGGAAGCGACTTGGGATAGAGAGCTGCGAAGAGGTTTGGAACATCGGACATGAAGAGGATTGGAAAAGGGGGCCATAAAGAGGCTTTGGACAGGGGGCCATGAACAGGTTTTGGACAGGGGACTATATAGAGGCGTTGGATAGGGGACTATGAAGAAACTTGAGACAGAGGACTATGAAGTAGCTTTTTTACAGTGTGCGATAAAGAGGCTTGGAACAGGAGGCTAGAAAGAGGCTTTGGACAAGGGGCTCTGAAGTGACTTGGGACAGGGGTTATGAAGTGACTTGGGACATGGGGCCATTAAGAGAATTGGGATATAGGGCTATGAAGAGACTTGAGACAGAGCGTCATCAAGAGAATTATGATATAGGGCTATGAAGAGATTTGAGACAGAGGGCTATGAAGAGACTTGAGACAGATTGCCATGAAGAGATTTGGGATATATGGCTATGAAGAGATTTGAGACAGAAAGCTATGAAGAGACTTGAGACAGATTGCCATGAAGAGATTTGGGATATAGGGCTATGAAGAGATTTGAGACAGAGGGCTATGAAGAGACTTGAGACAGATTGCCATGAAGAGATTTGGGATATAGGGCTATGAAGAGATTTGAGACAGAAAGCTATGAAGAGACTTGAGACAGATTGCCATGAAGAGATTTGAGACAGAGGGCTATGAAGTGATTTATGATGATGTTTTTAAACTCTTTGAACAGTACTTGATGATTAAATTGTGCCTTTTTTTTACTTTTTCTAGAGCGTCAGCTCTCTTGTTTCCTGTGATTCCGCAGTGACATGGCAGCCATTTGAGGGCAATTGATGTTGCTCTCTGGAGTCTCCTTATTACTACTCTGATTTCTGATAACAGCGGTTGGTTATTTGTTTTCTGTATTGCCTCTATTAGATATCTACAGTTTGTAAATGTAACACTTTTTGTTGACAGTTGTTATTCTATTTCATTTGTTCTCAGTGCTCGCAAGAAGACCACAGATTCTGCTCTGAGGTTTGAGAATGGCTTTCCGCTTGTGAAATCTACTCTGTTATCTTTAACACTTTTGTGTCTTATGAATATTCCTCCTCTCCCTTTCCGGTCTGCCCACATTTCTGAACTACCTGTGTATACCTGTGTCCATTTCTATAAATTATGTTTACGCCTCAATGGTCGCTTGTGCCAAAGTTTTCCCTTGTGGGCACTGTGTTGGTCTTTTCTTTTGATTCCCGGAATCTATGTACTTGTTGCGATGTTGTTTATGTTGTAGCTTGGCTCTTCAAAATTGATAAGCATTTCTATTTCTGCAGACTGGCCATTAGGTCCCAATATTTTTGATGTAGATGTTTTGATATATGGATGAAGCTGGTTTTCTTGAGCCTGTCTTTAATTGGATCTTTCAGTTTCTTCTTCTTCTTCTTCGTACGCTGTCAGACGTCAACTTGAATTTGTTCGAAGAAAGCAGCTGTCATCCTGAGGCTATCGACACTGCCATAGAGCTTGTCTAGTGTTGCCACTGGTGATGGCCACATGTACTTTCTGTGGTCCTCGTACGTCGGGCAATTTTGCAGCAGATGTTCAGCGGTCATTTTCCCTGTACCACAGGTGCATTCGTCAGTAACACCTATCTTCAGTTTATTGAATAGATTGTACCTCAGTCTGTTGTAGCCTGTACGGAGTCTGAAGACCATGACCTGCTCTCTTCTGTTCAACTGGTAGTAGGCATCATTTTCTGTGTAGCCAGTATGTTCTGTTTCCCATTTGGCCATGTATCTGGCCCTAATAAACCTTTTGGACTCTTCGTAGGTCACACTAGAATCTGGTTGTGGTAGTATTGCACCTTCTTTTGCCAGTCTGTCTGCCTCCTCGTTGCCTTGGATGTTACAGTGGGATGGAACCCACTGTACCACTACTCTTTTTGGTGCGGACTGCTGGCATAGTTGACAGAGTACTGCTCTTAAATCATTAAGTTCAGTATTTTTCTGGCTTTTTAGTGCTGTAACCATGGCTAGGGAATCTGTAAACAGGACTATCTGACTTTCACTGCTTTCGCTTGTCAGCATTGCTTCTACCGCAGCCCTCAGTGCCTCTGCCTCCGCACTGAAAATACTTGAGAACTTTCCAGTTGCAACTGACAGTGTTATTTTTCTACCATTTGTTAGGCTCAGGAATACCCCTCCCCCTCCATTCTGTGTTGTGTTTGTTACAGAACCGTCAGTGTATGCATGGGTCCAGTCCATGCTTGGGTAGTTTTCCGCTATGTACCTCAGGGTTATGTCTCTTCTTTCATTTTCAGTCTGGCTGTTCTTGTTTCCAATACCTGGTATATTTTCTACTACCTCAGGAATGATATGCTGCTTCCATGTGGGTTTGCGTACAGTAGGAATGGACTTTGGTGTTGTTATGGTGTTCATAGGGTCTTCGCTCATCTTTGCTTTGGCTATTTCTGCAAAGTTTCTCCGCTTTAGTTTCCATTTTCCAAATCTATTTAGTCTCTGATGCATTGGATGGTCTGTCAGTCTTCTTAGTTTCTCTGCTTACTGCTGAGCTCTGCTGTCTCTTCTGTCGGTCATGGATTGCAGATTTTTAATCTTTTCAAGTTCTACATTTGGCGTTGACTTCATGCCTCCTGTATAACTCTCATGGCTTGGTTTTGAAGTTTGCTAATTTCATCAAAGTTCGTCTTTGCTGCTGTTGCCAAAGCCGCAATGCCATACTCGAGAACTGGTCTCACTCTTCCAGTGTACCGTTTCTTGAGTAATCTTTCGTCTGCTGCCCAGCTTGTGCCAGCAAGTTTCCTCATGATTGCTATTCTTTGTCTGGCTCTCATTCGGTTTCTCTCGATCTGACTTTTCCTTGTCATGCGCCGATCAAATGTGACGCCCAAGTAGTTTGGGTTGTCGTTTGGTCGCAGATATTTGCCATTAAGACTTATTTTGGTGTTCTGTGGTTTATTTGAAAGTGAGAATATCGTACATGTTGTTTTTTCTTCATTTATTTGGACCAGCCATGATTTCGCCCACTCCTCCAACGATGTTAGGGCCTGCTGCGTCCGATTGTTTGCTACGGTGAGATGTTTTTCAGAGTTCCACATAGCCAGATCGTCAGCAAACATGGAGCTGTGGACTCTTCTTGGTATATTCTCTGTGATGTTGTTTATATACACCAGAATAAGTGTGGGTGACAATACTCCCCCTTGGGGTACTCCTTGCTCCAGTGTCACCTTTTTGCTCATCTGCCCTTGCACTTGAACTCTGGCTGTTCTGTTTTCGAGGTAGTGGCTGATCCATCTGTACATGTTTCCAGATACTTCACTTCTTCGTAGCTTGACTTTCAGTCCCTTTTTCCACACCTTGTCAAATGCCTTCTCTTGATCCACCCAAACTGCTTTTTCTCTTGGTAAGCATCCTTTATTTTCTGTGCTATGAGAGTGATCTGGTCCTCAGTGGGATCTTTCAGTTTGATATTTATGAGATTTTCAGACACGCGATACATCTTTTCGCTGTATGTGAGCACTCTTTCCTTTCGTTTAGCATATTAGGGTCTTATATTTGTCTGGATTGGTGCAGTCCTATATTTGTCTAGATTGGTGCGGTCTTATATTTGTATATGTTTCCATTCTCTGGATTTGTGCGGTCTTATATTTGTTTGAATTGGTGCGGTCTTATATTTGTTTGGATTTGTGCGGTCTTATATTTGTTTGGATTGGTGCGGTCTTATATTTGTTTGGATTGGTGCGGTCTTATTTTTGTTTGGATTGGTGCGGTCTTATATTTGTATATGTTTCGATTGTCTGGATTGGGGCCGTCATTAATCCTCCCGTTATTATCTTTAAACCTGCGTTTTACATTTTGTTTAATCGTTCCGTTTTAGTTTTTTTTATGCCGTGATCCAGGCTGTCATTCCAAATTCGAGTATATACATTTGTAAGATTTTTGCTATTTTCACCCCAGTTTATTCCGGCCAGTTCCTTCATAAGGGATAGTTTCCTGGTTGACTCTTGCCCTCTCGGGCCCGTGTAAGGTGAGGGAGTTTGGGTGGTGATCTGGGGCTTGTGTAAGGTGATGGAGTTTGGGTGGTGATCTCGGACTTGTGTCAGGTGAGAGAGATGAGGGAGTTTGGGTGGTGATCTCGGGCCTGTGTAAAGTAAGGGAGATGAGGGAGTTTGGGTGGGGATCTGGGGCTTGTGTAAGGTGAGGGAGTTTCAGTGATGAACTCGGACTTGTGTAAGGTGAGGGAGTTTGGGTGGTGATCTGGGGCATGTGTGAGGTGAAGGAGTTTGGGTGGTGATCTGGTGCATGTTTAAGGTGAGGGAGTTTGTGTGGTGATCTGGGGCATGTATACGGTGAGGGAGTTTGGGTGGTGATGTGGGGCATGTGTAAGGTGAGGGAGGAGAGGGAATATGGGTGGTGGTCTGGGGCTTGTGTAAGGTGAGGGAGTTTGGTAGGTGATCTGGGGTAGGTGTCAGGTGAGAGAGGTGAGGGAATTTCGGTGGGGATCTGGGGCATGTGTAAAGTGAGGGAGTTTGGGTGGTGATCTGGGGCAGGTGCAAGGTGAGAGAGGTGAGGAAGTTTGGAAGGTAGAGGCGGAGGGAGGTAGAAGAAGATAGAGGTGGTTGAGGGAGGTATAGAGAAATGAAGATAGAGGGGGAGGTTGACCAAGGTAGAGGGAGGTAGAGGGAGTTAGTGATCGATGAGGGAGACATAGAGAGATGAAGATATAAAGGGAGGTCGAGGAAGGAAGAAGGATATAGACAAAGGTGTGGTAGAGAGAGATAAAGGTAGAGCGAAAAAGAGGTAGAGTGAGATGGAGGTAGAGAGATTGGTGGTAAAGATAGAAGGAGAGGTAGAGGGAGATGAAGATAGAGCGAAATAGATGTAGAAGGAGATGGAGGTAGAGATAAAATAGGAGGTTGAGGGAATTAGAAAGAAATCCGAATAGAGAAATCAAGGGAGATGGAGATAGAAGGAAATGAAGTTAGGGGGCGAGGGAGGGAGGGAAGTAGAGGAAGATGAAGGTAAAGGAATAGAGAGGGAGAGGGAAATAGAGGGAGATAGAGCTAAATGAAGAGAGAGGGAGGTAGAGGAAGATAGAGGAAGAGGGAGAAGTATGTGGAGATAGAGGTAGAGGGAGATGAAGGGAGATGAAGATAAAGGGGGAGAGAGGAAGAGTGAGGCAATGCTAGACACGGTCAGGTGAAACATGTTGGTCAATCAGACTATGTTAGTCAGGGTCAGACAAAACATACTGATGAGACTATGTTAGTCAGGGTCAGACAAAACATACTGATCAGACCATTTTAGTCAGTTTCAGACAACGCGTACTGATGAGACTATGTTAGTAATAGTAAGACAAAACATACTGATGAGACTATGTTAGTAATGGTAAGACAAAACATACTGATGAGACTATGTTAGTAATGGTAAGACAAAACATACTGATGAGACTATGTTAGTAATGGTAAGACAAAACATACTGATGAGACTATGTTAGTAATGGTAAGACAAAACATACTGATGAGACTATGTTAGTAATGGTAAGACAAAACATACTGATGAGACTATATTAGTCATGGTCAGGTGATACATACTGATGAGACTATGTTAATAATGGTAAGACAAAACATACTGATGAGACTATGTTAGTCATGGTCAGGTGATACATACTGATCAAACTCCTTCCCACGCAGTTCTCCCGGGACACTGGCTGTTTAATGGCAGTATGTTTATCAAAGTAGGAATCGCAAATGTTGAAACCATAATTGTGAGCTAGCTGAGTGGCATAGAATTGCACAACAGCCAGGAAGACCTGGGTCATCCTTCTCAATTACATTTCGGGATGTGAGGATGTGAGGAGAGCCCCTGTAAACTGAAACCAAAGAAAGTCGACATGACTACCTAACTCAAAGTACAATTGTCATTAGTAGCAAAAACAAAAACATGCGTGTAGAATCAGTGGACCTATTATTTATTCCTCTATGAGTGGTCCAACGATCCACAAGAGCTTTTAAAGACCCGTTCTTCAGGTCAATATAAGCTTTAAAATGCGGCCCTTATTAACAAATGCTGAATATTAGTATGTCCGTTATGGCAATATTAATAAATTGTGAAGGAAAGGCAAAGATCACACTCTTGCACACTCTTTCCATTGAACTTTGGTTGGGCCGGCTTCTGAAAGCGCACAAACCTAGCATAGGTACATACAGATGCACAAATGCATCCAAGCACAGGTTTATGCGTCTTAATATCGCCCAATTGAGTACGTTTCGGGGTTGTAATAGGAGCGCCTCCAACAGTGGAAACTAGTGAGACAAACACGTAAAGTAAAAAAAAAACATTATCTTCTTCAAACAAGTTTGAGAATCCCTGATAAAAAGCGGTGCGTGATTATAATGGAAGATGAGTAACCCAGAGAGGGACTGTACAGAACCAAAGGAGAAAAATTAATTACAAAGAAGCTATGGAAATATGAGCTTGAATGAGTCAGGTGAAACATGTCCTAATTGCACGACATACGATGACCCATTTTTTTTTCTCATTATGATCAAACCAGTGGCGTATTTTGCCGTTTGGGTAGAAGATCACTTTTCAGGGGACCTAGTAGACAAACCAAATGACACCACTCAGCTCCCCAGTTATCTTGATCTGCGTCATCTGTTCCAGCCCTGTCTACGGTTCAATCTCAGCCTTATGTAGATACAGGCCTTCTAGCTCACGGAGAAACACCTTTGTAACGTCACATTCTAAGGCTAACTAAGTGACAGAACTTTCATGTATCAACTTTCAGTGCAACTAAAATAGCGTGTTCGGGAAACAAAGTCAGATATGCAGTTGGTTTCAGGGCAGGATTCTATGAAAGGATCACTTTTAACAGCGATTTGTTGTGTTTTGTACCGCAAATTTGTTTCATTTATCTGTGTGGAGCATAGATTGATTGTGAAAACCTTGGCACACCATTGAGTTCCGTTATGCAGTCTGCTGTGGAATGTGAGGTTACAGGGGGTTTTCCCGATTATTCAGACTACCTATTTAAAGTAGGCTATGGTTTAATCAAGACAAGAACAACGACACACAGCAATTCAGTTTAGTTCAGTTCAGTTCATCCCGTAACCCATCAGGTCTTTGAGGAACACATGAAGAGATGAAAAGCCCACGCCAACCCTCTCTGTCTGTTGCCGCCTGACGTATCTCACTGGGACGAAGGCCTGACCACTCAGTGATGTTGTCCACCCATCTCTTCCTTGGACGTCCTCGCCCTCTCTGTCCCGGTACGGACCCAAAGAGTATCGAGTTGGTAATTCCGTTGGACCTCGCAACGTGCCCGCACCAGGCCATCTCTCGTCTTTTGATAGCTGTGAACAGATCTTCAAAAAGACCAATAGCGTCTTCAACTCTGTGACGGATTTCTACGTTCGTGACACGATCTTTATATGTAACATTTAGGAGTTTTCTATAGCTGCTACGTTATTGGTCATGAGCTTTGTTTTATCCGCATTTATTTCCATACCAAAACTCAGGGCCGTTCTATCCAATCTACCAATCAACTCCTGGAGTTCCATTTCTGTGCCTGCCAATACATCAATATCATCAGCAAAGCGGAAGAATGTGATAAGCCTGTTACCTATTTTAACCGTGCCAACATGTCCTTTTAAGGTCGTCTCCATTATTCTCTCCAAGAATATATTGAAGAGTGTTGGGGAGAGTATACATCCCTGTCTCACACCCACCGTCGTACGGAACCAATCGCCTAGCGTTCCCTCTACCGAGACTGCGCTTGTCGCCTGCTCATAAAGGTTTGCAATTACCCTCACAATATCACTGTTGAACTTATAATGCCTCATTGTTGACCATAGCGCCGCATGCCACACTCTGTCAAACGCCTTTCTAAAGTCAATGAAGGCATGGTAGAGTTGTTGATGATACTCTGAGTACTTCTCATGCAGTAGCCGAAGATTAAATTTCTGCTCGATGATATTCCTTCCCGCTCGAAAGTCCGCTTGTTCTTCGGCAATGATATTCTCCGCCTGTGGATTCAGTCTGTTAAGCATAATTCTCAAGAGAACTTTACTTGGATGACTTATCAGACTCATTGTTGGATAGTTCTGACATAAATTTAGGTTTCCTGATTTAGGCAGTGGTATAATGACTGATTTTGTCCAGCTGGTGGGCCACTCTCCTGTCTGCCAAATTCTATTGCAGATGTAAGTCAGGGTAGTGATTGTCGCCTCACCTCCCACTTGTAGGAGCTCTGCTGGAATATTATCCACACCTACAGCCTTCCCTCTCTTCAGCATTTGCACGGCTTCATATACTTCTTCCCTTGTTAACGTTTGATTTTCCTCTATCAGACTCACTTCAGGAGACATTGCATTGCTTGGGTCACCTCGACCTTCATGCTTATATAGCTCCGAGCAGTACTTTGTCCAGCGCTCACGAATGTCTTGAGCTTCTGTGAGCCATTTCCCACTTTTGTCCTGAATCGTTGTATTTCGACTTTGTACAGGTCTTACTAAGTCCTTGACTAATTTATATGCCCCCTTGACATCATTTCTTCCTAGATTTTGTTCGATATCTGCGCACTGAGCCGTTATCCATTCCACCTTGGCCTGTTTCATCTTTGTCTTTATGGTTCCATTTATCTCTCTATATCGCTGAATCCCATCTAGTGTTTTCTTAGCTCTCTTCATTTGTCGTCTCTTGTCACATAAATCCAGTATTTCACTCGTGATCCATGCTTTCTTCTTAATCCTGCACCTACCTAGAACTTCAGATGCCGTGGAGATTAATGCTGAATTCAAGGCTTCAGTCATCGTCTCAACATCTGCCTCCTCGTTTAGAACCAAGAGAGGTGCGAATCGTCCCCCCATCACCGCTCCAAAGGTCTCCACTTCATCCGGGCACTTCAATTTCTCCAAGTCAAATCTCAGTCTAGATATCTCTCTTTTCAGAACTTTCTTTAGTCTGAGATGCATGGTCATGCAATAGCTAATAAGAAAAGCAAACGAGGAAACATGGCTGATCAGGAAAATTCGAGAAGGGAGGTATACAGACACATGACAATCTCCAATCAAATAAAAGTATCAATCATCTTCTTGCGGTTCGTTCTCAACCTCCCGCTACCAAGCCCTAAAAAGGGCTTTGCAATTAGCAGGATGTTGTCTGAAGAAAGGAAACTGGTGTCGTAGTTTACAGCTTGACTGTGGTATTTGCACCTTTCGGTTCAACACATCCGACTTCACCAGTCATTTTTGGGTACTGGGTTAGCCGTCCCTTTTTTATTCCTTCTCCTTAGCCAGTCTGCTCTGCTGCAGCCTGTTATCCAGGATAACTGCGTGGAGGTATAGAAGGGCCTTGGCAGCTCTAGTTCGCTCGCCCTGACGCTAGCTGTCAGTTATGGGTCACTGACCGCTGCAGCTCATGCGCTGCTCAGCATCTTGATCCTACAGTATCAATCAACTACCAAGGAAGGATCAGAGCACCAATTTCCGGCCGAGTACCCAAGGCTACACGCACCTGATCTGATTCCAAGCTCAACACAATCCAGAGTGTCAGTTGTGTACACACGCTCAAACGGAACCGTTGATCATCATCTTATTGAGTGCTCGGGGCGAAAATAAAACCAGGAAAATGCTTTTTTATCCGAGACCCAATAAATTTAACACGTTGTGTGACACTAACCAGCAACTATCAAACACGTGCAGATATCAATAAATGGCGTTGGGTCGAAGAACAAAACCCCGGATGATGCTGGATCCGTTACAACAATAACTCTGTCATCTCCATGTATGTTTTGGTCTCCTTGTACTTCACTTACCTTAGTAATTCCAAACAGAGACTGCCTTGTAATGCTATGAGCTTGTTTCCTTAATGTATGTTCTATCCAACATTAGCGTCTTCTCCTGTCGGGATGTCCCACTGATATCTGTCTGGTTCCTTCCAACAGTTCCGTGTTAGAGATCGTATTGCACCATCTTAACTTCCCTATGTTGCTCAAATACCGTTTATGAAAGTCTGTACCTTCTCGTTCTTATTTTCTTCTTCGTGTTTCAGAACCCATCAATTTTCTTCTTTGTCTTCTTCTTCTTCTTCATCTTCGTCTTCCTCTTCTTCTTCTTCTTCTTCTTCTCCTTTTTCTGATATCTGAGGGCCAGAGACACAGAGCTGTCACGTCTAGAGATTCTATGAAAGCAAGCAGCCCTGTCGTACCCCCTATTTTAATGAAAATAGGATCCGTGAGACCTCTTGTGATTGAAATAATCGCCTCTTGATTTTCATACAGGTTCTGGATTAACCTAATAAGTGATCTTTACCTCCACGTGGAGATCCTGGATATCAGGCTGCAACAAAACAGACTGGCTAAGGAAAAGAGATAGAAGAGGGAACGCTAACCCAGTACCTAGAAACCCCATGCTGAAATCGGATTTGTTTGACCGAAAGGTGCAAATATCGCAGCCAAGCTGCAAACTACGACACAGCCCATTCCGATCTCCGGACAACATCCTGTATCTTGGAAAGACCTTTTTAGCGCTTGCTAGCGAAAAAGAACAAAAATGCATTTGATTGTGAGTTCACGGAAAGATCCTATTTACTTAGTGAAACTAATAATGTTACCACACACAAAAATATGTAAAAAAACATAAACAAACACAGATTATATTGTTTGGAATTGATCGATTCGACTATAGAATTCGCAGATGATATCTACGATGACGCAATTGACCACTTTAAATCACTTCTGACTGGTCGCTATTCGTCAAAACAGCTAATAATAGCTGTCAGGCTTTGAATTTTCCAAGACAAACGAGTTCCCTGGAGCAAACTATTTAAGATTTTGCAGCAAATAGGTATAGAAAGAACACTCATTAAGGTTAATCCAGAACCTGTATGAAAATCAAGAGGCGATTATTTCAATCACAGAAGGCCTCACGGATCCAATTCCCATAAAGCAGGGGGTACGACAGGGCTGCTTGCTTTCATCAAGTCTCTATAACGCATGTTCTGAGATAATGATGGACAAGGTTATGCGGAGTTGTAATAGGGGTGTCAAAGTTAATGGTATGAAAGTTAATGCCATCAAATTTGCCAATAACCGAATGATAGTGGGAGGGATCAGTATCAACGTTGCAAATGCTGCTTGATAAAATTAATAAAAAGGTTTTGGCATGAAAATAAGCACATCAAAGACAACATTAGCAGATACATATATACATCGATGGAGAAATAAACGAACAAGTACAGAAGTTTACATATTTGGAGCAAACCATTAACAGAAGATGCGCACAATGAGACATGAATTAAGACAAAGATTGCAATGGACGGAAAAAAGCTTCAGAGAAAAACATAAAGTATTAACCTGAAAGAATATCAGGATAAATCTGAGGTCAAGAATAATCACCACTAATATATGGCCAATTGCACTGTATGGGCCTGAAACATGGATGTTAGCCAAGAATTATGAAAAAAAGCTTGGAAGAATTTGAAACGAGGAGCTACCGTAGAATGGGAAGTGTGAGCTGGATAGCAAGAAAATACAATGAGAATACACTCACTGGTGTGGACGCACAAAGACAAATAACACATACACTCACTGGTGTGGACGCACAAAGACAAATAACACATACACTCACTGGTGTGGACGCACAAAGACAAATAACACATACACTCACTGGTGTGGACGCACAAAGACAAATAACACATACACTCACTGGTGTGGACGCACAAAGACAAATAATGCATATCATATAAAAAACGTCGGTTGAGTTGGCTGGGTCACAACATGAGACATGAAAGTCTTCTACAGAAGGTACTAGAGGGCAAGATTCAAGGAAAGAGAAGACCGGGGCGACCAAGACTCACCTTTGCATCTCAGACATGCAGGGACATTAAAGTACGAACTTATACTGCAATGAAGAGAACTGCAGAGGATAGGGTCAAATGGAGAAACATACTCAGACAACTTTACAACCAGTCTCAGGACTGATCATCAAGAGGATAGGGTCAACTGGAGAGACATACTCAGACAACCTGACAACCAGTCTCCGCACTGATCAACAAGATGATGATGATGATGAATATAGACGACCTTTTCTGGCATTTCATTAGATTGTACTTTTTGTGTGTATCTGAGATTAAACCTAGTTATCGTTATGCTGTTTATGTAGCTGAATGTGGAAATGGCTGCTAAAACACTAGATTAGCTCTACTTTTTGAAATATTTATTTACAAAATTGGTTTTAGACATTTGCATATACATTCGCTAAGATAATCCTCGTAGAAAAATCAGTCCTAGAGACGCCGATTTGTCTGTCGCTTGTAATGAGTTTCTGGAGCATGTCTCACAAAGGGACAATAAAGGTCAGTTAGAATAGCTGCATTCCATTTCCGTTGGCAGTTTTTTCGTCACTGACAGCACGGCAGTTAACGGGAAGAAATCCAGTTGAAAATGCAGATGGTGTAGTTTCAATGCCATTTTACATCCTAGCCTCGCGTAGCGAACACGAGTGCTTCTGGAAGCTCCTACAAATTATCAAGCTTATCGTTTCCTAGAAAGTATGTGGCCCTTCCTAGAAAGTATGTGGCCCTTCCTAGAAAGTATGTGGCCCTTTGCTGTAAATGTGAAGCTAAGTTTTCATTAGCTGTGAGGATATCATCGCAAAGTTGATCTCGGAAGAGCTTGTCCATTTGTAGACCGACAGATATACATTTCTTGATGTTATAATTTTGGCTTCACAAAGACATGGCCATTTATCGTCTGGTCAGGCACAACATGCTGATCAGACAAGTTAGTCAGGGTCAGGCACAACATGCTGATCAGACATGTTAGTCAGGGTCAGGCACAACATGCTGATGAGATATGTTAGTCAGGGTCAGGCACAACATACTGATCAGACATGTTAGTCAGGGTCAGGCACACCATACTGATCAGACATGTTAGTCAGGGTCAGGCACAACATACTGATCAGACATGTTAGTCAGGGTCAGGCACAACATACTGATCAGACATGTTAGTCAGGGTCAGGCACAACATACTGATCAGACATGTTAGTCAGGGTCAGGCACAACATACTAATCAGACATGTTAGTCAGAGTCAGGCACAATATACTGATCAGACATGTTAGTCAGGGTCAGGCACAACATACTGATCAGACATGTTAGTCAGGGTCAGGCACAACATACTGATCAGACATGTTAGTCAGACAAAATATTCTGGCGAAGATCCTCTCCTTGGCTTCCTCATAGCACTCTCTGGAAACGGGCTGTTTTCATGGCAGTCTGGATAACGGAGTGAGGGATCGACGTGATTCCCGTAGTAGTAATCGGCACGCAGATGAAGCCAAGCGTAGCCCAAACGTCTGGAGGACACCGACCCACCTTCATCAGCACGCTCGGAATGTGAGGAATGCTACTGCAACCCGCCACTTAACGTCATTTTCCGGGCGCACAAAAGAGTAAACCTACTCATTGATGGCAAGAAAATAAATTAATATAAACAAGAATATTCATACAAAACCAAACGGTAAAACAGGTGACAAATGCACGCACCTCGGTAACATAATATCCGCAGAAACTAAAACACGGAAATTCAAAACAGATGTAATAAATCAAGTCAAATCTTTTGGAAATGTCTCCGATATCACAATGTAAGCACGTGACAATGGATACAAACAGAATACACACAAAAACACAAAAACACACACACATACCCACACACATCGAAAGCTGCAGAACCAGAGGGAATTCCCAGAGAAGCCACGAAGGCAGACATGTTTTCTATCATAATCATAAACATCAAGTGCCGTCTCCGCAACGGAGGTTGACGGTAATAGATCTCATCTGTCTCTGTCTTGTGCCAGGCTGGTTCACGCAGTCAAACTGTGTCCCGACCAGATCATGATATTGTCTTAACTAAACGTCTTTACGCTGGTTTAGAAGGCTCTGCAGAGTCTGTCCATGTATCTATGCCGTCCTCTGGCTCTCTTGCCCTCTAGCTCTGGCCTCTAAGATAACCTGTCATGGCGCTTGACATGACCAAAATATTTTAAACTTTTACTTTTTTATTTCTTTCAGAATGGTCTGTTCCACCTGGAGTTGTTCCAGAACCCCATTATTGGATTTCCAATCTTTCCAAGATCTTTCAAAGTCTTCTGAATACCCATATTTCAAAGTCTTCTGAATACCCACCTTTCAAAGTCTTCTGAATATCCACATTTCAAAGTCTTCTGAATACCCACCTTTCAAAGTCTTCTGAATACCCACATTTCAAAGTCTTCTGAATACCCACCTTTCAAAGTCTTCTGAATACCCACCTTTCAAAGCCTTCTGAATACCCACCTTCCAAAGGATTCGGTACGCTTCTCCATTTTCTTTGTCAGTGTCCAGGTTTCTACTCCATACAGTAAAACTGATGCATATATCATTTAATGATTCTCATTTTTAAGATCTGAGTTATGTGCTTTGACAGAAGTGTATCTCTCATGCAGTAAAACGTGTTTTTGACAATTTCAATTCTTTTAATGATCTCCCTTTCGCTGTATGTCCAGTATCCTTTTATTCTCCTATTTAACTCCCTTTATTAAGAAATCAAAGCCATGTGCGTGTTATCCACTTCAGTATATAAATAAATGGTTCTCCTTTTCTAACAAGCCTGTATACACCCATTTGGTCTCATCCACTCCAGCTATATCAAATTTCGTGCTTTCAGACTCCTGTATTAAGTTATTCAGCTTTTCTGCCTGGTATTATGTTCTTACCTTCCAAGTTCCAATAGATTTGTTCCACGTAACATAATCTCAGCAGATGACAGAGGTGACAGTTAAAACACATATAATAAAGCAAGTCAAATAATTTGGCAAATGTCCCCGATACTACAATGTAGGTAGGTGACAATGGATACAAAAATAACGCACACATAAGCGCGCGCGCGCACACACACATGCACGCACGCACGCACACACACACACACACACACACAGAGAGAGAGAGAGAGAGAGAGAGAGAGAGAGAGAGAGAAAGCTGCAGATCCAGAGGGAATTCCCACAGAAGTTACGAAAGCAGACATTATTTATATCATCATCAAGTGCCTTTTCCGGATTGGAGGTTGATGGTAATGGATCTCCATTTGTCTCTGGCTCGCGCCAGACTATTACACGCAGTTAAACTGTGTCCCGACCACATCCTGATATTGTCTGTGGATGTACCAAACACACACACACACACACACACACACACACACACATATCGATAGCTGTAGATCCAGAGGGAATTCCCACAGAAGCCACCAAAGTAGACACTTTAGGGACGTCACACCGCTGTTTCAAGAATATATTGGAACAAGAGACTAAACCACCTCACCTTCCACTATCAGTAAGACGGTATACAATAAAAGATAAGTGGTACTTCTGCACGATAAGGTAAAGAGATAGTATAAACTGTTTGCTTTGAATGGAAACTGAACAGCAACAAGTGGAACTTGAATCAGGCCGATCTTACACATATCAAATAGCAGCATTTAAACGTGTCATAGAGAAATAAAATAAGTGACACGCAACTCTATGTATGCAATTCATATACATTCATCTGGAAAATACTGAGACAGTACAACGTTTCCGAGAAATGTATAAGAATTCTTAACGATTTGAGCTGAAACTAATCTCTAACAGAGATTGATATTGTGTACAATAATCATTCATTCTTCGTGGCTATGGATTGTTACTTGGCAATCAAAAGGTGGTAGGGAATAAGGAAGTTTGGGATGAATTGAAGAACGACTGAAAGACTTTATTTCTCCCAGGTGATAACTTAGCTTATTTATACTGGTTTAGAAGACTGAACATTTTGTATACAACCAGCTTCCACAAAAAAAAAATCAAAAGTGACCAAGTGCTTCTTTAAAATATTGCGCATATTTCAAAAGTTCAAAACAACCAGATCCTCCAACATGCAGTCAATCTTGTGCGGGTTCAAATCCAGTGTCCAGTCGCTAAGATTTGTCACAAAATGACAAGTGGACGATTGAATGGCCCAACTAACTTAATGACTTAAGAGCAGTACTCTGTCAACTATGCCAGCAGTCCACACCCAAAAGAGTAGTGGTACAGTGGATTCCATTCCATACATCGCCAAATGGGAAACATAGCACACTAGCTACACAAAAAATAATGCTTATTACCAGTTGAACAGAAGAGAGCAGGTCGTGGTCTCCAGACTCCGCACATGACTGAGGTACCATTAATTCAATGAACTGAAGATCGGTGCTACTGACGAATGCAACTGTGGGGCAGGAAAAATGACCGTTGAACATCTGCTACAAAATTGTCCGACATACGAGGACCAGAGCAAGCACATGTGGCCATCACCAGTGCCAACACTAGACAAGCTCTATGGCAGTGTTGACATCCTCAGGATGACCGCTGCTGTCTTCGAACAAATTCAAGTTGACGCCTGACAGCGTACGAAGAAGAATATAAATGGCCCAACTTGGTCTTATATGCTCTGTAGAGGTCTGGACTGATGGATCTGAGGTTGGCAATGGTCATCTCTGTCTTGGTCATTTGGGAAGTCCTAATCAGGGTCATATGTTTTACTGCTTATGTCCAGCGGCCGCACTGCTCCCTCCGCCACCCGATCTTTTATTGTAAAGTGGATGCCCCTTGAGAAGTGTACTAGTGAGGATGCTAAACGTGATTTTCTGCTGGATGTTTCCTTGAAAACGGGTTGTGTATAGAACACTGCTAGTTGTTGTTGTTACGGATCCAGCAACATCCGGGCTCTCGCTCTTTAGCCCAATGGCATGTTATGGTATCTGCACTTGTTTATCAGCTATTGTATATTGTCATGCAAAGTGTTCCATGTATCTGGTCACGGAGGCAGAAGCATTTTCCTAAAATCATTGAGCGCTGAGCACTCAAATGATGATGATCAACGGTTGCATATGGGCATGTACACAACTGGCACTCAGAAGTATGTTGTGGTTGGATTCGGTTCAGGTGTTTGTTTAGTGGGATGTGTTGGGTTCTGTTCAGGTGTTTGTTTAGTGGGATGTGTTAGGTTCTGTTCAGGTGTTTGTTTAGTGGGATGTGTTAGGTTCTGTTCAGGTGTTTGTTTAGTGGGATGTGTTAGGTTCTGTTCAGGTGTTTGTTTAGTGGGATGTGTTGGGTTCTGTTCAGGTGTTTGTTTAGTGGGATGTGTTGGGTTCTGTTCAGGTGTTTGTTTAGTGGGATGTGTTAGGTTCTGTTCAGGTGTTTGTTTAGTGGGATGTGTTAGGTTCTGTTCAGGTGTTTGTTTAGTGGGATGTGTTGGGTTCTGTTCAGGTGTTTGTTTAGTGGGATGTGTTGGGTTCTGTTCAGGTGTTTGTTTAGTGGGATGTGTTGGGTTCTGTTCAGATGTCTGTTTAGTGGGATGTGTTGGGTTCTGTTCAGGTGTTTGTTTAGTGGGATGTGTTGGGTTCTGTTCAGGTGTTTGTTTAGTGGGATGTGTTGGGTTCTGTTCAGGTGTTTGTTTAGTGGGATGTGTTGGGTTCTGTTCAGGTGTTTGTTTAGTGGGATGTGTTGGGTTCTGTTCAGGTGTTTGTTTAGTGGGATGTGTTGGGTTCTGTTCAGGTGTTTGTTTAGTGGGATGTGTTGGGTTCTGTTCAGGTGTTTGTTTAGTGGGATGTGTTAGGTTCTGTTCAGATGTTTGTTTAGTGGGATGTGTTGGGTTCTGTTCAGGTGTTTGTTTAGTGGGATGTGTTAGGTTCTGTTCAGGTGTTTGTTTAGTGGGATGTGTTAGGTTCTGTTCAGGTGTTTGTTTAGTGGGATGTGTTAGGTTCTGTTCAGGTGTCTGTTTAGTGGGATGTGTTGGGTTCTGTTCAGGTGTTTGTTTAGTGGGATGTGTTGGGTTCTGTTCAGGTGTTTGTTTAGTGGGATGTGTTGGGTTCTGTTCAGGTGTTTGTTTAGTGGGATGTGTTGGGTTCTGTTCAGGTGTTTGTTTAGTGGGATGTGTTAGGTTCTGTTCAGGTGTTTGTTTAATGGGATGTGTTAGGTACTGTTCAGGTGTTTGTTTAGTGGGATGTGTTGGATTCTGTTCAGGTGTTTGTTTAGTGGGATGTGTTGGGTTCTGTTCAGGTACTTGTTTAGTGGGATGTGTTAGGTTCTGTTCAGGTGTTTGTTCAGTGGGATGTGTTGGATTCTGTTCAGGTGTTTGTTTAGTGGGATGTGTTAGGTTCTGTTCAGGTGTTTGTTTAGTGGGATGTGTTGGATTCTGTTCAGGTGTTTGTTTAGTGGGATGTGTTGGGTTCTGTTCAGGTGTTTGTTTAGTGGGATGTGTTGGGTTCTGTTCAGGTGTTTGTTTAGTGGGATGTGTTGGGTTCTGTTCAGGTGTTTGTTTAGTGGGATGTGTTGGGTTCTGTTCAGGTGTTTGTTTAGTGGGATGTGTTAGGTTCTGTTCAGATGTTTGTTTAGTGGGATGTGTTGGGTTCTGTTCAGGTGTTTGTTTAGTGGGATGTGTTAGGTTCTGTTCAGGTGTTTGTTTAGTGGGATGTGTTAGGTTCTGTTCAGGTGTTTGTTTAGTGGGATGTGTTAGGTTCTGTTCAGGTGTCTGTTTAGTGGGATGTGTTGGGTTCTGTTCAGGTGTTTGTTTAGTGGGATGTGTTGGGTTCTGTTCAGGTGTTTGTTTAGTGGGATGTGTTGGGTTCTGTTCAGGTGTTTGTTTAGTGGGATGTGTTGGGTTCTGTTCAGGTGTTTGTTTAGTGGGATGTGTTAGGTTCTGTTCAGGTGTTTGTTTAATGGGATGTGTTAGGTACTGTTCAGGTGTTTGTTTAGTGGGATGTGTTGGATTCTGTTCAGGTGTTTGTTTAGTGGGATGTGTTGGGTTCTGTTCAGGTACTTGTTTAGTGGGATGTGTTAGGTTCTGTTCAGGTGTTTGTTCAGTGGGATGTGTTGGATTCTGTTCAGGTGTTTGTTTAGTGGCATGTGTTAGGTTCTGTTCAGGTGTTTGTTTAGTGGGATGTGTTGGATTCTGTTCAGGTGTTTGTTTAGTGGGATGTGTTGGGTTCTGTTCAGGTGTTTGTTTAGTGGGATGTGTTGGATTCTCTGCCGGAAAATGGTATTCTGATCCTTCCTTGTGAGTTGATTTGCTCTGTCATTTGGACTTGGTCTTGCCATATGTCTGTAGACCTCCCTTCCCGTATTTCTCATGCCCCATCTGTTCAGCTAAGTTTCTTTGTTTGCTGCTTGTATTAGCTGTTTGGCTGTTTGTTAAGTTGTTGTTGTGTGTGTCTATTCTTGTCTTGATCCCTCCTTTGCTGTCTGGCTTTTCATTGCCAGGTGTGCTTGAGTGTCCAGGGATCCACTTCAAAAATATTTTGACAGCACTTGAAGTAATAATGTTGTCAATGTCTAGAGATATGTGGATACGGTCAGGTCTACAATGTCCAGCAGCTTATAATGTTTGAAAAACTGACCTTGCTACTCACAATATGCCGATAGTTAATGACGTCACAGTGGCCTACATCATCCAATGACACAGACAGCAAAACCGGGCGGACCGCATGATGTCGATCGTTGGTCAGGATGAAATATAAAGGACGAAATACACCGCGTAATGAGTGGAGGAATCCATTTCTAATATGGTAATTATACTGTCCCATACGAATCATAGGTATATTAACGGTTGTTTAATCATAAGCACAATTGCTAATCAATGTAAAGAGAACATTGAAATTAAGATTAAATAATTTTTAAAAAAGGAACGATCAAGAATGATGGTAAGTTCGATAAGAAGTAAAGATTGACCTATTTGAGATGTTACATTGATAACGATGAATGAACAAACAGATGTTGTTGTGTAATGGTCACAATGAATAGGTTTACGCTTTTGTGCGCCCTGAGAAGGACATTAAGTAGCGGGTTGCAGTAGCTTTCCTCACATCTCGAGCATGTTGATGAAGGTGGTCGGAGTCAACCAGGTGGTTGAGCAACGTTTGGTTCATCTGTGTGTCACTCACTACTACGAAGATCACGTCGATCCTCCACCCCGTTAGCCAGGCTGCCATAAAAATATACCGTTTCCAGGGAGGGCTACTAGGTAGCCAATATGAGGGTCTTGGCCAGTGTATTTTGCTTGACCCTGACTAACATGTCTGATCAGTATGTTGTGCTTGACCTGACGTTAGTCTTTCTCCCCGAACAAACAAATACATAGGGTATCCAATTCGCTACCAACCCTTAATCGTTGATAATAAATGTTTAACCAATGAACGTAATTCAATACAATTTGATACGAACATACCTTGGTGTCCGAGAAGCCCACTTAATCCACAGCAAATTTGTCAAGTGGTCGCAACTAACATCGGCAGATCTGCATGTTACATAAGGTATTCACCAACACCTCATGAGCCACAGACTTAATTTCCCTCCGAATGTTTTCTTCCAGTTTCATGATATTCATTGGCTTTCCCTTTCATCATAGGAACAAATAAAGTGGGTAAAATCAAGCGACATTGGTTGTCAAAGTATCTTAGAACCTACACGATCTTCAGAGAAGGAAGTAATTTCGGTCATGCTGACATGTCGCTCTATCCTGCTCAAAATAGCCAGTAACGAGTTCTTAGTCATTAAGCTCATGTCAAATTTTATTAAATTACGTTCATGGATTTAAGATGAGCCCAGAGCTATAAGAAAAAAGCAAGGGCTGGCGTGGAGTGGGACCCTCTGATATGTTGGTGAATACCTTCTGTAACATGCATGCATGCCGATGGGATTATGACCACTTGCAATAAGCTCATTATGAATATCACACACCAAGGTATATCCATGTGACATTTTACTGAATTATATTTCAAAGTTGTTATGGAACATCAGGGGGCAGTAGCGAGTGGGACACCCTGTATGAAGGTAAGCATTGGGAAGGAAGACTAACCTTTGGTCAGGCACAACATACTGATCAGACATGTTAGTCAGGGTCAGGCACAACATACTGATCAGACATGTTAGTCAGGGTCAGGCACAACATACTGATCAGACATGTTAGTCAGGGTCACGCACAACATATTGATCAGACATGTTAGTCAGGGTCAGGCACAACATACTGATCAGACATGTTAGTCAGGGTCAGGCACAACATACTGATCAGACATGTTAGTCAGGGTCAGGCACAACATACTGATCAGACATGTAAGTCAGAGCTAAGCAGAATATACTGGCCAAGACTCTCAACTTGGCTTCCTAGCAGCACTTCCTGGAAACGAGCTGTATTTATGACACACTGGCTAACGAGGTAAGGGATCGACGTGATCCCCGTAGTAGTGAGCGACACCCAGGTGAAGCGAAACACAGTACAACCACGTGGAGGACCCCGATCCAACTTGATCAGCACACTGGGGATGTCAGGAAAGCTAGAACAAACCGTCACTAACCGTCCCTTTTATGACGCACAAAAGGGTAAATCTACCCTTTGTGAGCTTACCTTCCACAACAGTGAACAAAGGTCATAATTAACAAAGATAAATATGGTTGTACTTTCAACTCTCTTGCTCAGTATGGAACTCGGCAGAATTATACATGGAAAATTAAACCCCGCTGTTTAAGGCTAATTTAAAATCGGCCCCGCCATGTTCGCTCTGAAACATGACACTTTATAATGAGTACCCCCATCCGGGCAACTGATTTCACTAACAGATGTCTCAGCGTCATACTTTGTGTTGGATGGTGTGACGTAATAATGCATACGGATGTGTAGCAGGATACATTATAACAGCCACATACAGCAGGGCATTGGAGAGGGAAGTGGAGATGGATAGGGGACACGTACATAAAGTGGGGATAGATAGGATACACCCTCAGAACATGGAGGCAATTAGGTCAGACACTTAGAAAATGGAGGGTAGATACTCACATTCTCAAAAAAGTGGAAGGCAGATATCCACAGCCTCAAAATGTAGAGATAGATAGGACACACCCTCAAAAAGTAAAGGGCATAAATTCATACCCTAAATAGTAAAAGGCAGATATTCACACCAGCATTTCACACCAGATATTCACACACATTCAGCAATAACTGAACTGACAGCAGCAAGCTATGAATCGGGGTCAGCGGGCAATAACTGACCAAGACCCTATTCCATCTCCATGGGGCGTTCCATGATACTACTACAGGGATTGCAGTAAAAAGGCAAACCCCCGCCCCAAACCCCTCATAAAAAAGCTAGCTAAAATCTGGCGATAGCTGAAAGGCGCAGATATAGCAGCGTCGCTTGTAAACTACGGATCAACGCCATAACGTAATTTTCAGGACGATCGTAGAAGCAGAAGAAGAAGAAGAAGAAGAAGAAGAAGAAGAAGAAGAAGAAGCAAACGGATATATTTCTATCACACACAGAAGGCTACTCCATACATAACAAATGTCGTGTATGATTGGCTGTGTGTGCAAAAGCATGAGTTTCAGAGTCTTCTACACTGGAAGGGGTTAAGCTCATACAGTTAGTCACGTCTTACGACATACCCTCGGTGTTGTTGTCGTCATATTCTGATCTCTGTTGTGCACGTGGAATTACTAGGAGAATGCTTCATAAAGTCAGCACTAAATACTTCGTCTCGTTTGCCACTTTAAAAACAAAATGACATATATATATACCTGAAGTCCAGCCATCTGTATGAAGGTTTGTGTGGTGAAGAGGTCTTTAAGGCCTCCAAACAGCTGTGTGCGGAGGTTCGTCTTCATGAGCCAGTGCTCAGAACGCAAGGCGGGCTTTGGTGACTTCAGTAACTAGACAGGGCGTCTGCCGAGAATCAGGGCCTTCATCTTCCTGGAGCAACTTCATAGAAGGAGCACCAAATCAAATATTCTTAGACGTGTGCAAGGTAAAAGTCCGCCCATTAACAAAAAGTGTCGTCGGTGATGAAGATAACCTTTCATGTACTAATCCACAGCCTATGTGAGGTTGGGTTGCTAGTTACCTTCCTTGCTTCATTACTTTCCCAAATAATACGTCAGTTATCAATTTACAGCTGGGTCTACTGGAGGAGTGGTCGTACCAAGCATAAACCACAGCTCGGATTTTGTTCAATCTATCCGTGAATTCGAACCATGACACTCTGTAATTCCAGTCTAGCAAGTCAGCTCATTGTCGACTAGGATACACGCTAATGTGTAAAGACAATTTTAAAAAGCTGTGTGGATTGCTTGGTACGCTGGTGCACCTCCTGGTCTGGCACCTCTCTGTTCAGCACCTGGTCTATAGGGGAGTCTGCTCTACTCCTTCCTCCTCCTCTGACAACCAGCTCTGACTTTGTCCTAACCCTGTTTCCTGTCTCATAGTTCCCACGTTTATTGGATACAACAGGGCTCACCTACAAGGTGAGGTATACTTGGTCAGGAGATACAGGGTTCACCTACAAGGTAAGATAGACTTGGTCAGGAGAGACAGGGTTCACCTACAAGGTGAGGTAGACTTGGTCAGGAGAGACAAGGTTCACTTACAAGGTGATGTAGACTTGGTCAGGAGAGACAGGGTTCACCTACACGGTGAGGTAGACTTGGTCAGGAGGGACAGGGTTCACCTACAAGGTCAGGTAGACTTGGTTAGAAGAGCACTGGAAGAGTGAGACCAGTTCTCGAGTATGGCATGGACAACAGCAGCAAAGGCGAACTTTGACAAAATTAGCAAACTTCCAAACCAAGCCATGAGAGTTATAACAGGAGGCATGAAGTCAACGCCAATTGTAGAACTTGAAAAGATTACAAAACTGCAGCCCATGACCGACAGGAAGAGACTGCAAGGCCCAGCAGCAAGCGGAAAAACTCAGAAGACTGACAGACCATCCAATGCATCAGAGACTAAAAAACTTTGGAAATGGGAAACTAAAGCGGAGAAACTTTGCAGAAATAGCCAAAGCAAAGATGAGCGAAGACCCCATGAACGCATTAACAACACCAAAGCCCATCCCTACTGTACGCAAACCTACCTGGAGGCAGCATAAATTTCCAGAGGTGGTAGAAAACATACCAGGTATTGGAAACAAAAACAGGCAGATTGAAAAAGAAAGAAGAGATACAACCCTGAGGTACATAACTAAAAACTACCAAAGCATAGACTGGACCCATGCATTAAACGACGGTTCCGTAACAAACACAGAACGGAGGGGCAGGGGTATTCCTGAGCCTACCAGATGGTAGAAAAGTAACACGGTCAGTGGCAACTGGTAAATACTCAAGCAATTTCAGAGCGGAAGCAGAGGCACTGAGAGCTGCAGTAGAAGAAATGGTGACAAGCAAGAGTAATGAAAGCCATATAGTCCTGCTTACAGATGCCCTGGCCGTAGTCACAGCACTAAAAAGCCAGAAAAATACTGAACTTAATGATTTAAGAGCAGTACTCTGTCAACTATGCCAGCAGTCCGCACCAAAAAGAGTAGTGATACAATGGGTTCCATCCCACTGTAACATCCAAGGCAACGAGGAGGCAGACAGACTGGCAAAAGAAGGTGCAAGACTACCACAACCAGATACTAGTATGACATACGAAGAGTCAAAACGGCTTATTAGAGCTAGATACATGACCAAATGGGAAACAGAACATACTGGCTACACAAAAAACGGTGCCTATTACCAGTTGAACAGAAGAGAGCAGGTCGTGGTCTTCAGACTTCGCACTGGCCACAATAGACTGAGGTACCACCTATACAACAAATTGAAGATAGGTGGCACCGACGAATGCACGTGCGGCACCGGGAAAATGACCGCTGAACATCCGCTGCAAAACTGCCCGACATGCGAGGACCAGAGAAAGCAGATGTGGCCATCACCAGTGGCAACACTAGACAAGCTCTATGGCAGTGTCGACAGCCTCAGGATGACCGCTGCTTTTTTCGAAAAAATAAAGGTTGATGTATGACTGCGTACGATGAAGAAGAAGAAGAAGGTTAGGAGAGACAGGGTTCACCTACAAGGTGAGGTAGACATGGTCAGGAGAGACAGGGTTCACCTACAAAGTGAAGTAGACTTGGTCAGAAGAGACTATGAGACATATGAGACTTGTATTATGTAATCACTCCCAGTTCTCACATCACTTTATAAATTGAATCGTCCTTGCAGATCCTATCTCATGAGACAAAACAACGAGGCCATCAAGTCATCCAATTGTCATTCGCTTCATCAGCCATTGTTCGTCTCAGTACGTTTTGAAATATTCAAAAAAAACGACCCCCATTCTGAAGACGATCACGGCAGGTGGGCGATTGTGCCGAAGCAAGATGGATGCGCGCCCACGTTAGGCCTTATCGAGTACTTGAACCCGCCTCTCAGTCATAAACTGTGCCATAGTTCTGCCATTTTAAGATCTCTGGTTACTATTTCCTTTATCGTCTAAACTCTAAACGATAGCCACGTCATTTAGCCCCATAACTCACACTTTTATACAAATATGAAATACTTAGTTCTCAGAAGCCAGAAGCCAAAAGAAGTTTGCAAACCCTGAATTTGACCCACTCGATCAGCCCGTAAAACAGAAACGCACGAATTGTTTTTTGCATCTAAGAAGATAGGGAACTGTTATCGATTGGTCGATATTCTGAGGATTGCTTTGCATCCAAGGGGCCATATTTTTATCTGATAAAAAGGCAGGTCACGTTGATCCGAGGCTTAACGGAATGCAGACACATTTATTGATCAACATTAAGGTTATTCCAGCAACTGGGTTTCTCCTTATCCAGTTTTTTTTATTTCATCAAAGAAGCGCAATTTTCACGTTCTGGTGTAGTTGTTATTACTCAATATTTTATATGGCAGAATTTCTTTGTTACCTGAGAGAAAACCGAATTTAAATACTCTCACTAAAGATCGAATTCGTTTTTTTATTAATTTTCCCTATTTCTTGATGAGTTTAAACGTTTATGATTTGTATGGACCTAGAATCAACATCATCATGTAGCATGTCCTTGCTAGAACAACGCTCTCATCACAGCCATAACCATTTGATATAAATCTCGATTAGCAGTCCGTCTACCCGCCTACTTCATGCTCGGGGGGAGGCGGGGGGGGGGGGGGGGAGAGGGGGCCTTGATGTCTTGTGTCCTTCTACGTCTTGGCCGACCTGTGACTCGTCTACCTTGGACAATGCCCTCCAGAACTGCTTTCTCCAGTCCGTCATGGCTTTTGATGTGGCCGAAAAACGTCAGTTTCTGAGACGTAACGGGGATCATACACCAATTCTCTTGGACACTCAGATATTGCAGGATGGCTTTACTTGTTATTTTCTTTTCTAAAGGAATTTTACCGATTCTTCTGTAGCATTTTGTTTCAAATATCCCGATTTTTTTCCTTGATATTTGTGTAATGGTCCATGTCTCGTATCCATACAATGTAGCCGTGAATTTCCATATTTTTAAGTTTTTCAATTTCAATTCCAGGTTAGTATTGTGCCCCACATTTTGCATATACAATTACTATTTCGTTTCTGTATCACTTTCGGCAATCGTCTTATTATTTTCTTTGCTTAGTCCCTGTCAGCATAATGTCACATTATGGTTATACATATTTGCCCAGTCACAATGTCAGCATAAATTTACAGTGGGTGGTAAGGAAATAGATCAGGTCAACATTTTGAATATCTGGGCTCCAGAATTGACAACAATTGTGACTGCTCGAAAGAAATTAGAAGAAGACTAGCCATGGTAATGCAGAGACTGAACAGCCTGAAGAAATTATGGCAGGGCACCAACAAAATGATAAAAGTAAAAGTCTTGAGAGCCTGTGTTTTTCCTGTGGCGGCTTATGCCTGAGAATCATGGACGATTACCAAAACTTCTGGACAAATAATCGAATCCTTCGAGTGAAAATGTTACAGAAAGATCCTCAGAATACCTTGGACAGAGAACAAGTCAAATGTAGATATTTGGCAAGAGTTGAGCGTAGAGGAGAACTTGTTTATCAATTCCATTTTGGCTAGAAAATGCAAATACTTTGGTCACATCAAGAGACACACCGGTCTTGAGAGAACGGTGATGGAAGGTATGGTGCCAGGTAAAAGAGGAAGGGGTAGACCAAGAAGACGATGGCACCAAGATATCCAGGAATGCCTGAGTATGACTGTCGCGGAGGCTGGAGTTTTGACAAGTGAACGAGTTTCTTTCAGACAAACTGTGATGGGAGCGACGTTCTATAAAAGACATGCTACATGATGATGATGAGTCCCTGTTGTGTGTTATCATAGAGCCAAGGTATGTAAAGTAATCTATGTGTTACATTTCTTCATTACAATAGTGAGTAATCTTGAGGTGTGGTCTGTGTGTGTCATTCAATGACAATTTTTTTTGGTTTTCGTTCAGGTAACGATTATGATCTTTACTCTCCATGACTAAAATGTGTTCTACAAACATTACCAGCTTAAACGTCGTGGACCAGTTCTTCACTGTTGTCTTCGACACATTTTTGTCACCATATACTGCCTGCATTATGCGATGGATGTCAACTGGTCCACATCCTTCAGCTGTTAGATACCGAATCACCGCTCGTTGATCAACTATGGGCGGATTCCGTATCACACCCGTCATGTTTTCAACGGTCTGCTGAGGAAACTATGAGTCGGAGGAAAATGACATTTTGCAAACTTGACGATTGGTATCTGCTGTTTTTTACACCATAAGTGACGACATTATGCTCATCATAAGTATGTTCGCTTACTGCACTTTTATCCTATATAATTTGAGCACGCCTCGTACATAGACAAATCAAACATGGTCCAATCACACACACACACAACCCCCAAAAAACAAACTAATATATAGATACACACGTTTACCAAAACTTTGGTACACAAATTAAAGGGAAGGAAAGTGGTGGTGGTGGTGGTGGGGGGGGGGGGTGACCAAAATTAAAGGGTAGAGAGAGATAGAAAAAATGAGAGATGAATGAGAAAAGAAAACGGGAAAAGAACGGACGCCTACGTAATGTATTCAAACCATATGGTTTTAGGCAACCCATAAGCCACATTAAACGATTCTCAAGCTCAATCCGGTGTCGTTTTACTCTGGTGTACAAGATTATCAAAGTGGGAAGGTTACGCGAGATCCGGAATTATGGCAAATTGCGAAAGGATAGAGTTCGGGCATTGAATAAGACACACATTAGGACAAAAACAGCTGGCAGCATTACAAAACAGTCTTTGTTCTAAGATCACAGAGCTGCGAAGGAAAGACAGGTAGACTTGCGCGCAATTAGTGAAGATCAATGCTCTTCTGGAAGCTAAAAGGTTTCGATTGATTAGCTGATTGATTATTGGTCTTGTCTAAGCTGTATCTGGTTTCCGCTAGCCATAAAACAATTGTTGCTTTTCTTTCTGATGTGTCCATCTGCTTGACCACATGGCTTGACCACATGTTCATCTCGGCATGTTGTATCCTGCAGTGGCGTCTCGCTTGACAAATTTGGGTGGTGGACATTAGACTTGCATACAGTGTTAGTGGGCCGTTTTGTTAAGGATAATCTGTTATGTTTTTTTTTCTCCTGTTGTTATATATAGCAGCAGCTAGAGCTGAATAAAACCATGGGCCGCCATAGAATAGCTGCAATGAGATTTGTTAAATGACCCGACACTGCAATCAAAGCTGTATAAAGCTAAAGAGTATCTACAGTCAACGGTCGAGTTCATGGCGGAAACTCGCCTGATGGTGTAAACATCTATAATGCGATTACAAGAAGAAGAAGATAATTATTCCCAGGGATTAGAAAGATGCAGGAGTGATCCTATTGTTCAAAAAGGGGAACAAATCTGATCCAACAAATTAAAGACCGGTGAATTTAACAAGCGTAGTCTGTAAGAATGTTAGAGTCAATAATCAAAGAAAACAGTGTAATGCACGCATTTATACAAATTTAATCTAAACACAATTAGCGGCATGAGTTTACTAAAAGGAGACCGTGCCTAAGAAATCTATTAGAATTGATTGAGGTGGTTATCTTATTCTTCTTCTTCTTCTTCCTCGTTCGTCTTCAGACCTCAACTCCAATGACTCTAAGGAAGGCAGCAGTCGATTCAAGGCTCTGTACACTTCCGTACAGCGTCTCGTGGAAGGACACCGGCTGTTGCCAAATGCTACTTCTATTGTCGGTATACAGTGGACAGGACTGCAACATATGTTATGCCTTCATGCGGGCTGTGCCGCATGCACAAAAGTCTGTAGTGCCAATCTTGAACATGTTGTGCATATGACATCCAAGTCTGTTGTGACCTGTGCGTAGCCGGAGAATTATCACCTGGTCTCTCCTGGAGAGTTGATGGTAAGCATCGTTTTCTATGTAGGCTGGGTGGTCTTTTTTATATTTTGCACTGTACATTGCCCTGATGAATGCTTTAGTTTGAGGGGACGGCTTCGTCTGGTGGTTAAGTGGCACGGCTCACGACCCTAAGGTGCTAGGTTCGATCCCCATCACAGCACCGGCCGTTACCCCGGGGAAGCAAACCATTAGAAAATGCAGGAGGAAGCAGACCCTTACATAAAATGCGTGCTGAAGTCGGATGCACTGGGCCGACAGGCGCAAAATAAAAACCACAGTGCAACGCACGCCGCCTTGGGGAATAGAGAAATAAGGCGAACGCAAAAAAAAAAAAATTAAAAAAAATGCTATAGTTTCATTGTATGTGATTTCTAAATCACTCTGTTGCAGCATTCCTCCCTCTCTGGCTAGTCTTTCCGCCTTCTCGTTGCCTGGACTGTTGCAGTGGACTGGACTGTGGTGTTTTTTTTTTTAAGCACTGGGACAGATTTTCGAGCGAGTCTGCCAGATCACAGAGTTAATTGAGTAGATGTTTAACTAGAATTTATGAATTTTATCCGGGCAGCGGCCGTTAAGGCTTTTCTTTTCGATTTTTAACTTCTAAAAGATTTTAGCGTGCTCGGCACTAAACACAGAAGTTCGATCTCCCTACCCAAAGATCGTGTGAATAATTAATAGAAGATCCAGGTGAAAAAATCCCAGTCTCCATCCTGAATCGAACCCGCGTCCTCCGGCACTAGAGGGGGATATCTAACCTCGAGAACACTATGCCCCCATTCAATCAAGACAAGATTATTGAACGAGAATGAATGCATGAACTATTGGTTACACCAGTAAAGTAACTGCTTGCTAATATTTTGATCAAATGCACAACATGTTTATACAGAAAACAAATAGAAGAGTAAAAATGCAACAACAAATGATGTTTTCTGTAAGTGATGATGATGATGGCGTCGGACATTCATCACGTCAAACTCAAGACGAAATGATTCCATTGCTGTAATATGTCCCTCAATTGCATGTTATAAGGCCACCATAATGAAAAAACAACTAACAACAGGTCAAAGGTTATTTCTTGTACCGGTTCCTTCCCTTTCCACTCCTCCACCCTGTGCCCATTGTTACCGTCCTAGGATTCTTTCTTCGCCCATTTCCGTGATGTGTCACCGTGTTACGCCGCCCTAGGAATCAGTAACACATTTTTCCCCATTTCCTTTCACTTTCGCGAACAAATGTTTTGCCTCCATTTCCTATTGTTTGTCAGTTACAGACTTCGTTTAATAAAGATGTGTATGCCACTTTCTCTCTGTGTATCTTTCTCCACTCTCTCTGTCTATCGCCGCTCTCTCTATCTCCCCCCTCTCTTTCTGTCCCCCACTCTCTCTCTCCCCACTCTCTCTGGATATGTCCCGACTCGCTCTGTCTCTCCCCACTATATCTGTAGCTCTCCCACGCTCTCTGTACACACTCCTACTCAATCTGCATTTCTCCCACTCTCCATGTATACACCCCCACCCTCTTTATCTTTCTCCACTCTCAATGTATCTCTCTCTAGTATATATGTATCTTCCCACACTCTCTGTCTCTTTCCCATTCTCTATGTCTCTTCCACTCTCTTTGTCTCTACCCACACTTTTTCTGTCTCTCCCCACACTCTCTGTGGCTTCCCACTCTTTCATTTTCTGTCTGTCTCACACCCTTTGTGCCTCTTCCACTCTGTTCCTTTGTGTCTGTACCACTCTCTCTGTGCCTCTCCTACGTTGCCTCTTTGTGTTTGACCCACTACCTCTGTGCCTCTCTCACTCTGTCCCTTTGTGTATGTACCACTCTCTCTGTATCTCTCCCACTCTGTCCCTTTATGCCTAACCCACTCTCTATGTGCCTCTCCCATTCTGTCCCTTTGTGTCTGACCCACTCCCTCTGTGTCTCTCCCACTGCGTGCCTTTCCAATCGCTCCGTGTCAATCCCCATTTCTATGTCTTTCCAACACTCTCTCTCTCTCTCTCTCTCTCTGTGTTTCTATGCCACTTCCTCTGTGTCTCAACCTCTATGTGTCTCTCCCAATCTTTATGTGTCTCCTCCCCTATTTCTGTTTTCTCCCAATCTCTCGTTTTCTCCCATTATCTCTCCCGGTGTCTCTTCTAGTCTATTTGTCTATCTCACGCCCTCACTGTATCTTTCTCCCACTCTATGCGTCGCTCCCACTTTCTTTGTCTTATCAACTCTCTTTGTCTTATCCACTCTCTCCGTATTTCCCACTCTATGCCCCCGCCTCTTTTGGTCTATCCCTCTCTCTCGTCTCTCCCACTCACTCTGGGTTTCTCCCGCCCTCTTTCTCTGTGTCTCAACCACTCTCTCTCTCTGACATATGCACAAACGTATATCGACTCATACATACATCCATATGAAAGTTGCATAACACAAACACAGACTGCAAGTGTCAATTACACACACATACACAACTCACACACATATAAACAATTAGCATACATATAAACAACTCACACACATATAAACAATTAGCACACATATAAACAACTCACACACATAGAAACACCCCACACATATAAATAACTCACACATATAAACAATTCACACACATATAAACAATTAGCACACATATAAACAACTCACACATAGAAACACCACACACATATACATAACTCACACATATAAACAACTCACACATATATAAACAATTAGCACACATATAAACAACTCACACACATTGAAACACCATACAAATATAAATAACTCACACATATAAACAACTCACACACATATAAACAATTAGCACACATATAAACAACTCACACACATTGAAACACCACACACATATAAATAACTCACACATATAAACAACTCACACACATATAAACAATTCACACCCTTAAAAACAACTCATTCCCATATAAACAAGTCACACACATAAACAACTCAAACGCGTTTATACCTCACACACACACACACATACACAATTCACACATATTTATATCTCTCACAAACGCACACACATGCACACACACGTCTCCGAAACATGTATACGTTTAATAAACACACACACACACACATACACACACACACATATATATATAAATATATATGTATATATATATATATATATATATATATATATATATATATATATATATATATATATATATATATATATACGTTTCACAAATATGTACGCCTCTCCCAGACATACACACATACACGTCTCACAAACATTCATAAGTCTCATAAACATACAGCCACACACACACACACACACAAACGTTTCATAAACATGTATACATATCACTAAAACACACACACATACATGTATCACATACACACACACACATTTCTCATAAACACACACATCCATACGTCCCACATACGCAGACGCACGCACGCACACACACACACACACACACACACAAACACACACACACAGACACACACACACACACACACAGAGACACAGACACAGACACAGACACACACACACACACACACACATACACACACACATATATATATATATATATATATATATATATATATATATATATATATATATACACGTCTCACAAACATGTACGCCTCTCCCAGACATACACACATACACGTCTCACAAACATTCATAAGTCTCATAAACATACAGCCACACACACACACACACACACAAACGTTTCACAAACATGTATACATATCACTAAAACACACACACATACATGTATCACATACACACACACACATTTCTCATAAACACACACATCCATACGTCCCACATACGCAGACGCACGCACGCACACACACACACACAGACACACACACACAGACACACACACACACAGACACACAGACACAGACACACACACACACTCACACATATATATATAAATATATATGTATATATATATATATATATATAAATATATATATATATATATATATATATATATATATAAATATATATATATATATATACACGTCTCACAAACATGTACGCCTCTCCCAGACATACACACATACACGTCTCACAAACATTCATAAGTCTCATAAACATACAGCCACACACACACACACACACACAAACGTTTCACAAACATTTATACATATCACTAAAACACACACACATACATGTATCACATACACACACACACATTTCTCATAAACACACACATCCATACGTCCCACATACGCAGACGCACATACACACATCACAGTCATGCACATACATTTACACCTCACAGTTCCACATACAGACACACATATACACTTCACAGTTATACACATACATTTACCCCTCACAGTTCCACATACAGACACACATATACACTTCACAGTCATACACATACATTTACACCTCACAGTTACACATACACACACACACACACACAGACACACACACAGACACACACACACACACACACACACACAGACACACAGACACACACACACACACACACATCACGCATCTCACAAACATACATACACATGAACGTCACATATATACATATACGCCCCTGGTAAACACTTACAGACACACATCTCACACACACACATTGTACTTATCAGACACAAATTCACACACGTCTTTCACACATACATACATACTTACATGTATTCACGTCTCGCATACAAACATACACACACAAGAGCACATGTGTAACCGTATCATAAACATGCATTACTACGTACACGCTTCACACATACATCGTCTTACATAGGTACATGCCAAACACACATGTACATGTTACATACGCACACGTCTCGCACACACACACACACACACACACACACACACACACACACACACATACACACTCGCCATATACACGGGTTTATGTCTCATAAACCCAAATGTACACTCCTAACTCACGTGCCTACGCGACTCTCGCACATGCACACATTTCATAAACACCCACATGTACACGTTTCAGCATACACACATGTACACGTTTCATAAACACACATGTACACGTTTCATAAACACACACATGTACACGTTTCATAAACACACACATGCACACATTTCATAAACACACACACACATGTACACGTTTCAGCATACACACATGTACACGTTTCATAAACACACACATGTACACGTTACATAAACACACACACACATGTACACGTTTCATAAACACACACACATGTACACGTTTCATTAACACACACATGTACACGTTTCAGCATACACACATGTACACGTTTCATAAACACACACACACATGTACACGTTTCATAAACACACACACATGTACACGTTTCATTAACACACACATGTACACGTTTCATAAACACCCACATGTACACGTTTCCGCACACACACATGTACACGTTCCATAAACACACATGTACACGTTTCATAAACACACACATGTACACGTTTCATAACCACTCACATGTACACGTTTCATAAACACACACATGTACACGTTTCATAAACACACACATGTACACGCTTGATAATAACACACACACATGTGCGTCCTCACATTTAAAACGTTATTTAATCACATTGCCTTAACATAATCCAGTTTATTAGAAATGTGATATCTCACTAGCTTTTATCGATCCCTAGCCACATTGAATGAGAAATATGGAGCTTTAGCTGTAAGATTATTTTCTTAAATTCCTGTCACGTTTGTAATACATTTCTATAAACCACAACGAAATGCAAAATGAAATAAATTTGCTGGATGGCCGATGGAATCAGATCTGAGGGTAAACAGAGAAAAAACACTGATTATGAAAATGGAATCATGTAACTACAGTTAGATTGTACTGGGGAGACAAGATAGCAAGGGGTAGATTCATTAATCTTCGACTCGGTTGTTCTATCAGCGCTGTGCTATGGTAGAGTGACCTGATCCCTAAGAAAAGCAACAAAGAACCAGCTAGGAACAACTCACGCATCTCTTGAAAGACGCCCCAGACAACGGCGGTAAAACGAACTACACAATAGCGACACACGGAGACTGTCAGACATCAAGGATGTCCTACAGTACGACTGTCACACATCAATGATGTCCTACAGTACGTCAACCATTCAAAACACCGTTGTACAGGTCATATAGCTAGACGATAAGATGGGCGGTGGAGTACCATAACCACCATGTGGTACCCGCGCGACAAAAAGAGACATCGAGGACTCTTCCCCAACTCGCTGGCGAGATTCACTATACAAGCACAACACACACGACTCAACAACAGAGATACTACTATCCCACTGGACGATATAAGGGACTGTACTCTGATTTGAAACCCACTAAAGGGTGACCACCTCTTGTCGAACAACGGGTCGAACTATGAACTAAGATTCATTCATAGATCTTGGTAGAAATAAAGACAAGATCGGAGGAACCGATAGAGATATCAAGTTAAGGTGAGAGGGAATTTGTGGAAATCGAAATAAAGTTGGTCACAAAATCCCATATCAGCAACAGTATGTCATATCCGTCCTAGTGAATGGCTCTCCGACGCGGGGGGAAAAAAAAGGACAACAGAAATAGTCCAAAATTTCATTGCGCCCGCGACGAATTGAGGGAATAAAATTATAAAGTCCATAATAAAGAACTAGGGCAAAGAACTGGACAGATCTCAGTGGTACTTGACGTAAAGAGAAGGAGTTGGAGATGGATAGAACACACATTACGGAAACTAACTGATAGCATTACAAGAGAAGTAGGGGCAGATCAGGATATGTATGGAAATAGGAAGTCGAGACAAACCTGAAGACGGTTAGAAAAAAGCGAATGAGTTGGAAATATTGTCCCATGACAGTAAGACCTGGGGAGTATATTTTTAGGACCTTTGCTCTACATAGAGCTGAAGGGTTTGTTATTGGTTGATAACATTACTTGCATTCTATGCAGATAAAGTCAAGCATAGCACAACAACATGCAGTACCTCGGCCTACCTTCGTCAGCACGATTCGTGTGTGAAGACATCTACTGCAACCAGCTACCTAACGTAATTTCCGGGATGCACAAAAGGGTAAACATACTCATTGTAGGCATTAAATAACAGCAGCAACAACGGCAGCAACATCAACAGCAGCAACAACAACAGCAGCAACAACGGCAGCAACATCAACAGCAGCAACATCAACACATCAACAGCAACAACAGCAACAAAATCAACAGCAACAACATCAACAACAGCAACAACATCAACAACATCAACACAACAACATCAACAACATCAACAACATCAACAACATCAACACATCAACAGCAACAACAGCAACAACATCAACAACATCAACACATCAACAGCAACAACATCAACACAACAACAGCAACAACATCAACAACATCAACACATCAACAGCAACAACATCAACAACATCAACACAACAACATCAACAACATCAACAACATCAACACATCAACAGCAACAACATCAACAACATCAACACATCAACACATCAACAACAACAACAGCAACAACATCAACAACATCAACACATCAACAGCAACAACATCAACACAACAACAGCAACAACATCAACAACATCAACAACATCAACACATCAACAGCAACAACATCAACACAACAACAGCAACAACAGCAACAACATCAACAACATCAACACATCAACAGCAACAACAGCAACAACATCAACACATCAACAGCAACAACAGCAACAACATCAACACAACAACAGCAACAACATCAACACATCAACAGCAACAACAGAAGCAGCAAAAACAACAAGAACAACATCTCAATCAACAACAGCAGCAACACCAGCAAAAAAAAACAACAGCAACTACATCAACAACAGCAGCAGCAACAATATGACGCAAGTACCACCCTATAATGGATACCAGGTCACGCAAGCGTTCCCTGCAATGAAAATGTTGATACATTGACAACACAGGAGCAACAAGCCACTACCACACACCAGCCACAGAATTAAAAAAAAGAAATCTACACCAACTACATAGAGCAATGGATGGCGTGATGCACAACAGATGCAACTACTAGAGCTCTGTAAGCATGCATACGCGGTAAAGGAAGTCATTCAGAAGACTTAACCGCTCGTCAACATTGAAGTCTTCAGTATACCGCCTCGACTTGTGAAGTGGGAGTATCCAGTTCCCATCCTCTTTGTCTTTTCCTTCCTTGACCGTAAGTCAGGTACCCATTTACATCTGGTTTTACTGAAGCTGCCGGTAATAGGAGTTGAACCCCGTACTTTTGCCACGAAAAGCGAGTGCTCTTCCGCTGCGCTAATCATCTGCTCTTGCATGCATATCGCAACTTAATTACAAAGGGCACAGTTACACATGCGAGCCTAGTCGGAGGAGATGGATTGGTAATGAAACCGATATATGGGGAGAAAGTAACCAAGTCTGTAGCTGCATACAAGTTCTCAAACAAATTTTGAGTCGAAATTGAAGCTCTTCAGGCCGTAGGAGAAATAACTGCGCAACACAAAAAGCCATTTGCATGATAACAACGTGATACAAACTGTTAAACATAACGGCACTCAAATCCCACAAGAACACTGAACTGAACGAATTGTGGGCAGACTTTGCGAAAATGTCTGACAGGTTCCTGAAATCAGTTGCTGTTGTTTCGAATGTCCACAATGAGTAGGCTACTCTTATGTGCCCCTGAAAAGGGTGTCAAGTGACGGGTTGTAGTAGCTTTGCTCACATCACGAGCGTGCTGATGAAGGTGGACCGGGGTCCTCCAGGCGGTTGTGCTATGTTTGGCTTCATCTGCGAGTCGCTCACTACTACGGAGATCACGTCGAACCTCACCTTGTTAGCAAGACTGTTGTCCTCCACAACAGCCCGTTTCCAGGACGACCAACGAGGAGGTCAGGTAAGGATCTTGGCCAGTATATTTCTCCTGACCCCGGCTAATATTCTCTGATCAGTGTGTTTTGTCTGACCAGACGTTAGCCTCATCGTCCCGTCGGGTGAGGGTCTTGGCCAGTATATTACTCCTGATCCTGACTAACTTTCTCTGATCAGTGTGTCTTGCCTGAGCAGACGTTAGCCTCATCGTTAGCTTCATCGTCCGGCTGAAATCAGTGACACAATGGAAACGACGGCAGTTCAGCAACATCAAAAGACGCGAGTATGCCTGGTTCCTGAGTACGGCCCAGCCCACTTTCTTGTGTAAAGTCCAATTTTACGTTCCTGAGCACGACCCAGCACACTTTCTTGTGTAAAGTCCAATTTTACGTTCCTGAGCACAGCCCAGCCCACTTTCTTGTGTAAAGTCCAATTTTACGTTCCTGAGCACGACCCAGCCCACTTTCTTGTGTAAAGTCCAATTTTACGTTCCTCAGCACGGCTCAGCCCACTTTCTTGTGTAAAGTCCAATTTTACGTTCCTGAGCACGACCCAGCCCACTTTCTTGTGTAAAGTCCAATTTTACGTTCCTGAGCACGGCCCAGCCCACTTTCTTGTGTAAAGTCCAATTTTACGTTCCTGAGCACGACCCAGCCCACTTTCTTTTGTAAAGTCCAATTTTACGTTCCTGAGCACGACCCAGCCCACTTTCTTGTGTAAAGTCCAATTTTACGTTCCTGAGCACGACCCAGCCCACTTTCTTGTATAAAGTCCAATTTTACGTTCCTGAGCACGCCCCAGTCCATCTTTGTGCTTACGTTCCAACCCATCTTAGTGCTTACGCTCCAGTCCACCCTCTTAATTGTGCTTCAGCCCACCACAAAGAGAACATCCCAGCCCACATTCCCGATTACACCCCATCCGTCTCGAATACGCCCCAACCACCTTTCAAGAATACACCACATCCCATATTCCCGATTACACCCCATCCCTCTTCCAGATTACACTCTGACCACCTTAAAGAGTACACCCCAGCCCACTTTCCTAAGACACCCTAACCCACTTGTCTTGAGCTACGCCCTAGAATACTGCGAGTAGAAGGTTCACAACTACCCGCAGCTGTAGATAATTCGTCAAGAGAAGACAACTCTGCGCTGTATCTTCGGACAACAAATCAGAGTTATGAGCCTTCCTTGCATAGCAACAAAACATGTTCCAACAGACGCACTGTTTACCATCCAATGTTATGCGATCTGTAACCTAGTTTTGTTGACGTAAACAATTTAAGTGCTCCCAATAGTATGTCTGTTGGTATAACTTCCGACAGCGGTAGAATGTAGTGTCTGTGTATACTTTTATTTCATAATTTGTTTGTCGTCTGGGGCCTCTTGACCTGTTTCTCTGTTATTCCCCCTTGTGTCTGGTAGTCTGGCACTGGGTTATTTCCGTCAATCTTAATGTTTAGATTTATTAGATCCACTATTAATGTTTAGATTTATTCGATCCACTCTTAGTGTTTAGATTTATTCGATCCACTCTTAATGTTTAGACTTATTTGATCCACTCTTAATGTTTAGATTTATTTGATCCACTCTTAATGTTTAGATTTATTCGATCCACTCTTAATGTTTAGATTTATTTGCGCCATTCTTCGTCTTATTTTTCTCTTCAGTTTTTACAACAAAATACATAGCCATGTCGTTTATATAAATGCATAGAGAAACTACGGTCTCTTTATCGGTAGCCGTTTGATCAGACCCATTCTTCTTCTTCTTCTTCGTTCGTTCTCAATCTCCCGCTACCAAACCCTGAAAGGGCTTAAGTAGCAGAATGTAGTCCAGAGAACGGAATGCGCTGTGTCATAGTTTACAGCTTGGCTGCGATATTTGCACCTTTCGGTCCAACACATCCGACTTCAGCAAGCATTTTTTGAGTGCCGGGTTAGCATTCCCTCTTCGATCCCTTCTCCTTAGCCAGTCTGCCCTAGTGCAGCCTGTTATCCAGGATCACCGCGTGGAGGTGTAGACGGGTCTTTGCAGCTCTGGTTCGCTGGCCCTGACGCTAGCAGTCAGCTATGGGTCGCTAACCATTGCAGCTCAAGTGCTGCTCAGCATCTTGATCCCGATCAGACCCATTCTAATCCTGCCATTTTTCTAGACTAAAATAAAATCATAGCCTGGGTTCTATCTGGTGACAGACAGGGAAAGTGGACTTATTTCTTCAGCTATATAAATCTACTCGTCAGATCCCCCAAGCTTTCCCTACCCCTTGGCTCCGTCCCTCAACCCCGAACGAAAGGTTTGCATGTAGTAATACAAACATAACACGTACATCGAAAATGTATTACAAGACAATACTGTTACAAGACAATACTATTACAAGACAGTACTATTTCAAGACAATATTATTGCTATTACAAGACAAATTTATTACAAGACAATAATATTACAAAACACATTTATTACAAGAAAATTTTATTACAGGACAATACTATTACAAGACAATACTACTATAAGACAACACCATTACAAGACAAAACTATTACAAGAGGCATTACTTACAAGACAATACTATTACAAGTCAATTTTATTACATGAAAAATTTATTACAAAAAGAATACTATTAAAAAACAATACTGTTACAAAACAATGCTATTACAAACAATACTATTACAAAACAATACTATTACAAAACAATACTATTACAAAACAATACTATTACATGACAATACTATTACAAAACAATACTATTACAACACAATACTATTACAAGACAATACTATTACAAAACAATACTATTACAAGACAATACTAATACAAGAAAATACTATTACAAAATAATACTATTACAAAACAATACTATTACAAAACAATACTATTATATGACAATACTTTTACAAGACAATACTATTACAAGACAATACTATGACAAAATAATACTATTGCAAACAATACTATTACAGAACAAAACTATTACAAAACAATACTATTAGAAGACATTACTATTACAAAACAATACTGTTACAAGACAAAACTATTACAAGACAATACTTTTGCAACCACTACTATTACAAAACAATATATCAATTACAAAAATATGATTTTATTGTCATTGTAATTTGTTCTGTACTTTGTTTCTGACGAATGGTTTTTGGTAGAAACGTAGGTTTCGTTTCTGTGTTTTTGTGCTCCTACGGCTCCTACCGGGTATTTATTATTGTCACAATTGAAGTGATTCAACGTCAACACTACGAGGTAGGACACATGATAGTGTCCAACTTAACCCCTTGTGGTGCCTGTTGCCTGAGCTTAATGCGAGAGTGGTTGTCATCCATTATACACTCTGCTGGTAAACCCGTAATCCTTGACCTAAGCCTATCCCTAGCCTCGACTCAGCCCTCCCAACATCCATCACAAATACTGTCGCATTTAATCGTTCTTGGAACAAAGGCAGCATTAAAGCAAGGGATCTCAGCTTGTGGGCCCAAAAGAGTCTTGTAGGAGACCGTAAAAGTTCTTGTTTGCAGACCTCAATAACTTATGAGGCAGGTCTCAAAATAGTCATGTTTTAGACCTCAACAATTCTTCAAGTGGAAGACCTCTAGGAGTCCCGTGAGAGACCTCAAAGGTCTCGTGACAGACTTCACAGAGCCTTGTGAGAGACATCGAAATGTCATGTTGGAGACCTCACTTCACGTGGGAGACCTCAAAGAGCCTTGGTGGAGACATCGAAAGATCGTGTGGGAGACCTCAGTTCCTGTGGGAGGACCTAAAATAGTTACGTGACATACCCCAAAGAGCCCTGTGTGGGACATCGAATGGTCATGTAGACGACCTGAGTTCACGTGGAAGACATCAAAGTCACGTGACAGATTTCAAAGAGCCTTGTTGGATACATCGAAAGGTCATGTGTGAGAGACCTTAGTTCCCGTGGGAGGGCCTCAAAGAGCCACGTGACATAACCCAAAGAACTAATGAGTGAAACATTGGAAGGCCATGTAGGAGACCACTTCATGTGGGATGAGTCACGTGACAGACCTCAAAGAACCTTGTGAGAGACATTGAAAGGTCACGTGGGAGACATCAGTTCGTATGCCAGACCTAAAAGGGTAATGTGAAAGACCACAAAGTCATTTGAAAGCCTGAAAGATTTCTTTGAAAGACCTCTAAGCTTGCAATAGAAAACCTCAAAAATTTATATGGGAGCCTGCAAAGAATCTTGTCAGACAGCGAAGAGCCCAAATGGGAGGCAACAAAGCCTTCTGTGACAGATCTCGGAAGGATCTCATTCGAGCATATCGTGAATCATGTGGGAGAGCGTCAACCAATAGATTCACACATTTCGTGTTTTTTTTCCTGCAGGTTTCGTTTTGTTTCTCTTCTAACGGGGTAGAGTAAAGATGTCGTGACGAATTCTCATTGTCCTTTACATCGCCCGATATCTGGTAAAGGTCGGGGACCCCCTGTCTTTGCAGGAGCGTTGTAACTTATTTTCCGGAACTCCACAAGCATTACACTATTTCTGCGCATGTCCATCAATCTTGCTGCAGAGGTGCTTGTCAATTCTCTGAACCCGTCTCATATTTAGCCGGAAATTTCGAGCGCTTATATCAGGGGCGTAACTACAGCCATGGTGGGCCGTCACATCCCAGAAGTATTGACTGGTAGGGTACTCATTTATTGAAGAGCGGGAGGTCAATTGATTTCGATGCTTGCTTCCTGACACGGGGGGGGGGGGGGGGGGGTTTGATCAATAAAGCATTCTTTGTTTTGTATTGGGAGTGAAATAAACACACATTGCCACCACACGACGTGGTAACATCAATGGCAAAGCGGCCTGTAGTCCTCAGCCTTTAAACCCCTTGGCTACCACAACACTGGTTTATGCGTCTTAATATCGCCCAGTTGACTACGGTCTGGGGTGGATAAGCGCGCCTTCGCCAGTAGAAACTAGTGAGGCAAAAAGAAATTTAAAAAAAAAATGTGAATAAAGTCATGCTAGATTTTTGCTCTCATTCATTTGTTGCTGTTATTAATTGTCTCATAGTTCTTCGCACGCTTTAATGTATCCAGTCTTAAATGGGTACCTAACCTAAAGTTAGAAACTTTATCGTAGTGCAGAACGATACTATTACTCTCAACTGAACAAAAAGTTGAGACAGTGTATAATGACTTTTCAAACATTTTATTCACATCGATCTGAGACTTTTTTTTTTACCTTTACCTAAAAAATGTAATAAACTATCATACAGATTACCGTGTAGCTGTACTGATTAGTAATAAACAGTTGGTTAAGGGTGAAGAAACAGCTATTTAAATGGAACCTCAATTAATTTGTGCTTGTGTGCTCTTTTAATATCGTGGCTACGCCACTGGTTTAGACAACTAAAACGAAACACGATTACGTCTAGTCCCTTATCACCATGACATGCCAGGCAGACTGGCGGTATCGAGTATCCGCTCTGTCATACAATATGGTTAGAGTGGGCTGACTAACTGTGCAAGTGTCGATTTTTTATCCAATTCTAACCCACCAGACTTTGATGACAAAAAAGCTGAATTTGTGGATGGATGGATGGAAAAGTTAGCAGGAAAGAAAGACAAAAGAAGACCGAGAGAGAAGAAGTTGGACAGCCTGAAAGAACGGCATCGGCGACGATAACAACAGAGTTGGTAAATGACACACGTGATAGCAGTGGATGGAGGTCCCTGATCGCAAACTGGCACGGCACCTGATGATGATGCTGTGGCTCGTAGATGGTATTCCTGGAAAGTTGCGTATGAACGCGAACTTAGAGTGGCTAATATTTCACACAAATGCAGACAACGTAAAAGTTAAATATGGTACGACAAAAGAACATTATATGAAATGAACACAGTGTCACATAAAGAAGCCATCTTCTTCTTCTTCTTCTTCTTCTTTTTCTTCTTTTTCTTCTTTTTCTTCTTCTTCTTCTTCTTCGTCTTCTTCGTTTGTTCTCAATCTCTCGTTACCATGTCCTTCTTCTTTTGCGTTCGTTCTCAATCTCCCACTACCAAATCCTGAATAGGGATTTGCATGTAGCAAAATGGTGTTCGGAGAACGGAATGCATTGTGTAGCTAATTTACAGCTTGTCTGCGCTATTTGCACCTTTCAATCCGACACATCCGACTTCAGCAGCCATATTACAGTAGGTTAGCATTCCCTCTTCGATCCCTTCTCCTTAGCCAGTCTGCTCTGTTGCAGTCTGTTGTTCAGGATCACCGCGTGGAGGTGTAGAAGAGTCTTTGCAGCTCTGGTTCGCTGGCCCTAACGCTAGTATTCAGCAATGGGTCGCTGACCGCTGCAGCTCATGCACTGCTCAGCGTATTGATCAACAGAAAAACGTGATACAAAAGGTTTAAAATTCCTCTAATGTAGGCAGTAAAGTGACGCAAAATGACAAAAGTATTCACACCATTCTCACTAGAATAGCCTTGAACTCAAAATTCCTTCGACCAATTAACGAATATTTGGAAATCTACGTCACTGATTAAACGTGTGACGCTAGCGATAATTAACTCTAACGTCCTCTCCTAACTTAACTTAACTAAATGTAACTGAATTAAACTTAACTTAACTTCATTGATCTGGTTTTAGAAAGCTCTACGGAGTTTGTATACAACCAGTTTATTCCACTCCACCAATACTAAAAGTAACTAATAGTATCCATTATATTTTTGATTGCATTAACTGATCCTCCCTCAACCACAATCTGCGGCAATTCATTGCAACATCATTTAAAAAATCAATAAAAATAAAACAATCAATCAATAAAACAATCAATGAATCAATAGCGAATCAGCGAACTGATCATCCCATTAAAAAAATACTAAGACCGAGCAAAATTAGAATCCTTACACATTAATACCGACGGCAGTTTATGTTATCCCACCACATTGACCAACTGTTACATTACACAGTCTGATTCTCGGAAGACTTTCTTTACACACAGCTTGACTATCGCAAGACTTTCATTATGCACAGTCTGACTCCCGAAAGATTTTCATTATGCACAGTCTGACTCTCGAAAGATTTTCATTATGCACAGTCTGACTCTCGAAAGATTTTCATTATGCACAGTCTGACTCTCGAAAAATTTTCATTATGCACAGTCTGACTCTCGAAAGATTTTCATTATGCACAGTCTGACTCTCGAAAAATTTTCATTATGCACAGTCTGACTCTCGAAAGACTTTCATTACGTCCGGCCTGGCTCTCATAAAAGTTTCATTGCACACATCCTGGCTCTCAAAAGACTATAAGTACGCCCGCCTGACTCTCGCAAAACTTTCATTACGCACAGCCGGACTCTGTAACACATTCATTACGCACAGCCGGACTTCTGTGAATCTTTCACTACGCACAGATAATTCCTTTAAAATATTTCATAATGCACAGTCGAACTATTATAAATGTTTCAGTACAAGCAACCTGACTCTTGTAAATGTTTCAGTACAAGCAACCTGACTCTTGTAAATGTTTCAGTACAAGCAACCTGACTCTTGTAAATCTTTCATTGCAATCAGCCTGAATCTTGAAAAACTTTCATTAGAATCAGCATTGCTGTTGCGAAACATAATTTTGTTTCTCTTTTTATTTAGTTCGCCTTTTCAATTAGATGAAGTGAGCTGAACTGTGTTTTCTGCGCTTTACAGCTCAGTTCATCCGACTTCAGCACTCGTTTTTAAATAGGGGTACTACCTTGAAGAAAACGAACATATACATGGCTAGGTTGCATCCTATGTCACTAAGAACTTCGGTCCCCCACCCCACCCTACCTCCCCTCGCCTTCTTTTACCCTGCCACCCCCACCCCCTCCACAAAACGTAACTGAAAGGTTTAATTTGTTCCGGCGATTCACGCGTTTTCTCATGGTTACTTCCCTTCGGTCTATGTCTTACAGCGACGAGTGAGCCTTATTTTATACCCTGCTTAATGAAATTCTAGTATCATTCCAACATGTCTCTTTCTTCTATCCCCATTTTCCCCCTAGCTAAATATAGAGCCATAACATTCCCTGGGCCAATACTCTTGATGTATCTTGCTGTTTGTTTGCAATATGCTTGATAAATGTTCTTAAAAATGATCAATCTATCAAAGCTCGTCTCTCCTGTCAGTGTTTAGGCCAACATCTCACCAGCATACATGGTCCTGAGCTGCTCTTTCTGCATCTCTCTAGGTGTAATCATTTAATCTCAGTTCCTTCTCACATGCACTTCTCTATTAATTTTTTGGTCTGCATCTCCTTCTCTTGGATTGAGGATTCCAAGTAAGAGCCTATCTGGTTATGTTAGAAGGTGCCTTCCGCGGGCGTATGTCCTATCCAGCCGCCATGGTCTTCCCTACTGTTTTGTTCCAGAGACTGTTGCTGGGTCATAGGTCTTCATTCCTCACCATGTCCTGTCAATAAATGCCCATTATCCTTATTAGGCCTCAAAGCACTGGGGTCTTTGTTATATGACCTTGATCGTGCTCCATATTTCGACTCCAATTAAGCAACACCGATTTCACCATGGAGTTGAATATTCTAACTTTGATGCGAATCTGGATTTATGTGGATCTCCATATATTGTTTTGTGTCAGGATTGCAAATCTGCTCATTGCATCTACAGCTGTACCTTTTGATGTGTCTATTGTGCTCCCCAAATAGGTAACATGATCAACTTCTTCCAAGATCTCTCTCTCTTTAGCATGATTAAAAAAGGCAAAAGCAAAGGCCGCTGTCCATAGTAGACGATGATGGCATAATTTATTTTGCTATCGCTATTTTTAGTAAGGATTAACTGCGCTACTTTTTATCCTCACTCTCTCGTCTCGAGCTGCCAGACCCCAGTGACAAGTCAAGGACAAGACGACTAGGGGGCAACTACAATCGTGAAAAAGACGTGATTAGTTGTTAGTTAACGGTGTTGTTTATGGAGATTGATTTTCTTCCTGTTCATATCGATTCCCAATGCGGCAGATTGTTCTTTTATCCTATCACGTTCCTCCTGCAGCTGGCTATGACTGTGTGACAAAATAGAGATCCAGGTCTTCCATATGTGACAATAGTATCCTCTGAATATCAATCTTAACAATAATGCTTTTGGCTTATTCTCTGCTCAACAGATTCCATATAAGTTGAGGTATCGATATTTCTTCAGTTGGTGTAGAAGAATCTGATATAACCTTCTTCCTCTTCTGCTTCTTTTTCATCTCTCCTTTTTCTTCTTCCTTCTTTCTATTTTTTCGACTTCTTCATCTTCTTCTTCTTATTATTATTCAAGTTCCGAACAAGGCTTTGCAATCAGCGGATGTAGTCCGGAGAACAGAATGCGACGTGTCGCTAGTTTTCAGCTTGACTGTGATATTTCCACATTTCCTGTTTAACACATCCGTCTTCGGCAGACCGGATATAACTGAAACATGCTAATCCGTGCCAGGAAGAAACCGAGCGACAATATTCAGACGATCAGGACAAGGCAGCTGAAATATGATCTGCTCAACAAATTAAAAATCCGTTACGCAGAATTGTGCCCATGTATGGAGAACAAAGAAACACACAAACGGTGTAACAAGGTCTGCTGGTTCCACGAGAGGAGCTAATTGACAACATGACCCTCCGCAACCCAGTTACGGGGTAACCTGTATAGCGACGAGAGAAGTCTGGGACGAACGGCCGGGTTTGTGAGTGAAGTCGATGCCAGTGTTTGAGAGAGAACAACAAAGAGGATGACAGTAGCCGCTTTCAGTTATACATGATTACAGTAGCCACTTTCAGTTATTCATGATTACAGTAGCCGCTTTCAGTTATACATGATTACAGTAGCCGCTTTCAGTTATACATGATTACAGTAGCCGCTTTCAGTTATACATGATTACAGAAGCCGCTTTCAGTATGCCTAATTGTAGTAGCCCCTTCAGTCATGTCTAACTATAATAGCTTTTTCAGTATTGGGTGACTATTTAGCCCCTTTCAATAATGGCTGACCAAAGTAGCCCCTTTGTGTATTGGCTGACTATAGGAACTCCTTTCAGTATTGGCTGACTACAGTAACTGTTTTCCATTTCGGTCTCTATAGTATCTCCTTTCATTATTGGCTGATTATAGTAGCCACTTTAAGTATTGGCTGACTATAGACAGCCCCTTTCAGTCTTGGCTTACTATAGTAACCCCTTTTAGTAATGGCTCACTTTAGTAACCTCTTTTAGTAATGGCTGACTATAGTAACCCCTTTTAGTAATGGCTGACTATAGTAACCCCTTTTAGTAATGGCTGACTATAGTAACCCCTTTTAGTAATGGCTGACTATAGTAACCCCTTTTAGTAATGGCTGACTATAGTAACCTCTTTTAGTAATGGCTGACTATAGTAACCCCTTTTAGTAATGGCTGACTATAGTAACCCCTTTTAGTAATGGCTGACTATAGTAACCCCTTTTAGTAATGGATGACTATAGTAACCCCTTTTAGTAATGGCTGACTATAGTAACCCCTTTTAGTAATGGCTGACTATAGTAGCCCATTTTAGTAATGGCTGACTATAGTAACCCCGTTTAGTAATGGCTGACTATAGTAACCCCTTTTAGTAATGACTGACTATAGTAACCCCTTTTAGTAATGGCTGACTATTGTAGCCCTTTTCAGTATTTGACTATAGTAGCGTAGCCCCTTTCAGCTATGGCTACAGAAGCTCCTTTAAATTAAGACTACAGTAGCCCTTTTCAACTATGATTACAGTAGCCCCTCTCAGTATTGACTGACTATAAAATGATGCGACCTTGAGCATGTGACGGTCTAATGAGTATTTGGACTCCTCTGTCTAATCGTTGTTGTCGTTTCACCTCTCCGCGTTGCAACAAGATATTATCCGTGCATCAGGTCGCCCTACTCTACCTTGCTAATTGCCGAAAGGAAACGATATTAGCCCAAAGAGCTTGGAATCATAGAGGATATCAATCCGCCAGCTTAGAGACACCAACTCTGGATTTTTCCTTAGGATTTACTACCAAATCCTTTCTCATGAAACAGGCCTCCTGCAAAGCAGTTTGGGACAGTAATGGGAGTTAATATAAGGATAGAAAACCACGTGCGTGTTTCATGTCCCCAAAAAGCGATGATATATCGTCGATAATCGCAATAAATGAAAAGGGAAAAGATGTACTTCCATACTTCCCCTTACCTCTTCTACTGTGAGGTGTAGAGTCTTCTACCTTACTAGATGACACATCTTCTGCTCTGAGGTTTAGTTTTATACCGTACATGGTCTCACCTCTACTACTACTCTGGCTTCTACCTCACTTGGTCTCACCTCTACTACTACTCTGGCTTCTACCTCACTTGGTCTCACCTATAATACTCTGGCTTCTTTCTTACTTCGTGTCACCTCTTCTACCTTACTTGGCCTCGCCTCTTCTACCTTACTTGGCCTCACCTCTTCTATCTTACTTGGTCTCACCTCTTCTACCTTACTTGGCCTCACCTCTTCTATCTTACTTGGTCTCACCTCTTCTACCTTACTTGGCCTCGCCTCTTCTACCTTACTTGGCCTCACCTCTTCTATCTTACTTGGCTTCTCCTCTTCTACCTTACTTGATCTCACCTCTTCTATTCTGGCTTCTACCTTACTTGATCTCACAACTTCTATTCTGGCTTCTACCTTACTTGATCTGACCACTTCTATTCTGGCTTCTACCTTACTTGACCTCACCTCTTCTATTCTGGCTTCTACCTTACTTGACCTCACCTCTTCTATTCTGGCTTCTACCTTACTTGACCTCACTTCTTCTATTCTGGCTTCTACCTTACTTGACCTCACCTCTTCTATTCTGGCTTCTACCTTACTTGATCTCACCTTTTCTTCTCTGGCTTCTACCTTACTTGATCTCACCTTTTCTTCTCTGGCTTCTACCTTACTTGTTCTCATCTCTTCTACTCTAGCATCTGCTTTGCTTACTTTAGTATCATGTGCTATTAACCACCTAACAAACATTTGGAAATTTAAAAAAAATCAAACACACAAAGCTCATGCTGTTCAATACGAACGTAATATCAGGGTTAACGTATAGATGCGAAAACTGGAAAGCCATGAAGACTAGAACATAAACTGAATGCCTCTTAAAACAAATTTCTTGGAAAACTTCTGAAAATTGGTTGTGAAGAATTCAAGACCAACAAACGCTAATAAGAGAGAACTTGAACCAGCAATAGGTTTCTCCCACGTTAATAACAAACAAACCAAAATAGTGAACATACATCAGGCATCTGTTTAGAACGAACAGCAACAGACTTCCATTACAGGCACTAAGTGGGTTCCTGGTAGCAGCAACAAGAGAGGAAAGCTTAAAGACCCCGCACATAGCAAGCATTAGCCAGAGCTAATCTTTATTTAGCGTTCAAAGAACATAGAGATATGTTCAGTAGATTAAACTTCAGTTCAAATGTGAAGCTAGCATTTCTGTTTGGACCAGAATCAAACGTATGGCCAAACTCAATATTAAGAAATTACAGGACTTGGAATACTTGGAATACTGGTATTCAAACGGGCATGTAGGTATTTTTAAAGCTGTCTGTTGTTTATTAGGTCAGTGGGAAGATACAACTCGTTGTTGGTAGATTTGTAACAATAATTTTTTTAAATTTTGCCAAGACAGCGACCGTTAAGCCTACTCTTTTAGATTTCAAACTGTCAAAACACTGAACAAAGGAGTCCCGTCATCCTACAGAGAGATCAGCGAAATTGTTACCAGAAGATCCACGTGAAAAAATCGCCGGTCTCCATCGTCATTTGAACCCGCGACCTTCGTCATCCGAGGCGGACAACTTACCTTGAGACCACAGAGCCCCCTATTACAGGACTATATAAATAAATCCTGGAGAATGTTCTGGGACTGCAGTGATCCAACAATGTTACCAGTTAAAGCTTATAGAATAAAACAGCACAAAGAACGATATCAATTGACACTTTACGAATTGACACTTTACGAAGAAGGTTGTGTTGGATAGGCCATACACTGAGACAGTCAAAGCCATTTTTACCAGCCAGTCTCTGACATGAAACCATCACGGAAAAAGATTCAAAGAAAGACCAAAGAACCTAATAATAGAAAAACAGGTGGAACTGGAGAAAATAGCACGGGCATGTCTGCTTGAAGAGGGTTGGTTGATGGTCTATGCTCCCGCAAGTTTTAAGGGTGAAGAAGAAGAAGAAGAAGAAGAAGAAGAAGGAGAAGGAGAAGGAGAAGAAGAAGAAGAAGAAGACAAAGAAGGGGTATCAAGATGCTGAGCAGTGCATAAGCTGTAGCGGGCAATAATAAACCCAAAGCTGATTGCTAGCGTCAGGGCAAGCGACCCAGAGCTGATTGCTAGCGTCAGGGCAAGCGACCCAGAGCTGATTGCTAGCGTCAGGGCAAGCGACCCAGAGCTGATTGCTAGCGTCAGGGCAAGCGACCCAGAGCTGATTGCTAGCGTCAAGGCAAGCGACCCAGAGCTGATTGCTAGCGTCAGGGCAAGCGACCCAGAGCTGATTGCTAGCGTCAGGGCAAGCGACCCAGAGCTGACTGCTAGCGTCAAGCAAGCGACCCAGAGCTGCCAAGACACTTCTCCACCTCCACGTGGTGATCCTAGATAACAGAATGAAAGAGGGCAGACTGGTTAAGGAGAGGGGACCAAGGAGGGATGGCTAACTCGATACCTAAAATTGCCACGCTCAAGTCGGATGTGTTGAACCGAAATATGCAAATATCGCAGTCCAGTTGTAAACTACATCCTGATACTTGCAAAGACATTTTCCGGGCTTGGTAGCGAGAATTTGAGCACGAACAAACTAACAAAAAATAAAGGAGAACAAGAAAAAGAAGAAAGAAATAGTCCTTGTACGAGAAACCTTCAAAATAAGGGTACGAAGTCCATTTTAGTAAAATTCGAATGATAATTTCCTTTCCTCGGTGTTTTAGCTTCCTTAAACTCCTCAGCCATATTTACAGCTGGGTAGATTTAGCGTGCGTGACTAGACCAAATATTGGATCCGATTTACCAAGAGAAGCCAACTTCAAAATTGGAAAGTAGCGAGAAAATCACCGAAGAGCAGGGTCGTTGACCAATGATATCGAGGCCTGGTCGTTTGGGGATTGTATCTAGGGTAATGGCTATCGTCAGAACTATTCAATTAGTTTTTTGAGTGGGCTTCTCTCGGCCCTCTGTAGGAAGCTAACGAGATTCGTTTACCCTGAGTCTGTTATTGCACATATAGTGAATCGATTAAATATATAGATCTACCGCTAATGTCTGTGCACTGAGCCACAACAAATCAAGTCTCCAATAGCTTTACTCCATCAACTATAGCGTATGATGTGGTAAAGTAAATTGGGCGCTTGTATTGCCAATAACAGCTGGGGAAACGGTCCAATGACGCTCTAGTTTACCTTTTAGTGCTAATGACACCTTGCTCTTTTTTGAGTATGGGAAAACAAACTGATGAGAAGAAATTAAATGATCACTCTACTATGTAAAGACTTTGCACAATGAAGTCTCTAACACTCTTTAACACATAATTCCCCTCAACTTTTTCTTCTATAACAATGGCATTGTTTAAGATTCACTCTTAAAGTGAATGCGATAAAAACACATATTGGTAATGCCTCATTGATCGCATCATCCTAAAAAAGACAACGATATTTGCGTTACAGCCGCATGGCATTTGTCAGGTACAAAACAGAACGAACGGAAACTAGAAAATCGCGACAACAAAAAAAAAACAAAACAAGACAAAGTGTCAAATAAGCGGTTCAATTTCCCTGTCATTACAGGATGTGCGACTAAGGTGTGGAATCGGGCGTGCCAGTTATGTAATAGGAAACCGAACAAGAAATGGGCAATCTGATTGCATTCAGGCAAACACAGACGAAACATGAACAGATAACCAACAAAACAAATCGCGATAATACAAACAAATATCAAGCGGTACACAAAAATAAAGATTTAAGTGCATACATGCATGAAAAAGCAATAATAAACTTCAACCTACAGTATTTCTCTCTAAAATTGAATACGAACTTCACAATTACTTCTAAACTCGCACATACCAAAGTAACAAAAACAAAAGCCAAGCTACTATATTGCACATCGAAGCAAGGAAGTGATAGTCAAGCAATATAAGTCATTGGTGAGACTTATATTGAAGTTTTATATTCAGGTGTGGAGTCCTTGTCACAGAGTGGATAGACATGGTATAAAGGATACAAAGAAGAGCTAAAAAATATGGGATATTGACATACGTATATACATACATACATACAGACACACACATACACACATACATACATACATACATACATACATACATACATACATACAGACACACATACATACATACATACATACAGACACACATACATACATACATACATACAGACACACATACATACATACATACATACAGACACACACATACATACATACATACGTACATATATACATGCATACATACATACTTACAGACATATACACACATACATACATACATACATACATTCAAATACACACACATACATACATACATTCATATATACATACATACATACAAACACACATTCAAAAATGCATACATACATACACATATACATACATACATATATACATACATACAAACACACATACATACATACATACATACATACGTACATACACACATACATACATACATACATACATACATACATACATACATACATACATACATACATACATACATACATACATACATACATACATACATACATACAAACAAACATACATACACACACAAGAGATAATTACAAGAAATAAAGAACTGGCATGACTTTTAGAACCAGTCAAATTTGAGACAACATAAAGGTCAAGAAACAAACAAATTTGACCACGTAATAAAATGATCAAACAACATCTGAGGTGAACAGAGGAATGGAGGCCACGAAGTCTTTAAAATGCGAGGCGAAGGGGAGGATATGACGCTGCAGACTTGGAGGCTTGGGAAGGGAACAAGCACGTGCTATTAGTCTCGAGGCCACATCAAAAGTCCACTCCAGACATCCTTGTTTGTCACGTTCGGCCTGTGACACTTGTTTGCTGTCGTGACTTTGTTGTGTCCACGTCTGGGTCTCCAGTACTGTTGATTGGACTGTCCAGAAGAAAAAAAAACGGGCAAGGGGCAGAACCGTGTTTGGATGGAAGAAACTGGGAAGTGAAGAAAACGGCTGGTTAAGGTTAAGGAAACAGTTCAAGAACAGCAACGGAGCAGGAAGTCTCTCACTGTTTCTATGGTTACTCAACGAAAACGTCTGAGCAATAAACATTGAGAAAGAACGAACTGGCATGAGTTAATAGAAGGAATTAAATGTGAGACATTTAAAGAAAATCTTGATTGACGCATTCTATGATCAAAACAAAGATATTTATTGCGCTCTTTCTTTCTCGTCGGTCGTTCTCAGCTCCTGTTACCAAGCCCTTTAAATGGGCTATGTAAGTAGCAGGATGCTGCCCAGAGAACGGAATGCGTTGTGTCGTAGTTTACAGATCGACTGCGCTAATTGCTCCTTTCTGTCCGACACATCCGAATTCAGCAGATATTTTTGCGCACCGGATTAGCCCTCCCTCTTCGACCCCTTCTCCTTAACCAGTCTTTCCTGTTGCAGCCTGTTATCCAGGATCACCGTGTGGAGGAAAGAAGTGTTTCAGAAGCGCTGGTTCGCTGGCCCTGAAGCAAGCAAATAGCTTTGGTTCGCTGACCGCTGCATCTGATGCCATCTTTATTGGGCTAAACAACGTATTAATGACCATATCAGTTGATGTGGTAGGTGATCAAATGTTAGTTCACTATGTAACATTGGGCATCAGTGGATGAAAAGTAAACAAATCTTATAAATGACACGCCACAAATAAAATATATGCACACAATACATATGGCTCCTACCTGGAGAAAACAGTGCTTCCCAGAGCTGATAGACAATATTCTTGGCATAGTTATAAATATCTATGCACTTGCTTGCTGATTATCCATGATTCACTGCGATATGTCAGTACTGTTTCGTTCCACGTATTATCCATGGACTATATTTCTCAGCTCCATCGTGAAGGTTTTGTTCCACTATATTCTATTCATGGTCTGGAAGACCAATTTTGCTTTGGCTAATATGCATTTTATTTCGTATTTACATCTCCTGTCTTAATCCTATGTATGTGCCAAGGTGTTTTAACGTGTTAACTTGTCTCAGTTCGGTCCCCTCTGATTTGACGCATCATTTTAAGAGTCCCATTACTTACTGACTACCATTACTTGCGCGGCGACGTTTTGTCAATTCAGATTTCAGGTCATTCTCCATATTTAGGAGACTGGCACTCGGACAAAAATAGGGATTGAAATAGGAACACGAAGCAGCAGTGCATTACCTGCATGACCCATAGCTGGCTGCGTGCATCAGAGCGAGCAAGTCATAGCTGACCAAGATTCTATTCTACCTTCACTGTGGCGGTCCTGGAAACAGGTTGCATTATTCACTCGTGTAGTCTGGCCAAGGGAGAGAGATCACAGTGGCAAGGCAAATCCGATACTAAAAATACACAGCTGAAATCGGATTTGTCGAACAGAAAGACGCAGATAACAGTCTCATTATAAACTACGAGAGACGTTCAAGTCAAACCGGAACATTTTGTTCTAGTTCTACCTGAATCGGCTTTATCGTGCTGGAACTACTATCATTAGTGAGGGGGCATTTGTGTTCTATTACTGTTAGGTAGCCTTCTTGCCATGGGCCCTTCACGTGAAGGATAAATAAAAATGGCAGACAACACTGTAAGTGTTTGTATGGAACAATGTATTGTCATTAAGTTTCTTATGAAAGAGAGCGTGAATCCTGCGGGCATTTTCTACCCCGTTGTGCCACTATCAACAGTGAACAGTACATACGCATTTTGAGTGGTGTGCATAACCATCTGCGGGAAAAAACAACGGCCTAGCTTGATCACTAAAGGCGTTCTGCACCTGCAAAATAACGCTCTACCTCATACGGCTCATCTCACTATGTGCCATCTGTAGCAACTCGACTGGGAGGTTTTGCTACCTCCACCTTACAGCCGAGATCCCGCTCCAAGCGATTTACACCTGTTTAGACCACTTCGAGAATTCCTGGGAGGTCAGCATTTCAGTACTGATGGCGAAGTGAAACGAAACAGGCTGTCCTAAATTGGCTCAGACATACTAATAAGAATTTCTATTCTGAAGCTTTTCAAGCATTAAATGTTGGGATATCCGGATAAACGTTGCAGGGGTTAATATAGAAAAATTAAGACACTTTGACTATTTGAACCTATTTTTTTTTCCTTAAAAAAATCGTCCCGGTTTGACTTGAACCCCCTCGTATGACACAAGACCACACTGTTCTTTTCAAGACAAACGTCGAAGAAAGACGATGAATCAGAAAAGATAATTAATGAATGACATCAAATGGAGATGGTTACAATATTTTTGCCATATCATTTGCTGAAAACCATAATAGTAAGAAATCAAGATGGCGAATGTCCCAGTGGAGTTTGATGCTTCAAGTGGGAGACTTACATCACGAGATGAACAAGAACAATCCTAGCATATTACTAGACACGACATAAGATAACAGATCTTAGAGATCATTGAGGCCGACATTCGACGCAACCAATCTGATCCGATCTGAGTTAATTGATATTAAGGAAATCAAATTACCATTCCGTGTCGGTATTGGCTCCGTTGAAAAATTGTTTATGTACTCAAAATGTCTAGTGAATTATTAACAACCTGTTACAAGATAAAACTGATACAGACATCAAATTAAGAATACAAAATACAGAAGTGGTGCTTATTGCTTTAGGGAATTTGTGGAAAGCGAATTGAATTAAGTGCGCGACACAAACACAGATCTTCAACTGCAATGTCAAGTCCGTTCTATTGTAAGGCCTTGTGACGTGGGGAACAAAGAAAAGTACAACTAAAAAGGGTCCAGCTTTCATTAATGGATAAAAAGGAAGTCCCAATGAAGAAACTGCCTTCATGGCTGAAGTGTTAGAGCTTTCATTGAACTAATTCACGACTTTGTGGCCAGTTCTTCGTTGCTGCCTTTTTTCTTCGCTTGCCGTCGCCCAGGTGCCCATTTTCAGCTGGGTCGACTGTAGCTGTCAGTAGCGATAGTTGAACCTCGTACTTTAGTCATGCAAAGCGAGTGCTCTACCACAGCGCTTAATAGTCGCTCTCACCAATGGATGATTGAGCCGAAATGAGTGAATAAAATGGCATTGTGTTCGTGTCTTAGCCACTTATGCCGTGAAGCGTTGTAGGGAGTTGTCGTTTTCTGTCCAGGGTAAGACACTGTGCTGAAGTAGTCGTCATCACATGACGTTTTAGGATAACTGCAATATTTCCTATCCATCCACTTCTCAGCCTGCCTCGGTTGTCAAAACCCGATCACCATGCGTTATAGGCACACAGGGATAGTTGGTCAGGTTGCATTCTTATTAGGTGTCCGAACCACTTGGTTCTCTCATGGTATGATACAATCACTTATATAGAACCGGTGTAAAGAACTGGACAGATGTCAGTGAGTGGTACTAGACTGGGTAGAGGAAGCACTGCCGATAGACAGGACACACTGCAACCAGCTGATAGCACTACAAGGCAGTCACTGAACTGGAATACTCAATGTAAGAGAGGTAGTGGGCAGACCTGCTGTTGTTGCTGTTTCGAATATCCCCAAGGCTTATACTTTTCTGCGCCACGAAAAGGACGTTAAGTGGTGGTTTGCATTAGCTTTCATCCAGCTGTATTGGATGTTGTCTTTGTTTACTAAAGGGCCCCTTTAACATAATCGAATTAGGGCGAATTCTAGCAATGTTGAATATTGTCTTTGTTATCCAAAGGGCTCCTTTCTCAAAGAGACTTCCAAGCATGGTTCATTTGGGCTCAGCTCTAGCAGAATTAGTTAAGTTGCTTAAGGTCTTTGTTCTCCAAAAGACCCTTCTTTCAAAGGGACACCTCTCTTATGAGAAACGTATCTCCAAAGTACCTCAGTTTCTACGGCACTTCTCCAATGTGACCCAATGGGTCCCGACTTAGTAAATTCGCAGGTACTTGCTTACGTTGCTTACCAATTTACTTCTTAGTCGACTGGAGCGTAAGGGTTATGAAAGTTGATCCCCGTACATTTGCCACGAAAAGCGAGTGCTCGGCAATTCAGGTCAGGTCATTCGGTAACTAGTGGGGTTGTTGGGGGACACATGAAGACATCCTCACACCCCCCCCCCCCCCCACGCCACCGTTCTCTATCAGCGGCCGCTGCCTGAGATTGGTCCATTATTTTATGTTGTCCACCCACCTCTTTTTGGGAAGGCCTCATCGTCGTCTGCCTTGCACATTTTCGTTCAGGATCGTATTTGCAAGACCATTTGATCTCGATATGTGACCCTACCAAGCGAGTTTAATTCTTTTGACAGTTGCCAAGGGGTCTTCAAAAGGTCCTAGTGCTGTTGTAATTCTACCTCGTATTTCCTCATTCGTAACTCGATCTTTGTACGTGACGTTTAAAAGTCTTTGGAAACATCTCATCTCCAAGGCTTGTATACTTCGCTGAAGGTCAGCTGTAACTATCCATGTCTCACAAACATAGAGGAATATAGACAGGACCATTGTACGCATTAATCTGATTTTCGTGTACAGTGCTAACCGTTTATCCTGTCAGATTTTGGAAAGCCGTGCAAGCCGAAATTGAGTAGATAATCCTCCGTCTGATACTAAGTGTATACAGAAACTAAAGGTTTTCAGATCACGTCAGACAAAGAACCACAGACTGAGTTCCTATAAGAAAGTGAGCGAGACATGGATGTCCACTTTCACCTGTACTGTTCAAGGCATAATCGCAAGAAAGCGATAGTCAAACTGTATAAAGCATTAGTTAGACCTAGATTGAAATATTGTGTACAGGTGTGGAGTCCTTATGCTGGAAGGAATACAAAAAAAAAAGAGCGACAAAGCTGATAGTGGGATTCCAGAATTACAGTTATGAGGAAAGACTCAGAAAACACAGCCTACAAATTCTAGAAAAGAGACAAATTCGAAGGGACAATACAGGTTTGTAAGATGATCAGAGGAATGGATACATTAGACTATAAAAAGTTTGTCAAAATTCAGCCACCCACAAGAACAAGAGGGCATAGCTATAAATTAACAAAAGAAAGATCCAGATTAGATATCTTTAGTCAGAGGGTGGTGAATGCTTGAAATGCACTGCCACGGGAGGTAAGTGGAGGCAGGGACAATTAATGCATTTAAGAATACATTAAATGCGCATAGCTTTTAGGGCAAGTTAAGGTAAATAAAATTGGTTGTATACAGACTCTACAGTCTTCTCAACCAGTATAAAGACGTTAAGTTAAGGTTATGTTGGCTTAGCTTATAACGGAATGCAGTCGGAGAGGGGGTAGGGGGTAGGAAGGGGGGGGGCGTAAACATTAACGACGATCAGCTGGCGGCAATAAGGTTTATTGATGACCAAGCCATTATAGCAGAGACAATGCTCACAAGAATCAGCAAAACGGAAGAGGCGATGACATGAAAGTAAACATAGAGAAGACCGAGACAATGATCAGAGCCATAAACAACAATAGAAGTAAAGGTAACCATCGAAGGGAAAAACAAATCGAGCTTGTATGTAGATTCCCATAACTCGGTCAAATCATAACAGACGATGCAGGATGCCAAATATAAATACAAACTAGAATTGCTTTGCTAAATTTAGAGAATGAAGACTTTTATAGATATACATTTTTAAAACAGAAGGGATTTAAATATGTAGGGCATTTAGAAAATGAAGGTAATTAGAGACAGAGGGCATTTAGAAAATGAAGGTAATTAGAGACAGAGGGCATTTAGAGAAAGAAGGCATTTAGAGAGAGAAGGAATTTGGCGAAAGAAGGCATTTAGAGACAGAGGGCATTTAGAGAAAAAAGGCATTTAGAAACAGAGGGCATTTAGAGAATGTTAGCATTTAGAAACAGAGGGCATTTAGAGAAAGAAGGCAATTAGAGAAAGAATGCATTTAGAGAAAGAAGTAATTTAGAGAAATAAAGCATTTAAACACAGAAGACATTTAGAGAAAAAATACATTTAGAGAAATAAAACATTAAGAGAAGAAAAACATTTAGAGAAGAAAAACATTAAGAGACGAAAAACATTGATAGCGAAACACATAGTTCTGTTGAGGTAACATTAGTATGACGGTACGGACAAGAATCCTGACCACATATTTCTGGTCTATGGGACTAGTTGTACGATACTGAAACATAGACAATAGATAAGAAAGAGGAGACATACTTTCAGGTTTTTCAGATGTGATATTATCGAAAGATGACAGAGATGAAGTCAAACGAAAAGAGTGTTGGCAGAAACTGGAGCGTAAAAAAAGCTGCTACAAAAGATTCTGAAACACAGCCTATGTCATGAGGGCCAAGTGAAGAAAGTTGTGGAAGACAGAATATAGGGAAATAAAATAAGGGGCATAGCAAGAAATACCTTAAGAAATACAAGCATACAGAGACACGAAGATGCAGACTTGTAGACTTGAAGAGGGCCACTTTTGGCAGGCATAAGGGGAAAGACATAATCTTGAGCCAGCATACAATTTCCAAGACTGAACGACTTGTTGATGATAGTGAATAGTGTGTACCTCCAACGGGTGACTGTGTTATGATTGATCTGGCTGTCTTAAATAAGACACTTCGATATTTGAGAAACGATTGTTTCAACTTTAAAACGGTGTCCTCTCTTAGTTGACCGTAGTCGTCATGAACTGAGGATGGCAGACTCGGCAGAAATAGAGATACGAGAGTGTAGAGGGCAGAGACTGTCACTTACCAGCTGTCTCAAGTACTAAGACACTCCAAGCAAAAAATAGCAAACGATAAATAGTGTTTTCCTCCCAACTCTGTGCTACCACTGCCAGACATGGGTATTGAATAAGGGCAAGAAACGAAAATGCAGTGACTTTGAAAGAGACAGAATTACAAATATGAGTATTCCAGAGAAGTTCCATGCCTACAGCACATTGAGCAGCAGGGAATAAATTGATTTGTCTACAGTGAGAGAATGAAATCAGAACATTTTGTTCATGGAGCTTTCTAGAAGAGAAGATCAGGAAGATGGGCGAGGATCGAGGACAAGGTGGTTAGAATGATGAAGAATAGGAAAGCGGTTGGCCCAGATGACAGTAGCGTATAAATAATAGACGCACTGACAGAATTTAGTGTTGATCGAGTAACACATCTATGCAGCGACACATACACCATAGGCCACGTACTGTGGATTGATAATGTTGCCTAAGAAGATCAATAGAGTAGATTGCACGGATTTTAGAAGTATACGTTTGATGAGTGAAGTCACCAACATACTACTTAAATATATAGTAGAAGGAATCAAACCAAAGAATAGCTAAGAAGTCAGTGCGAAGCAATTTGGTTTGAAGGAGAACAGTGGAAACAGGGACAAGATTTGCTGTATGAGAATGAATGTGGAAAAATATATGAAGACGCAAAAGCACGTAAATGCTTTCATCATTCATTACACTAAAGTGTTTGATAACGTGAAGCATGAACAGCTAATAAAATGTCTGGAGGATATCAATTTGGACGGTCAGGATATCAAACTTATAACAAACTTGCATTTGGATCAATCAATATTTTTGAGAACTATAAATGAGGCGCCGCCAAGTGCACACAAAACAAGGGTTTAGACAGAGGTGTGTGTCCAGGCCTCTTTAATTTATACACATACAATATGTTCAATGAATTAGAGGAAATGCCAGTATTGAATTTAGAAGGACGAAGTATCAATAATACCAGATATGATAATTATACCGTGTTTATGGCAGAGGAACCAGTACATCTGCAGAGCCTAATGGGTACGATAAACAGCAAGAGCCAGACATGTGCGTTAAAAATCAACATAAAATAGATTAAACTTCTGGTGTTCACCAAAAAAGAAAGAAAGTCTATAAGTTTACATCCATAATAATGGAGACAGTCTGGAACAAGTGTGAAGCTGTTCATACATTGGCCAGTGGAAACGCTGGATGGCACTTGCAAAAGGGAGATCATTAAAAGAATTCCAATTTAACAATCTATTTAACAGCGTGAGACATACACTTCCTGTCCAAGGAGATATCTCAGAAACTAAAAAACAACAATCATTAAATGCAATGGGCATTCACTTTTATTGCGCAGAGTCGAAACGAAACCTGGACCCTGACAAACAAAATGGATAAGAGGATTGAAGCCTTAGAAATGTTTGTCTTCAGAAGATTTAAGATGTTGTCTTGGAACAAATAAAGATGGAGAAGGCGCTACTGACAGAAATAACAAGCAGAAACACACAAGTTCTGGTCGTGTCAAGGGACATGGCAGTCTGATGAAGATTATATTGGAGGGAGGAGTGGAGGGCAAGGGAGCCAGAGGACGGCAAAGGTACAAATGGACAGACAACATCAGGATGTGGTCGGGACACATTCTGACTGAGTGTACCGACCTGACAAGGGACAGAAACAGCTGAAGATCCATTACCATCAACCTACGCTATGGTAACGGCACTTGATGATGATGACCTCTAATACTATACACAATACCGTGTGTTCTTGCCCATTCTTTATTAATGCCTTTAGACAAGGGACTATAATTGACTAGAACACGTCGCCCGGAAGAGATGCCAAACATATGACTCACACGCTGAGTGATGTCCATACCACCTCTTGCAGTTATGGGAAAGGCCCAACATACAACGATATATGTCATTTTAACGCTCACTTGCGTTATACCTGTTTACGGGAAAGGCTTCGTGAGTAAACCCTGCGGACAAAACTGAATCTTGTGCTATCTCCAGTAGTCTCTATTTTGTCTTGCCATTGACCAAAGGTCGATCTGGACCGGAGAGCGAGAGAGAGAGGTTGAGAGATGCCAGTTTTTTTTTCATTTTAATTAATATCACCTTCAAACCATCAACATCAAAGACTCATTTCAGCTGATACATCAAGAGAAAAGACTTCACACAGCTTAACAGAGAGAGAGATCTTTATCACATGTGATGGACGAACATCATTAACCCTTATATAAAGATAAAACGCAATTAATGTAACGGACCGCAGACACATATTCCCAAATCTCCCAGTTTGAGGCTCTTGCTCCAAATCTGTCTATAGTAACATACTCACCAACTCATGGCTATATTTACTCCAATATTTGCACAGTGGGAATTATCCTTCTGGATTTGAACGAATCTTCTAGAAACAATAGCCTTTAAAAATAACAGGACATAACGACGAGCAACGCGTTTCCCTAGAGAGAGAGAGAGAGAGAGAGAGAGAGAGATAGAGAGAGAAGAAGAAGAAGAAGACACATTACCTTTCATTTATCTGTCATTTGTATTGTCTCACCATCATCACGTGTCATGCCGCTTGACGCTGAGTATCAATCCCCAACATAAACATCTGTTGTTTGAGCATTTCAGCACTTCAGATGTTCGGTGTTTTCCCAACGAGCATGTCATGTGTACTATTCCTCGTCTGTTTATATTCTGGTCTGTCCATGTTTTATTTTGTCCTCCACAAAACTAGTGAACCAGATAAACAGAACACATGTTCAATAGATCATTGACTTTTTGATAGTTTTACACTTTCCGAACTCAGTTGTTAAACACACACGAGTGCCCCAGTGGCACAGAAGGTAGCGCGTTTGCCGTAAACGGCAAGGCAGGTAGATCATTTCCTTTTTACGGCAAAACTGACAGTGTCGTGTACCAGTTTACCTAGCTGTAAATGTAGAACTTCACTAACACTTGACTTCTACAGGTTTGTATTATTCTTTAGCTAATATGCATGTAAGTAACATATCCTTTGCAAAACGTCGCTTCTTATAACCGCCCACCTATTTGTCTGTTTCTTGGCAGATGTTCAGTACGGTAGTCTGCCCCTAGTGACCTGCCGTCAATGGACTAGTAGGGCTATGCTTGTTACCATACATTTTAGTTAAGCTACTGTGAGTTAAATTTCCACTGGAAATATATGCATAAATCAATTATATTGAATACACAACATTAGTATTCCTCACTATCTGAGTCTTAATTTGAGTCACAATAATCAAAACTATTCCTGCTATTTGCGACACTCTGGCCTCGGAAGTGCTCGAGTGTTACCGGTTCTCTCCAGGTAGAGGACTAGGTTAAGCCATGCTAGTCCTTATGTGCAATAAGATACATACTCAAACGCTTGGCGTTATGTCATAGGCAAATATCTAATTTGTGTTTGCTTTTAATGTGGGGTAGTGTTGTAATTATTAAACGTATGTAATTGTTCCCACAGCAAGTAATAACTTCTGACATTTCTGTTTAAACAAAAAGGAAGAATTATACTCATTATTTCAAAAAAAGAGTTTTAAACTTCTGCTTCAATGGTTAAGTGCGTGCAAATCAAGAAATAAACTGTTTTGTTGGCCTTATGTGATGGTCGATACAACAGAGAATCTGCAGTAATGTGATATCAGTCTTTTTTCACAAAGCCAAGATGAACAACAAAAAGCTTCACACACTCCTGTGCGTAATAACTAAATTAAAAACTGTCGGGAAAACCAGAATAGATTATGAAACAATATATAGAGAATATATTTGTTTGTTTATTTCATTTCTGAATATTGTGCATCGGTTCAATTGCGCTAAACTATGTGGACTGTGACCGGTAGAAATGTCATTGGTAAGTTACACATTAAACATTATATGGAGAGTATTCCTCATTAGCCAAATAATGAAAGTTGACCTTGAAAATTGTCTCCTTTGAGAATAGTCACCACAACCTGACTGGAATATTTTATGTACCTGCAGGAGCGATCGCGCCGAGGAAAAAAACAACTCGTGTCTGCCAAATCGAATACGGCGTGATTCGAACCGTTTGCGTTTGGAATGTGAAAGGCCATGTGTAATCAACATATAAACTGATGGTAAAGATCACAACCAAGATGTGGAGCAGCCGCACCGACTTGGTGAAGACTACAGACTTCATCATGGCGACTGGCCTGCAGATATAGCATGACCAAAAAATCCTGAACGCAAAGAAGAAAGACAACCAAGACAAATTACAGTGGAGGTTAGGGAGAGAACGTAGAGATGGATAGGGCATGTCTACACAGGTACAAGTATTAGAGTATAACCAGATTGTTAATTGGAGAATCAATTATCAGGATTACAGGTCAGGTCAAGTTATCAGGTAACCTGTGAAGTCGTTGGGGCACACACGAAGACACCACTACAAAGGGACGCCAACCATCTCTGTAACGATAACGTACACTTCAAAATGGAAGAGTGATCACACTGGCCAGATCGAAAATGGCGCGTACTATCAACTCTGCAGACGATATCAGGTGATCAACTTCCAGGACATTTCAGACTGAGATATCATTTCTATAATAAATGCAAGATTGGCAATACGGACCTTAGCACATATGGCACAGCGGAAGACCTATTGCACCCTGCGTATCATACACTAGTGAAAGGAGTAGCACGTGGCAACAGTCAGTTTCCTTTCATGAAAAACTGTATAGAACTGTACAGCGTCTCGAGTTGACTGCTGCCTTTCTTAGAGTCATTGAATTCGAGCGAAGAAATAGAAATCTTAGCGGAAGAGAAGTGTAGAGAGACCAAATCCTTCAGCTAAGAAGCGCAAATGGAAGTCAAGACAATTGTAGTCTCATGGCCGTAGGTGAAGAAGACGGCCCAAAAAAAGGCGCTGGAAAGTGATAGTTCCATGACTATCTTAATGATACAAACAGGGAACAGAGAAAATCGTTGTAATGTTTGTGTCTGTGATAACAAGTCAGTCCTCGTTTCCAGTGTTGAGCCACGTAGATTGCCTTGTCACTCAGCCTCAACAAATCATCCATGCTGCACGTTTCCAGAAGGGATGTGCATTTCATCTAGGCCTAGTTTTGCTCCACACTTTCATTTTTCATCGTTCCCGTATCCCCATCTCTTTTTAAGTTCTTCCTGCATCGAGATACACCAGTCCATAAAGAGGCCGCCATGTTACGTAAGTTCTTACGTTTTTATGAGACAGGGTTGATTAATTGATTTCATCGCTACCTTACATCCTCCAACAGTAGCCAGGTAACCAATTTGCAGCAAAATCATCTGGAGATTGAGGTAACTGGTATTGAACATATAGCTTTGGCGTTAGGAGCGATCGCTGTTTCACTCGACCACTTAGACGTTCGGACTCTAGACCTGGTTTACATAAGCTGACCTCCAATATGCGCTGTTATGCAGGTAGGCCGTGCATGTGGTGCGCAAGATGGCAATAGGTGGGCCACGTGTGGGGTGGGCAAGCTGGCAACAGGTGGGCCACGCGTGGGGTGGGCAAGCTGGCAACAGGTGGGCCCCGCGTGGGGTGGGCAAGCTGGCAATAGGTGGGCCACGCATGGGGTGGGCAAGCTGGCAACAGATGGGCCACGTGTGGGGTGGGCAAGCTGGAACAGGTGGGCCACGTGTGGGGTGGGCAAGTTGGCAACAGGTGGGCCACGTGTGGGGTGGGCAAGCTGGCAACAGGTGGGGCACGCGTGGGGTGGGCAAGCTGGCAACCGGTGGGCCACGCGTGGGGTGGGCAAGCTGGCAACAGGTGGGCCACGTGTGGGGTGGGCAGGCTGGCAACAGGTGGGCCACGCGTGGAGGTGGGCAAGCTGGCAACAGGTGGGCCACGTGTGGGGTGGGCAAACTGGCAACAGGTGGGCCACATGTGGGGTGGACAAGCTGGCAACAGGTGGGCCACGCGTGGGGTGGGCAAGCTGGCAACAGTTGGGCCACGCATGGGGTGGGCAAGCTGGCAACAGTTGGGCCACGCGGGGGGTGGGCAAGCTGGCAACAGGTGGGCCACGCGTGGGGTGGGTAAGATGACAACAGGTGGGCCACGCGGGGGGTGGGCAAGCTGGCAACAGGTGGGCCACGCGTGGGGTGGGCAAGCTGGCAACAGGTGGGCCACGCGTGGGGTGGGTAAGATGACGACAGGTGGGCCGCACATGAAAATAGAAGACCCGGGCATGTAGTGCGCATGCAGGACATAGATTAACACGTAGATAGATTGCTGATGTCCTTACACGTTTCGGCGTCCTCTCAGACATCCAACAGTAAGATGGCCCCAGTAAAGCCCTTGCTCCTAAATGGCACTCCAAAACAAATGATAGTAATTAGTTAACATATTTTAAACATTTGGCTACCTGTCATCAATCCGATATTCCCAATCGAATATCACGAGTGCATATTCATCATCATCAACTGATTGGTGAGTCTTATTACTGGTTGTAAAATTGTCTGAGCATGTTTCTTCATTTGACCTTATCCTCCGATTGACGACGAGGCTAAAGTCTAGTCAGGTAAAACACACTGATCAGAGAATGTTAGCCAGGGTCAAGTAAAACACACTGATCAGAGAATGTTAACCAGGGTCAGGTAAAACACACTGATCAGAGAATGTTAACCAGAGTCAGGTAAAACACACTGATCAGAGAATGTTAATCAGGGTCAGGTAAAACACACTGATCAGAGAATGTTAGCCAGGGTCAGGTCAAACACACTGATCAGAGAATGATAGCCAGGGTCAGGTAAAACACACTGATCAGAGAATATTAGCTAGGGTCAGGTAAAACACACTGATCAGAGAATGTTAGCCAGGGTCAGATAAATCACACTGATCAGAGAAGGTTAGCCAGGGTCAGATAAAACACACTGATCAGAGAATGTTAGCCAAGGTCAGGAGAAATATTCTAGCCAAGACTCTCATCTGGCCTTCTCGGTGGTCGCCCTGAAAACGGGCTGTTGTCAAGGACAACAGTCTGGCTAATAAGGTTAGGTTCGAACTGATATCCGTAGTTGTGAGCGACACGCAGATGAAGCCAAGCATAGCACAACCGACAGGAGGACCCCGGTCCACCTTCATCAGCACGCTCGAGATGTGAGGAAAGCCAATGGGACTGTCACTTAACGCCCTTTTCAAGGCGCACGTAAAAGTTCCCTACTCATTGTGGGCATTTGAAATAACAATAACATCCATTTCCTCTGGTTGATCAGTCCTGACTCTGGTTCTAAGGTTTTCTGAGCATGTTTCTCAATTTCCTCTTCTTCTTCTTCTTCGTCTTCTTCGTACGCTGTCAGACGTCAACTTCTATTTGTTCGAAGAAAGCAGCTGTCATCCTGAGGCTGTCGACACTGCCATAGAGCTTGTCTAGTGTTGCCACTGGTGATGGCCACATGTGCTTTCTCTGGTCCTCGTATGTCGAGCAATTTTGCAGCAGATGTTCAGTGGTCATTTTCCCTGTACCAAAGGTGCATTCGTCAGTGCTACCTATCTTCAGTTTATTGAATGTGTGGTACCTCAGTCTGTTGTGGCCTGTGTGGAGTCTGAAGACCACGATCTGCTCTATTCTGTTCAACTGGTAATATGCATCATTTTTTTGTGTAGCCAGTATGTTCTGTTTCTCATTTGGCCATGTATCTGGCCCTAATAAACCTTTTGCACTCTTTGTATGTCACAATAGAATCTGGTTGTGGTAGTCTTGCACCATCTTTAGCCAGTCTGTCTGCCTCCTCGTTGCCTTGGATGTTACAGTTGGATGGAACACACTGTACCACTACTCTTTTTGGTGCGGACTGCTGGCATAGTTGACAGAGTACTGCTCTTAAATCATTAAGTTCAGTATTTTTCTGGCGTCTCCCCATTCAACCCTAAGCTCTCCACTTTTCTTCATTTCTGTTTTAGTTTTTTGTATGTCCTTTTCAGAACGTTGCTTTTTTACAAACGTCGCCTCATTGTCTGTTATACATACTTGGCATGTGTACAGTACAGTAGTTGATTTTACTTTCAGTACATGGTGGGACAATCGTCCCAGAAAAAACACAGCGTCTGTTACTCTGGATCCGGTGGGAATCGAACTGGCTGTGTTGGGATTGTAATAATCGAACGAGTTTTACCTCAAGGCCACGCATCCTCCATTTTTCATTTCAATATAGTTTCGTATTTAAATGTCTTTGCATGCCTGAGATGTAACGGCGCTTCTTGGTCGCACCCTTCTTTTTTCTTCTGGATATCCCTCTAGTATCGCTTGTAGAAGATTTTCATGTCGCATATTGTGTTCGATCCAACTCAATCTTCGTTTTTGTATCATTTTCAACATTTGTCTTTGGATGCTTACCTAAGTGAGAACATTGTCCAACTCACTCGTATATTCTAATGAAGCACATCATTTAAAACGCGTCAAATCTAATTTTTTCCTTCCTTGCTAGTTCATGTTTCATTCCCATAATCTGCAACTGACCATACATGAGTGGTAATTATTTTTTTTGGACAGTTCTTTCCCGAATATCTTTGAGGTTAACTGTTCCTTTTTAAACACTTTTATGCCAAAGCAGTTCTGCCTATTTTATTTCTGTCTGATTGCGGGCATGTTTGGCTATGGTTTGTCCCAACTACTGTACTGATTATTTCGCCATTGATGATTATATTAATTTGCCTATGCTGTCCATTACTCTCTTTGTCTTCAATGTGTTTATCTGCATATCAAGTTCCTCTTTGCTGTGCTGTCAATGTTTTCAAGAAGCAATTACATCATTGCTACTGATCCTCCCACTATGGCTTGATCATCGACACATTTTGTGACATTAACTTGCATACCGGTGACTGTAATACCTCTATTACACCTCCAAACACCCCATTCCATAATCATCTCAGTATATGCGTTTTAGAGACTCGGTAAAAGTAAGCTATCTTGTCTTAGCTCATGTCTTATAGAAACTGGATGTGTTAGATTTCCGATTACAGACCTCCAGTCTTTGTTTTCAGAAATAGCAAAGCAAAGAAGAAGAAGAAAACAGCTCTGTTAGAAATTCAACACTCTAGGAAGTACATATAATACATCAATTTAACATCACCTCATCGCACCGTCCTGGTCTGGTTAATTCATCAACCTCGAATCCATGCTTGTAGAATCCTTGATTGACAAGGAATGTTGTGTGCGAGCTCTTGTTTGTCAGGAAATAAAAATGTCTACATCTTATCTTTGACAATCGTTTGAGCGACGTTTTTGTACTCGTTGCTTTTGCCCCCATCTTAAACCGCTTACATTTTACCTTCACTGCTGTCAGGTGACTTTCACTGCTGTCAGGTGACTTTCACTGCTTATTTTATCTGTTCACCTTATCTTGCCTAAGTAGGCACACCTTGAGAAAGACGTTTCGTATTCGTTAAATGTTCACAAAAAACGTCTTCATTAAAAAGTAAGTAAAAAATACCAAAAAATGCAACTATTCCTATGTCGTCTTTTCTCACTTGATCAACTTTTCTTGGAACCATGAACAATAAACTAACACATACACACATATAAACAGAAGCACATATGGGAAAAGGCTGCACCGTCTTCGTGCAATTTCTCTGCCACCCAGATCTGCCAAGACCCTTCTCCACCTCCAGGTGGTGATCTCTGGATAACAGACTGTAACGGGGCAGAATGGCTAGGCGGAAGTGATCGAAGAGAGATGGCTATCTCGGAACCCAAAAAATGTCATGCTTAATTCGGATGTGCAGGACTGAAAGGTGCAAATAATATAGTCAAACTATAAACTACGACACAACGCATTCCGTTCTCCAGACTACATCGTGCAACTAGCAAAGCCCTCTTCAGGGCTTGGAAGTGGGAGATTGAGAACGTTCAGGGCTTGGAAGTGGAAGATTGAGAACGTTCAGGGCTTGGTAGTGGGAGATTGAGAACGTTCAGGGCTTGGTAGTGGGAGATTGAGAACGTTCAGGGCTTGGTAGTGGAAGATTGAGAACGTTCCGGGCTTGGTAGTAGGAGATTGAGAACGTCCAGGGCTTGGTAGTGGGAGATTGAGAACGTTCAGGGCTTGGTAGTGGGAGATTGAGAACGTTCAGGGCTTGGTAGTGGGAGATTGAGAACGTTCAGGGCTTGATAGTGGGAGATTGAGAACGTTCAGGGCTTGGTAGTGGGAGATTGAGAACGTTCAGGGCTTGGTAGTGGGAGATTGAGAACGTTCAGGGCTTGGTAGTGGGAGATTGAGAACGTTCAGGGCTTGGTAGTGGGAGATTGAGAACGTTCAGGGCTTGGTAGTGGGAGATTGAGAACGTTCAGGGCTTGGTAGTGGAAGATTGAGAACGTTCCGGGCTTGGTAGTAGGAGATTGAGAACGTCCAGGGCTTGGTAGTGGGAGATTGAGAACGTTCAGGGCTTGGTAGTGGGAGATTGAGAACGTTCAGGGCTTGGTAGTGGGAGATTGAGAACGTTCAGGGCTTGATAGTGGGAGATTGAGAACGTTCAGGGCTTGGTAGTGGGAGATTGAGAACGTTCAGGGCTTGGTAGTGGGAGATTGAGAACGTTCAGGGCTTGGTAGTGGGAGATTGAGAACGTTCAGGGCTTGGTAGTGGGAGATTGAGAACGTTCAGGGCTTGGTAGTGGGAGATTGAGAACGAACGACTAATAGGAATTTCTTTTGATTTCTATAGACTCGTCTCGCCCTTTTGTATTATTGTTCGTCTTCTAGCTCTCCATAATTATTTCCTAATTTCAGTTGTCTGGAAAACAGTTGTACTGGACAGCTCTTCGAGGCTTCGAAACAGCTTTCTGTGGAGATACGTCTCCTAGGGCCATTTCTCAGCACGCAATTGACTAAGCATATAACAGTCTTGCAGGATATGTTCGGGTGTCAATGCTACCTGCCTGCACATACACATGGGCGATGGGGCAAATTTTAGTCTGTACTGCGTACTTGTCAAGAAACTTATAACAGCCACTTACGTGGCGGTTGTAAGAAGCGACGTTCTGCAAAGAACATACTAATTACATATGGTTTTTCAGTCTGTTAGGTCTTGTTCTCATGAGGAAAAAGGATCATTAGTTCTATTCGATTAAGGCAGTGATAGTTGTCTTTCGCTTGGTAGATTTTCCATATGGCTTGTGTAAGGGTCTTTTTTTCTTGGAAGGTTTCTTGTGCTGGTCTCTCCTTTGCTATCATATCTGCTGCCTCATTTTATGGTATGCCACAGTGTGATTGTATACACTGTATCACAACGATTCTCTTTGCTTTTAGTTTGCCGAAGGCTTTCTTCAGCTCTGGTAGTTTATCACTCTAAACGACTTGCAGAACTGATATTGCATCTGTAAAAACTACAGCCTGCTGGCTTTGACTTTGTTGTGTTGGCAATTATTTCTGCATCAATAGCTCGTGCCTGTACTTCAGCGAGTAGTTTGAACAGATTTTTCAGTGGATGAACTAGTGGTGTCCATTTCTTTATCTGGGTAGACAACATAGGTACCAGCACCTGAATTCTTCACTGCTCTTATTGTCGATCCCTCAGTATATTCCTGGATCCATTCTTAACACAATTTTCTGTACCTCCTAATATATTCTAGTGCGAGCTACGAAGAGTCCAAAAGGTTTATTTGGGCCAGCTACATGGACAAATGGGAAACAGAGCATACTGACTACACAATAAATGATGCTTGTTACCAGTTGAACAACATAGCGCAGGTTTGGTCTCAGACTCCGCACATGTCACAACAGACTGATGTACCATGTATTCAACAAACTGAAGATAAGTGCTACTGACGAATGCACCAGTGGTACAGGGAAAATTACCTGTAAAATTTGCCGCAAAATTGCCCGATATACAAGGACCAGAGAAAGCATATATGGCCATCACCAGTGCCAACACGAGACACGAACGGCAGCCTCGGGAACAAATTCAAGTTGACATCTGACAGAGTTCGAAGAAGAAAACGAAGAAGAAGTATCCCCTAACATGTCTGTATTGCTACCAAGGTAAATGAAAGAATCCACGATCTGACGGAGGATTTCTCCCAACATAATTGTATCGCTGTTTTCTATCTTCAAAACTTGTGTTTTAAATCTGTGTTTTAAATCTGTGTTTTAAATCTGTGTTTTAAATCTGTGTTTTAAATCTGTGTTTTAAATCTGTGAATTTTTACAATTTTCATTACCAGTATTTCATGAACACCAGAACGATTTCTTCAGTTGGGTCTACCTAATCGTACACAACGTTTTAGTGCATCCCATCATCTTCATCATCATCATCATTACCATAATCATCATCACCATCATTGTGTCTATTCACTCTGTCGTTAGAAGTAGTGGGTAAGTGAAGTTTTCTGTCGTGTGCCATCTTTGTCGCCGATGTTGTTGTGATTCCATGTTTCTTCAGTGTCTCACTGACACCATCTATCCATCTTTTACGGGGTCTGTCTCTTGCTCTATAGCCCTGATGTCTGGTATTGTAGATACGATCAGCTGGTAACTTTTTGTTGAATTTTTGTCATGTGTTCGACCAATTTTATTAAATGCCTTTGACTGTGTTCCACGCACGGTGTTGCATCCACCTAATGTCTGATTACTTCGTTTTGTAACCGGTCCTAACTTGTGTGACCCCGGCAGCCTTTTTCAAAGACCTCATTTCGTAGACCATTATTTTTCTTTCTTGTGCTTTCTGAATCACTGTCGACAATTCGCGTGTATTCAGATCGTTCCGTTTACTCTGTCTGCTTTACGAGTTGTGGTTCTTTGTCTGCTTCACGAGTTGTGGTTCTTCTTTATTGTCTAATGGATGGCAGACACACGAACAGAGAGAGAGAGAGAGAGAGAGAGAGAGAGAGAGAGCGAGAGAGAGAGAGAGGCAGATACAAGTGGATGAGAGGATGGAGGGATGAATGTGTGGAGGAATTGGATTGATGGAAGAATGAATGGATGGCCGGAAGGATGGATAGAGTGTTGAATGGGTAGAGATAGTGTTGTGTGGGTAGAGATAGTGTTGAATGGGTAGCGATAGTGTTGTGTGGGTAGAGATAGTGTTGTGTGGGTAGAGATAGTGTTGTGTGGGTAGAGATAGTGTTGAATGGGTAGAGATAGTGTTGTGTGGGTAGGATAGTGTTGAATGGGTAGAGATAGTGTTGAATGGGTAGCGATAGTGTTGTGTGGGTGAAGGGATTGATGGAGGGGCGAGATAGTGCTGTGGGGATGAAGGGAGTGGTGGATGGATGAAGGGAGTGGTGGATGGATGAAGGGAGTGGTGGATGGATGAAGGGAGTGGTGGATGGATGAAGGGAGTGGTGGATGGATGAAGGGAGTGGTGGATGGATGAAGGGAGTGGTGGATGGATGAAGGGAGTGGTGGATGGATGAAGAGTGGTGGATGAATGAAGAAAGTGTTCTGTAGATGAAGGGAGTGGTTGATGTACGGAGGGACGGATTGGTGGAAAATGACGGAGTGGAGGGAGGGATTCGTAGCAGGAGGAAGAGGTGGAAGAAGGTAGCGGTGGATTCGTGCAGGTCAGGGTGGATGAAGAGAGTGGTAGATGGATGGAGGGTGTGGTTGATGGGTAGAGGAAGTGGTGTGTGGATGGAGGGAGTGTTGAATGGAAGATGTAAAGCGTGGTCCATTAATGAATATATGGATGGATAAAGTGGCGAATAGGTGGCGGAGGTGTTAGCTGGGTGAATAGATGGATGGAGGAAGTGGTCGATATATGAAATGGTGAATGGATGGAGTGGTGATAGATGGAGAGAGTGGTGGACAGATTAAGAGTGTGTTGGATGGATAGATGGATAGCTGGAGGTAATGCGCGATGAATGTGAGGACGGATGGAGTGGATACATGGATTGAAGAATGGGTGGAGGGAGTGGTGGATGCATGGAAGGATGGAGAGATAGATGGAAATACGGATTGTATTATATATGCAATGGCGAAAGGTCAAACGGATTAATGATTGAGGAACATATGGATTAATGAATAGATTGTCGGGCAGAAGGATTAATTAAAAGATTGACGGAAATGTTTATTAATGAATAAATTGACGAACATATGGATGTACGAATAGATTGATGGGCAGATGGATGTACGAATAGATTGATGGACAGGTGGATGTATGAATTGATTGACAGACAGATGTATGTATGAATAGATTGGCGGACATATGGATGTACGAATAGATTGATGGGCAGATGGATGTACGAATAGATTGATGGACAGGTGGATGTATGAATTGATTGACAGACAGATGTATTTATGAATAGATTGGCGGACAGATGGATGTATGAATAGATTGACGGAGAGAAGGATTAATACATAGATTGACGGACAGAAGGATTAAAAAAAGATTGGCCGACAGATGGATTTATGAATGTATTGACGGATAGATGGATGTATGAATAAATTTACGGACAAATGGATGTATGAATAGATTGACAGACAGACGAATGTATGAATAGATTGGCGCACGGATGTATGTATTAAAAGATTGGCGGATAGATAGATGTATGAATAGATTGACGGAGAGTGGGATCAATACATAGATTGACGGAAAGAAGGATTAATACGTAGATTGACGGGCAGATGGATTAATGAATGTCTTGACATACAGATGAATGTATTTACGGATAGATGGATGTATGAATAGATTGGCGGACAGACGGATGTATGAATAAATTGGCGGACATATGGATGTATGAATAGATTGATGGGCATATGGATGTATGAATAGATTGGCGGACAGATGGATGTATGAATAGATTGGCGGACAGATGGATGTATGAATAGATTGGCGGACAGATGGATGTATGAATAGATTGGCGGACAGATGGATGTATGAATAGATTGATGGGCATATGGATGTATGAATAGATTGATGGGCACATGGATGTATGAATAGATTGGCGGACAGATGGATGTATGAATAGATTGATGGGCATATGGATGTATGAATAGATTGATGGGCATATGGATGTATGAATAGATTGGCGGACATATGGATGTATGAATAGATTGGCGGACATATGAATGTATTAATAAAGGGAAAGTAGATGGAAGAAGATGTGGAAAGATAGATAGATGGACCGATTTAAAGATTGACATTTGAATGAATGGAGTTATGGATGAATTGAAGGATTTAAAAAAATACATTTGTATGCCTATATGCAGTGTATATGTACGTAGATAAACGGACTCACAGGATTGCACATACCATCAAACATACGCACACATATGCATACATACACTAAGTGTTTATTGCATTATTGCACGAGGATCCAAATAGGAAACCGAACCTTTCACTTGTTGTCTCGTCTTCACTAAGTATGGTATTCAGTTACAGCTGGGTTAACAGGAGTGTAGTGTTACCGCACTGCAATTCAAGTACCTTTAATTTGAGAAGCGAGCTGTATTGTCAGTTATTTTGCTGCTGTTGCTATTGTCACATATACGTGATATCGGTATTTATAAAGACTTTCTCTGATGGAGCGTTACGTGTGCTCTCTTCTCATATCCGGAGGCGTGTCTGATAAAGTGGTTTAGACTTATCAGTATGATCACCTTTATGGGGATCATTGTACCAATCCCCACCTCGTTAGGCAGTCAGAATTGAATCAGTCTGTTTCGAAGGATAGCTGCTTGGAAGTGAGGAGAAGCCTTGCTTGGTATGTTTAATTTTACCTTGACTAATATACCCTGATCAGTATGTTTCACCTGGTCCTAACTAACATATTCTGATCAGTATGTTTCACCTGGTCCTAACTAACATATTATGATCAGCATGTTTCACCTGGTCCTAACTAACATATTCTGATCAATGTGTTTCACCTGACCCGACTAACATATTCTGATCAATGTGTTTCACCTGGTCCTAACTAACATATTCTGATCAGCATGTTTCACCTGGTCCTAACTAACATATTCTGATCAGCATGTTTCACCTGGTCCTAACTAACATATTCTGATCAGCATGTTTCGCCTGGTCCTAACTAACATATTCTGATCAGCATGTTTCGCCTGGTCCTAACTAACATATTCTGATCAGTATGTTTCGCCTGGTCCTAACTAACATATTCTGATCAATGTGTTTCACCTGACCCCTACTAACATATTCTGATCAGCATGTTTCACCTGGTCCTCTACACCTCACGGTAGAAGAGGAGCAACTAAGTAAGTATGTTTCACCTGGTCCTAACTAACATATTCTGATCAATGTGTTTCACATGACCCGACTAAAATAGTCTGGTCAGTAAGTTTCACCTGACCTGATATTGGTCCTTTATCATCAGTCGTTGGCTCTATCAATTTATCTTCTGGTCTCCTCCAATAGGGGAGCCGCGTCGCGCAGTGGTTAGCGAGCTGGCCTCGCATCTGAGAGATCCTGGGTTCATTCCCCACTTAGGCGCAAGTATTTTTTTCAAATCGCAACGGCTGCCGCGTCGACCCTAACTTAAATGGGTACCGGTTAAGTCCGGGTAAAAGCCCTCATACAGCCAAGCCTTTGAAATGTGAGATCGCTAACACCTCCCACCCCTACGGCAGTAACGATATGGATTGCTTTACTTGTCCTATTGCTCACTACAGCTGAAGTGTTTCGATGTTGTTGTTGTTGTTGTTGAGTAAGTTTATGCTCTTGTGCGCACAGAAAATGGCGGTACGTTGTAAGTTGTGCCTGACAAACCAATCTGACACGACGGTGTATGTTGTGTCACGACACGACGTCCTTGTCAGTGTGTTGTGTCTGTCTCTGAAACGATTTCCTCATCAGTATGTTGTGCCTGACTCTGACACGTCCTGGACAGTATGTTGTGTCTGACTCTGACACGATGCCTTGGTCAGTATGTTGTGCCTGACTCTGACACAACAAGTGTCACAGTTCCCCAGCTTGAATATCGGACAGCCACTGCAGCCACCCTTCCTTAAGAAGCCTGCGCCAAAGCACTTTGAGGTTTTGTAAGTGTTTACAGTTTTTTCAGTAGCAATTTGATTTATATGACGAGACTGATAGCCCTATGGACAACTCTCTTGTCACCTTTTATGACATGCTTTGAACTACAGGATCCACCCAGGGAGTTCTACCTGAACTGAAATGTAACCCAACTGTAAATAAGTTGCAAAGTATTGCCGTGTGGCTGGGAACCGGTTCACCTCAACTTCAAGAACAAATTGGATTCAGATAACAAATCATGAAATCTCTTAACACTTCGTTCACACCTTGTAATATCAACCATGGGCTTACCTTACCCGTGTTCGCTTACCAAAGAGAACCTTCAGAGTTTGTGTAATTAGATGAACTAATTTTAGTTGATATATGTTGTCCCGGAATATGCATTACATAATGTAGCACAACACAATACAGCCGAACATAATGTAGCATAACATAAAGTAATATATCATAATGTTGCGGAACATACTATATCATAACTTAATATAGCATAACATCATGTTATATACGAGGCGTGTTTAAATTAAACCGGACCAAACTGCAACAAGGTACGATGATACGTACAAGATACGTACGATACGCATGATGACGTCACTGCTGGGGTAACCAGCACATACCAACCGTCAAGTTTGCAAAATTTAATTATCCTCCTACTCATAGTTTCCTCAGCAGACCGTATAAAACATGGCAGGTTTGATACGGAATCAGTCAAGAGTTGAATAGCAAGTAGTGATTCGGTTTCTAACATCTGAAGGATGTCGACCAGTTGACATTCATCGCATAATGCAGACAGTGAATGGGAACAAAAGTGTGCCAAAGACAACAGTGAAGAACTGGACAACGATGTTTAAAGAAGGGCGTGAGTTCACGCAACAATATGCGGCTGATCTGGTCTCGAAAGATCTTATATTAACTCACGTACTTCTTCAAATATTGTTGTCCAGTTCTTCACTGTTGTCTTCGGCACACTTTTGTCACCATGCACTGCCTGCATTCTGTGAAGAATGCCAAGTGGTCGACATTCTTCAGCTGTTAGAAATCGAATCACAGTTCGCTGATCAACTCTTTACGGATTCCGTATCACACCCGCCGTGTTTTCAACGGTCTGCCGAGAAAACTGTATGAGTCGGAGGATAACGAAATTTTGCAAACTTGATGGTTGGTATGTGCTCTTTACCCCAGAAGTGACGTCATCATGCGCATCGTACAAATTTTAATTTTGTGCAGTTTTGTCCGGTTTAATTTGAACACGCCTCGTAACATAATGCAACTAACAAGCACAACAAAACAATACATTATATAGCAAAACAGCAAAACCTGACTAAGTAAAATATAACACTGCAAAACAGCAAAATCTGAAACAGCAAAACATAAAACAGACATACGTAGCAAAACACAACAAAGACAAAATTACCTAATCAAAGCAAAGGTAACGTAATGTGACATAACATAATTTAACATAATGTAGCATAACATAATGTAGCATCGTATAATGGAGCATAACATAATATAACATAACATAATGTAACATCGCATAAAGTAGCGTAACATAATGTAGCATTGCATAATTCTAGCATAACATAATTTAACATAACATAATGTAATATCATATAATGTAGCATCGCATAATGTAGCATAACATAATGTAACATAACGTAATGTAGCATAGGATAATGTATCATAACATATTGTAACATAACATAATGTAGCATTGCAAGGTCTATCATAACATAATGTAACATAAAATAATGTAGCACAACATGAACACAGCACTAGCACAGCATAACACGAACGGATCTTGAACACACCACGAGCACAACACGAGCATATTACAACACGAACACAACATGAACACAGCACGAGCATATTACAACACGAACACAACACGGGCACAACACGAGCTCAACACGAGCATATTACAACACGAACACAACACGAGCATATTACAACACGAACACTTCTTCTTCTTCTTCTTCTTCTTCTTCTTCTTCTTCTTCTTCTTCTTCTTCTTCGTACGCTGTCAGACGTCAACCTGTATTTTTTCAAAAAAAAGCAGCGATCATCCTGAGGCTGTCGACACTGCCATAGAGCTTGTCTAGTGTTGCCACTGGTGATGGCCACATCTGCTCTCTCTGATCCTCGTATGTCGGGCAGTTTTGCAGCAAATCTTCAGCGGTCATTTTCCCGGTACCAAACGAGCATTCGTCAGTGCCACCTATCTTCAATTTATTGAATAGGTGGTACCTCAGTCTATTGTGCCAGTGCGAAGTCTGAAGACCACGACCTGCTCTCTTCTGCTCAACTGGTAATAGGTATCGTTTTTTGTGTGTAGCCAGTATGTTCTGTTTCCCATTTGGTCATGTATCTAGCTCTAATAAGCCTTTTTGACTCTTCGTTTGTCACACTAGTATCTGGTTGTGGTAGTCTTGCTTCCTCGTTGCCTTGGATGTTACAGTGGAATGGAACACACTGTACCACTACTCTTTTTGGTGCGGACTGCTGGCATAGTTGACAGAGTACTGCTCTTAAATCATTAACCCAACACGAACACAAGACGAACACAACAGGAGCACAACACGAGCTCAACACTAGTATAGCACAATACGAGCATAGCACAAACACAACACGAGCACAACACAAACACAACACGAGCACAACACAAACACAACACGAGCACAACACAAACACAACACGAGCACAACACAAACATAACACGAGCACAACACAAACATAACACGAGCACATCATTAGCATAGCAGAACATGAACACAACATGAACACAACATGAATACATCATGACCATAACATGAACATAATACGAACACACCACGAATACAACATAATTACAACACGAACACAACACGACCACAACATGAACACAACACGAACATAACATGAACACAACACGAACACAACATGAACATAACATGAACACAACACGAACACAACATGAACACAACACGAGCATAACATGAACACAACACGAGCACAACACGAGCACAGCGTTAGCATGCGCACAGCACGACCACATACACAACATCACGCCATCATTCTATTCTGCCTCATTTATCTGCACATAAAAGCTCACATCTTGTCACTTATAACTGCCACGATGACTGCTGCAATTTGCTTGACGCCGCGAGGCTGCAACCCCAATGCACAACCCTCTCTCAGCACTGTTTATGACAAACTTGCAAGACTGTACGATAATTCGGTTGAAAACGGCGCCATCTGGATGGACTGGCAACAATCTGAACTAAGTGACCATGACATTACACTTGAGGTTTCTCATGTCAGATTGTTTTCTTCTCATCCAGGGACACAATCAGCCAGGATTGCCGCCCTGTCTGTGATTGACACTATCAAGATACCTTCGAATGTTCTCTGTTCGTTCTGTCAGAGTTTGTTTTCTCAGACCGCCAATTACCTTCTTTTCGAGGTCTGTTCTTTCCTTTCCTTATTTGTTTTTTGAAATAAATCCAAATATACAGGCCAGAAGAAAGCTTCGTTGTGGATCTCTTGAAATTGTTTGTGCTGGGAGGTAATAGAATTCCTGCTGCGTGCTAATTAAGTCGTGAAAGCGGACTAACGAGGGTTGTGATTGGGGCAGGAAATCTCATCATGCAAAATAAATCGGGACAGAAACGGATATAGTTTCTTGTTGTCTTTTTGGCTCCAGGTGAAGTATGGTGGAACTACTACAGAACGCTTCACCCCTCCCCCTTCCTTTACACGAAGTCTGTTATACCGCATTTCCGTTCGGTTCTGCCTTGCAGATGAATGTAGTAGTTCGTTGCATATGAAAAGGATTCTAACGCCATCAACAACCCTCTTTGGTTGACTTTAACGCCGACGTTGAGAGTAAAGAGTAATCAGAGAAACATTCTGATCAACCCTCGATAGTGCTCATGGAAACAGGATGTGTCTCAGCATTCTAACCAACGAGGTGGGGATCGACTTTGTAATCCCTATAACGATAGGCGTACAGAAAAGTCTCGTACTGCACTAAAACCAGGACCTTCTCGTGTGCCCGTAAAAATATAGGAGGAGCGACTGCAACCTGCGACGAAACAAATCTTTAGAGTTAACTTAACTAAGAGCAACAATAACTACAGCATTCTTAAGTTAACTTCTTATTCTTGGCAGACCAGGAACAATTCCGGTGAACCACCAAAGCAAAAACAAAAACAACTAATATTAGTTAAGGTGTTTTCCACCTTTGTGGATTCCGTCAAGTGAAAGGTAGATAAGCAAGCTGTTAACATTATTCCACAGAAGAAACTGCCATCTTGGTGAATATGTTATTTCTCATTGAACGACCAATTTCTTCTTCTTCTTCGTCCGTTCTCAATCTTCCACTACCAAGACCTGAAAAGGATTTTGCAATTAGCAAGATGTAGTCCGGAGAACGGAATGCGTTCTATCATAGTTTACAGCTTGACTGTGATATTTGCACCTTTCGGTCGAACACATCCGTCTTCAGAAGGCATTTTTGAGTACCGGGCTACCTTCCCTCTTCCACCCATTTTACTTAGCCAGTCTGATCTGTTGCAGTCTGTTATCCAGGATCACCACGTGGAGGTGTAGAAAGGTCTTGGCAGCTCTGGTTTTCCGGCCCTGACCTTAACAGTTGGATTTTGGTCGCTGACGCTGCAGCTCATACGCCGCTCAGCATTTTGATCCAGAAAGTCATATAAGCTGTGTGTGGTCTGTATGGCAAATTTCATTTCTCAATGTCTTGCCTTAATATCTATTAGACAGATAGCCGTAAACAGCTAAGTAGTCGGGGGTATGCCGTGAAAGGAACACGAACCTTTACTACGAGAGACAACAGCTATCTACGCTTTCTGCTGAATAAAGGCCGATTGACCAACTCAGCCACTACGCAGTGTGTAGGTTATGTTATTTTACAACCACAGATATAATGATTCAGACTTTGTTGGTATTTGAAAGACTCATCATCAGCTATTTCATCAACCCTAAACCTGGTTGCAAGGTTGTATGAGCATGTCTCTCCACTAGACCCTTTCCTCTTGTTGATCAGCCCTAAGACTGGTTGCAAGGTTGTCTGAAATTGTCTCTCCATTAGAACCTTTCCTCCTGTTGATAGCCCTAAGACTGGTTGCAAGGTTGTCTGAACATGTTTCACCATTTGACCCTATCCTATGTAGCTCTATTCATTTCAGCATATGTTCGTACTTGAATGACCCTGCATACCTGAGATGTAAAAGTGAGTCTTTATCGCCACATTCACCTTGTTTCTGGGATCTGGTCCTCTGGCATATGGTCCTCTTGCATCTGGTCCTCTGGCACCTTCTGTAGAAGACGTTCATGTTTCATTATGTTTCTCAACCAACTCAATCTTTGAATCTGTATCTTTTTTCAATATTTATCTTTCTTCGTATACCTAAGTGAGAACATTGTAATTGTATTATCGTTCTGTCCAACTCACTCTGTCCATTCTACGATAGCACCTCTTTCAAACGCTTTCAACCTTTGTAATCCTTAATTGTTAGATTCCAACTTTCAGTCACATACAGTTCAATTGACCATTCATAAGTAGTGATTATTATTTTCTTCAGTTCGTTACCGATATTAGTCGAGGTCAGCAATTTATATTTGTTTTCCGTGAAATCCTTGCAATTTATGTTTTCCCCTTATGTTTTCCCCTTATGTTTTCCCCTTCTGTTTTCCCCTTATGTTTTCTCCTTATGTTTTCCCCTTATGTTTTCTCCTTATGTTTTCCCCTTATGTTTTCCCCTTATGTTTTCCCCTTATGTTTTCCCCTTATGTTTTCTCCTTATGTTTTCCCCTTATGTTTTCCCCTTATGTTTTCCCCTTATGTTTTCCCCTTATGTTTTCCCCTTATGTTTTCCCCTTATGCTTTCCCCTTATGTTTTCTCCTTATGTTTTCCCCTTATGTTTTCTCCTTATGTTTTCCCCTTATGTTTTCCCCTTATGTTTTCCCCTTATGTTTTCCCCTTATGTTTTCCCATTATGTTTTCCCATTTTGTGTTCCCCTTATGTTTTCCCTGTATGTTTTTTCCTTTTTTGCTAATGCAGTCCTTATCGGAATTTCCGTCGCTTTGCTGGGATCTTCTATAATGAATTTAAACCAAATATATAAACTTCTGCACATGTTCGCTTATGTTTCCATTTAAGATTGTATTCATTTGTCCTTGGTACTTGTCCATTACCATAGTAGCTGTTTATCTTTATGCTAAACTCTTTAACTGTGCTGTTAATTTTGTTAACACCATTTTCCCCGTTGTTAGTGATCGTCCATATATGGTTTGATCATCGACAAATTTGATGGCGCTCACTTTCATACCATTAACTTTGACACCATTAACTTTGACACCATTAACTTTGACACCATTAACTTTGACACCATTAACTTTGACACCATTAGTGTAACTCTGAACAGCTTTTTCTATCATCATCTCAGATTATGCGTTATAGAGATTTGGTGAAAGCATGCAACGCTTTCGTAACTCAGGTCCAAATGGGAAACAGAACATACTGGCTACACAAAAAACGATGCCTATTACCAGTTGAACAAAAGAGAGCAGGTCGTGGTCTTCAGACTCCGCACAGGCCACAATAGACTGAGGTACCACCTATTCAATAAATTGAAGATAGGTGGCACTGACGAATGCACGTGCAGTACCGGGAAAATGACCGCTGAACATCTGCTGCAAAACTGCCCGACATACGAGGATCAGAGAAAGCAGATGTGGCCATCACCAGTGGCAACACTAGACAAGCTCTTTGGCAATGTCGACAGCCTCGGGATGACCGCTGCTTTTTTCGAAAAAATAGAAGTTGACGTCTGACAACGTACGAAGAAGAAGAAGAAGAAGTAACTCAGGTCCTACTGAAAACGGATCTTTAAGTTCTTCTGTGAATGAAATACTTGCCTCTTGATTTCATATATATTTTGGATTAACCTTACGATTGAATATATTTGTTACAACGTGGTGAAAATATTGTTCCAGGAGACTCAAAGAAAACTGTTACAATTGCTAAATCATGCGCCACTACCACACCAGTAAGATTAATTACATATAAAGGTAGGGGGCGGGGGTACAAAGATATAGTAGTGTGCAGGTAGCGACTCATATCTGGCCGCTCGCATCATGACCAGCGAACCACAGCTGACCAAGACCCTATTCTGATTTCAATAGGCGGTCCTGGAAACATGCTGTAAGTATTAGACTATTATGCCAAAGAGATATTGATCCCAGTGGCAAAGGCAAGCTCATTAACACCCCCCCTCCCCCTCCTTAAAAAAGCCAGCTGAAATCGGCTGTGTGGGGTCGAAAGGTGCAGATACGCAGCCTCGCTGTAAATTACGACACAACTTCACCACGTTCGTCTTGACCGAACGTGGAAGAAGAACTACAAGTAGGTCATAGACCCTCTGCGAAGAGGCGAATATTAAGACGGGACGCATGTTCAAGCATACAGGAAGGAATTATGTGATACTGACAGACCGGGATCAAGACGCTGAGCAGCGCAACAGTGGTCAGCGACCCATAGCTGACTGCTAGCGTTAGGACCAGAGAACCATAGCTGCCAAGACCCTTCTACAACTCCAAAGGGTAATCCTGGATAACAGGCTGCAACAGGGCAGACTGGCTAAGGAGGAGGGATCGAAGAGGGAATGCTACCTTGGTACTAAAAAAATGCTCGCTGAAGTCGGATGTGTTGGACCAAAAGGTGTTATTCAACAAATTGAAGATAGGGTGTACCGACGAATGCCCGTGCGGTACTGGTAAAATGATCGCTGAACATCTGCTGCAGAACTGCCCGACATACGAGGATCAGAGAGAGCAGATGTGGCCATTACCAGAGGAACTGCAAGACAAGCTCTATGGCAGTGGCGACAGCCTCAGGATGACCGCCGCTTTTTTCGAAACAATAATGGTTACTGTCTGACTGCGTACGCAGAAGAAGAAGAAGGACCAAAAGGTGTAAATATCGCAGTCAAGATGTAGACTACGACACAACGCATTCCGTTCTCTGGACTACTTTCTGCTACTAAGCCCTTTCAGAGTTTGGTAGCGGGAGATTGAGAACGAACAAAGGCGAGCCAAGCAATACTGACAGACCGAACAAGGAAATGCATTTGGTTACATAAATTGTACAAAGGTAAAAGAAATCATTCCTTTAGCAGACTTAACGAATGAAGTGTTAGAGACTTCAGTATATTAAGCAATCAACTTCTGAGGTTGGGGTGGGGCCGCGGGAGGGTGGGGAGGCAGTTCCCTTCAGCAGACTTAACCGCTGGTCAGAAATGAAGTGTTAGAGACTTCAGTATACTAAGCCTCAGCGTGTGAGGTGAGTTTGTCAGTTCCCTTCCTTTCTGTATTTTCCTTCTCTAGCCGTAAGTCAGGTAACTAATTTACAGCTGGGTTGACACTGTAGCTGCCTTTAGTGCCAGTTAAACCCCATCCTTTTGCCGTGAAAAATTGTAATGTAACATGGTTAATTATTTCTGTCGGACACAGGTCAGGGATATTCACGTGGCTGGAGGCATGTGTGTGTGTGTGGCTGTCATGCTACTGGGGAAAATTGGGAAACAAGATATAATGGAGGGAATTAGCGTCCGTCTGAGGTTAGTCGAGGGACACTCGGGTAGTCCAGTAGCTAGTCTTACAGGACTAGAGATTAGAACATCCCACGCTGAAAATGCGGGGACTCTGTCTTGTCTCAAACTCCTGACACCAATTAGTAGAGACTACGGAGCGGAGTGACAGCACGACAGTTGCTCAGGTCTGTGTGTTAAATGATGGCGGAAATGGAGCTTAATTTCTTCAGGGATTGAAACATGATTTCCAGTGAATTTTGGATGGTAGTCGTTCTTGTATAAATATACTTATTTTACTGACGTATTAAGGATTCTCGTGATCAGGTGGTGTGGGTTCGACTCCGGACTCCGCCGTCTTTTTCACGGGCGCTTGATGCGGAGTCCCCTGCATCTCGTAGTCGCCCCGTAGTCGTCTTGTCCTTTACTTGTCTCTGGGGGCGGGCATCTCGAGACGAGAGAGTGAGGATAAAAAATAGTGCAGTTAATCCGTCCTAAAAATAGCGCAGTAAATCCTTACTAAAATAGCGCAGTTAATCCTACTAAAATAGTGCAGTTAATCTTTACTAAAATAGCGCAGTTAATCCTTACTAAAATAGCGCAGTTAATCCTTACTAAAATAGTGCAGTTAATCCTTACTAAAATAGCGCAGTTAATCCGTACTAAAATAGTTCTAGCAAATAATGATAATAATAAAACGAGAGCCGCAAAAAGCACATTACAGAAAGACGGTGTAGAGAGCAGGAATGAGGTTAAAAAAAGCATCAAGGCGGACAAAAGACGCTACATTGATGGTCTGGCTGAGGAAGCTGAAGAGGCTGCATGAAAGGGAAATGTGAAATGTCTATATGAGGCTACCAAGAAACTATCGGGAAAGTATCAACAACATGATAGACCAATCAATAATAAACTTGGGGACAAGAAGAACACATTGACGAACAGAAGAAAAGATGGGAAGAATACTTTGAAGAGCTTTTGAACAGACCAGCACCAGACATCCCACCAGACAACCCACCAGACATTCCACCAGACATCCCACCAGACAACCCACCAGACATCCCACCAGACATCCCACCCGACATCCCACCAGACATCCCACCAGACATCCCACCAGACAACCCACCAGACATCCCACCAGACAACCCACAAGACATCCCACCAGACAACCCACCAGACATCCCACCAGACAACCCACAAGACATCCCACCAGAATATCCACCAGACATCCCACCAGACATCCCACCAGACATCCCACCAGACATCCCACCAGACATCCCACCAGACAACCCACCAGACATCCCACCAGACAACCCACCAGACATCCCACCAGACAATCCACCAGACATCCCACCAGATATCCCACCAGACAACCCACCAGACATCCCACCAGCAGATGAGCGTTTGGCGATCACCTGTGATAATGCAAGTACAGAAGAAATTAGATGCGTATAAGAGTTTCTAAGTAACGGAAAAGCAGCAGAACCTGATGGGATACCACCGGAAGCAATATAAGCAGATGTTGACATATCTACTAACATGCTCCACAACTTGATAGGCGCCATCTGGGAGAAAGAAAGCTTACCTAAAGATTGGAGAGAGATGGCTACCTGGTGAAATTACCTAAGTAAGGAGATTTACAGGAATGCAAAAACCATAGAGGAATAATGTTATTATCAGTGTCGGGAGAGGTGTTAAATAGAGTAATACTAGAAAGGTGTTAAATAGAGTAATACTAGAAAGGTGTTAAATAGAGTAATACTAGAAAGGTGTTAAATAGAGTAATAATAGAAAGGTGTTAAATAGAGTAATACTAGAAAGGAGTTAAATAGAGTAATACTAGAAAGGTGTTAAATAGAGAAATACTAGAAGGGTTGAAAAAGGGCAGTGGATAACAAGATATGAGATGAACAGGTGAGTTTCAGAAAGAATAGATCATGCATTGAGAAGATATCCATATGATGAATAATTTTGGAGCAATCATTGGAATGAAATTCGAGCTTGTACACCGATTTCGTTGATTATGAAATGGCGTTCAGCAGTTTGGACAGAGATTTACTCTGGAAACTAATGAGGCACTATGGAATTCATCAAAAGCTCACAAACATAATTAAACAGACTTATGAAAGTATACAATGTAGAGTTATACACGAGGGACAACTCACAGAGCCATTCACAATTAAATCAGGGGTACGACAGGGTTGCAAACTATCGCTTTTCCTGTTCATCCTGGCAGTGGACTGGATTATAAAAGTAACAATAAATGAGATAAATGGAATCCAGTGGACCTTGAATAAATAGCAGAAGGACCTGTATTTTGCGGATGATATAGCCCTTCTGTCCCAAAGCCAAATGCAAAGGAAACTGGACAAACTGGATTATACCTCTAAACAAGTAAGTTTGAAGATCCATGAGGAAAAGACAACAAATAATTTAGGTCAATGCACAAACACAACACCAACGAGGCTGAGAAGAACGCCACTGGAAAAGGTAGATGTATTTACATACCTAGGAAGTATCATCAACAAGGAAGGAGAGACAGACGATGATATAAAAACAAGGATACAAAAAGCAAGAGCTGCATTCAGAATGTTGAAACCCATATGGAACTCCAAGAAAATAAGAAGAAAGACATAAATAAGGATTTTCAATTCAAATGTGAAGCCAGTCTTGTTGTATGGAGCGGAAACCTGGAGGATGACCAAAATCAATGACAGGAGACTGCAGGGTTTGTCAACAGATGTCTGAGAAAGATTCTTGGTAAACATGATTTGACAAAGTTACAAACGACAAACTGTAAGCGAGTACAGGATATGGTAAATTGGAATAGGAAATCTTAGGAAGAAAGTAGAGATGGATGGGTCATACATTAAGAAAGCCCAAGACCAGTATCACAAGACAGTCCCTGTCATGGGGCCCCCAGGGCAGGAGAGGCATAGGCAGATAGAGGAATACATGGTGACGAGATCTGGAGGCGGAAGTAAAGAAAACAGGAACAAGTTGGAAGGAAGTGGGAAGGATAGCACAGGCCAGAGCTGCTTGGCGAGGGTTGGTGGATGGCCTATGCAACCCCTGGATGATAAAAGGCGAAAGAGAAATCTGCTTGGCGAGGGTTGGTGGATGGCCTATGCAACCCCTGGATGATAAAAGGCGAAAGAGAAAGCTGCTCGGCGAGGGTTGGTGGATGGCCTATGCAACCCCTGGATGATAAAAGGCGAAAGAGAAAGCTGCTCGGCGAGGGTTGGTGGATGGCCTATGCAACCCCTGGATGATAAAAGGCGAAAGAGAAAGCTGCTTGGCGAGGGTTGGTGGATGGCCTATGCACCCCTGGATGATAAAAGGCGAAAGAGAAGAGACTATAATAAGAACACGTAGCATGTTGAAAACAGAGGTCAAGAAAGATTCCTTCGCCATGAATAATCTCACAGAGAAAGATGTAATCCGAATCTCTCAAAATAATCTCGCTTACGTTGCCTTCCTTGAGAAATTTTCAAAACAATCATCGCTGCTTGTTCTGTTTTCATTACGTACATGACTGGCGTAGACGTCCATGCACCTGTACAGCTTTTATTACTAAAAAACTGCTAACCGTTGTCTTTCCTAGCTACAAGATTAGTTTTACTGTGTAGTGTTTAGTAAGAAACAATTACATTGTTTTCACTTATTTCGCTCCTGTGGTTGTGGCATTGAGCAGATTACAATCGCTGTAACGTTACTAGTTTGACTTAAAATGTGAATACAAATGTGTATGCATACGGCTTGCATTCTCATTATGTAAAGTCGTTGATGATTAACCGCAGATACAAATGGAAAAATGCAGATTTCGTATAAAGCAGCCAGCCGTAGTGATGGCGTTTTCCTCGGCGAGATGAGCAAGATGGTGAGTATAAACGGTCAGTGATCCAAAGCTGACTGCTAGCGACAGGGCTATCGACCTAAAGCTTACTGCCACCGTCAGGGTCAGCTACCCAAAGCTGACTGCTAGTGTCAGCGCCAGCGACCCAAAGCTGACTGCCACCGTCAGGGTCAGCGACGCAAAGCTGACTGCTAGCGTCAGAGCCAGCGACCCAAAGCTGACTGCTAGTTTCAGGGCCAGCAATCCAAACCTGACTGCTAGCGTCAGGGCCAGGGACCAAAAACTGACTGCTAGCGTCAGAGCCAGCGAACGAAAGCTGATTGCCAGCGACAGGCAGGGCAACCCAAAGCTGATTGTTAGCGTGAGCGAGATCGCATTAAAGGTCATTGCTGGTGTCAGGACCAGCGAATCAAAACTGACTGCTAGCACCAGGCCAAAAGACCCAAAGCTGACTGCTAGATACAGGACCAGCGACTCAAAGCTGACTGCTGCGCGTCAGGGCCCATGACCCAAATCTAACGACCCAGAGCTGCAAAGACCGTTCTCCAACTCCACGTGGTGATCGTAAGTAACATGATGCAAAAGAGCAAACTGTCTAAAGAGAAGGGATCAAAGAGGGAAGACTCACCCGGTACCAAGACTGTCTAAAGAGAAGGGATCAAAGAGGGAAGACTCACCCGGTACCAAGACTGTCTAAAGAGAAGGGATCAAAGAGGGAAGACTCACCCGGTACCAAGACTGTCTAAAGAGAAGGGATCAAAGAGGGAAGACTCACCCGGTAACCAGACTGTCTAAAGAGAAGGGATCAAAGAGGGAAGACTCACCCGGTACCCAGACTGTCTAAAGAGAAGGGATCAAAGAGGGAAGACTCACCCGGTACTTAGACTGTCTAAAGACAAGAGATCAAAGAGGGAATACTCACCCTGTACCTAGACTGTCTAAAGAGAAGGGATCAAAGAGGGAAGACTCACCCTGTACCCAGACTGTCTAAAGAGAAGGGATCAAAGAGGGAATACTCACCCTGTACCTAGACTGTCTAAAGAGAAGGGATCAAAGAGGGAAGACTCACCCTGTACCCAGACTGTCTAAAGAGAAGGGATCAAAGAAGAAAGACTCACCCGGTACCCAGACTGTCTAAAGAGAAGTGATCAAAGAGGGAAGACTCACCCGGGACCCAGACTGTCTAAAGAGAAGGGATTAAAGAGGGAAGACTCACCCGGGACCCAGACTGTCTAAAGAGAAGGGATCAAAGAGGGAAGACTCACCCGGTACTTAGACTGTCTAAAGAGAAGGGATCAAAGAGGGAAGACTCACCCGGTACTTAGACTGTCTAAAGACAAGAGATCAAAGAGGGAATACTCACCCTGTACCTAGACTGTCTAAAGAGAAGGGATCAAAGAGGGAAGACTCACCCTGTACCCAGACTGTCTAAAGAGAAGGGATCAAAGAGGGAATACTCACCCTGTACCTAGACTGTCTAAAGAGAAGGGATCAAAGAGGGAAGACTCACCCTGTACCCAGACTGTCTAAAGAGAAGGGATCAAAGAAGAAAGACTCACCCGGTACCCAGACTGTCTAAAGAGAAGTGATCAAAGAGGGAAGACTCACCCGGGACCCAGACTGTCTAAAGAGAAGGGATTAAAGAGGGAAGACTCACCCGGGACCCAGACTGTCTAAAGAGAAGGGATTAAAGAGGGAAGACTCACCCGGTACTTAGACTGGCTAAAGAGAAGGGATCAAAGAGGAAAGGCTCAAGCGGTACCAAAAAAATGTCATGCTGAAGTCGGATGTGTCGGACCGAAACGTGCAAATATCGCAGTCAAGCTGTAAACTTCGGCACAGCGCATTCCGCTCCTCGGACACTATCCTTCTACTTGCAAAGCTCTTTTCAGGGATTGGTAGCAGTATTTTGAGAACCAACAAAGAAGAAGATTTGGCCAGAATATACACATCTACCGCTTCTATAATATTTTCAGGATCACCAAGATGAATTGGGCATGGGGCCGGCTAGCCCTTTCTGCAGAGACCACACGCCACAGGAAAATTAGTCAATTCAAGACGACTTGGCTGGCTGTCTCAGGCTTCTCGGCTTGAGAGGGCTATGCTGTCAATCTGCTCCTCTCGTAGACTCAACAGACTTGGAGAACTGGATTGAGAAGTTAGTGCAATGATACAATCTAATGAGATACGTCTTTCCATCTAGCGACTTCATTTCGTCACAAATCTCTACTACTGCTGCTCAGACGGCTCTCCAAGACCGATAGTAATCTAAAAGAGATAACTGCACGTGAACGTATACACCATTTGTGCTCTATCTGTGTTGTCCCATCTGAAAGAACTCTCTCTCTCTCTCTCTCTCTCTCTCTCTCTCTCTCTCTCGTTTCCACTCTCGCCAGACTACGTACAGTACATTACTGATCTGACAAATCTTGATGGATGGTTAGTTGCTAACCTCACACGACGAATAAGAACGGTTTACTGGAATAAGCAACTTTCGTTGCCTATTTTGTTAGTGGCTTAGTACTGACCATTAGTTTTGGATCCAGGATCCTTAATTAACGATGCCAGAATAGGTCTACTGTATCAAAGGTACCGATGTGGGTCCCTCATCAAATGGTGAGTAGGAAAGTACCAGATCATTCTGATTTCTTCGGTGGATCCCTGACCCTTTCGTTGGGAATAAAGAACACCTCACTCTAATTCCTCGGGTGGACCCCTGACCCCTTTAGGGGTGGTTGTGGGGGATGGGATGAATAGACTACAACAATCTTATCTTCCTTGGATCAAACGTACAGTTGACGAAACATTTGTCTACATGTGATGTCATTTTGTTATTGTTTGAGTCTGTCTACATGTGATGGCATTTTGTTATTGTGTGAGTCAGTCTACTTGTGATGGCATTGTGTTATTGTTTGAGACTGTCTACATGTGATGTCATTGTGTTATTGAGTCTGTCTACATGTGATGTCATTGCGTTATTGTTTGAGTCTGTCTACATGTGATGGCATTTTGTTATTGTTTGAGTCTGTCTACATGTGATGTCATTGTGTTATTGAGTCTGTCTACATGTGATGTCATTTTGTTATTGTTTGAGACTGTCTACATGTGATGTCATTGTGTTATTGTTTGAGTCTGTCTACTTGTGATGTCATTTTGTTATTGTTTGAGTCTGTCTACATGTGATGTCATTGTGTTATTGTTTGAGTCTGTCTACTTGTGATGTCATTTTGTTATTGTTTGAGTCTGTCTACATGTGATGTGATTGTGTTATTGAGTCTGTCTACATGTGATGGCATTTTGTTATTGTTTGAGTCTGTATACATGTGATGTGATTGTGTTATTGAGTCTGTCTACATGTGATGGCATTTTGTTATTGTTTGAGTCTGTCTACATGTGAGGGCAACCCCCCCCTCCCTCCCCCATGGCCTCCCCGCCGTTCCACCCTCCCTCACCCGACCGGTCTCCCTGTCTAGTTATTACTTCATACATTCTTTCCTGCTGTGCTTTCCTTTTTCTTTGACTTTCTTAAGTATTCCCTTCTAACAATCTGTATGTATCTTTATCAGTTTATTGTTCTGCAGATTAGATGTTTTTTTTCACTCTTTTTCGTTATATCTTTCTGTTCTTTCTCAATATAGTTCTCTTTTATTCTTATGTAACCGTTTTCCCCAATAAACCCCTTTTGACCAATCGATTTTGCTAGCATAAGCTTTTCTGAATACTTACTTCGGGCATTTGATTGTCACATTTTGACCTATACTCTTATCTTTCCTTGTCTTAACCTCCTTCTCACTACCTCAGTATGTACATGGTGGAATGGAGCACGCACAACATTCTAAATAGATTGAATGCCACATTCATTTTCCACTAGCGATCGACACCAGTTTGAACTTGCAAGGGCAAAAGCAAAGGCCGATCTCCATCGTAGACGATGATGGCCTAATTTATTTGCTAGCGCTATTTTTAGTAAGGATTAACTGCACTACTTTTTATCCTCACTCTCTCGTCTCGAGCCGCCCGACCCCAGTGGCAAGTCAAGCACAAGACGACTAGGGGGCGACTACGAGAAGCAGGGGACTCCGCATCAAGCACCCGCGAAAAAGACAACGGAGTCCGGAGTCAAACCCACACCACCTGATCACGAATCCGACAGCTTAACTACTTCGCCACGCAATCCCGATCCTTGCGTATCGTTAAAACTTCCTGATGGGATGCCTCAAAACTTCTTCGTTTGAATATATTCCATAAATATGAGCAGGTTCTTCTGCATATTCTTTTCTTCCTCTCTCTGCTGTCTCTCTCTCGCTTTCTTTATTTCTTCTCCTCGCTCTTTTTCTGTCTCTCTCTCTATGTCTTTTCCTATCACTAGCTCGCTATCTCTCTCCTTCGCTTTCTCTTTTTCTCCCTCGCTCTCTCTCTCACTCGCTTTCTCTCGCTCTCTTTCTTTCTCTCTCGCTCTATCTATCTCTCTCTTCTCTGGCTAGCGCTCTCCCTCTTTATCTCTCTCTTTCTTTCTCTCGCTCCCTTTCTGTCTCTCTCTCTTTATCTCTCTCTCGCTAATTTCTTTCGTCCCTTAATTTTTACTCCATCACTCTTCTTTGCCTCTCTATTATTATTGTTATTTTTATTTGTTTATAAATGCATTATTATTTAATATATATGTGTATGTGTCTGTTTGTGCACATGTATGTTTGTATATAACTTAACGTAGCTTAACGTCTTTATACTGGTTTAAAAGACTCTACAGACTCTATATACAACAATTTCTTGGAGGGTGATTTTTACCAATACCCGAGTCCATCTTAATAGACTCAAAAACTAGAGCTAAGTAGACCTGCAGCCAGTTAGGCGCCATCTATAGATGCTTTTAACAAACTACTTTATGGAAGGTACAAATAACTTTTTAATTTGAATTTGGCCTGGCAGGGGCCGTTAATATTACTCTTCTGGATTTCCAACTGCCAAGCAATTTTTAACTTGCTTGTCACTAAACACGGCAGTCCGATCTCACTACAAAGAGATCCAGGGAATTTTTACCAGAAGATTCACGACAAAAAAATGCCGTTCTCCACCATGATTCGAACACACGACGGGGATCAAGATGCTGAGCAGCGCATGAGCTGCAGTGGTCAGCTAACAAATGCTGACTGCTAGCGTCAGGACCAGCGAACCAAACCAAGATCTTTCTACACTCCACACGGTGATCATGGATAACAGGCTGCAGCAGGGCAGACTGGCTAAGGAGAAGGGATCAAAGAGGGAATGCTACCCCGGTACTCAAAAACTGCTTGCTTAAGTCGGATGTGTTGAACCGAAAGGTGCAAATGTCGCAGCCAAGCTGTAAACTACGACACAACGCATTCCGTTCTCTGGACTACATTCTGCTACTTAAGCCCTTTCAGGGTTTAGTAGTGGGAGATTGAGAACGAACGAAGAAGAAGGAGAAGAAGAAGAACACACGACCCCCAGCATCCGAGAGACATGTTTATATATTTGTGTGTTTATCTTGGTATATTTGTTCGTGCATTACTATGTGTTAGTGAGAATAACTCATTGGCTTATCTATTATCATTTCTTGTTTTGCCTACTCTGTCCTAACTGGCATATTGTGATTCACACATTCTCTGTCACTCTCTTGCTAATGGCTGTCGCAGTAGGTATAGCTTTGTTTCAAGTCGATTGCCTTTGTTTATTTGGTGAATTGTTAGATGCTTACGTTTTGTTTTCTTGTTTCTGATAAAGACCTTTTGGCAGTTACATGGGTTTCGTTCTGTTTTTGTTCCGATGCGGATACTGAGCCATACATGTATATATTTTTATTGACTACCTTCTTTATGTTACGTCGCCTTCAGATTTTTGGGTTTCAATTGGAAGTACTTGTAACATATTTTGTAACCTTTTCCTCAGGAATTTTCTAAAATTGTTTACTTGCTAAAGCAATTAGAACTTCCTTGATTCTTTGTTCGCGTTTTCTTTGGTTCTAGAATTGTGTTATGTAACTGTCTTTCATTTTTTCTAAACGTAATGTCACTTCTTGATTTGATCTTAGCGACTTATTTCTTATCCTGTCTCTGTGAGTTTGTTGGTCTAACGACCTGTCTGTGTATCTTTGTTCATTTATCTCTATCTTTGTGCCTTTGTCTGTGCTTCTCTGTCTTTATATATTTATGTATGCCTATGTCAAGGAGCCGCATAGCACAGTTGTTAGCGAGCTGGCTTCGCATCTGACTGGTCCTGGGTTCTTTCCCAAGTTGAGGTGGAAATTTTTTTTCAGACCGCGATGGCTCCCGGGTCTATCCAGCCTTAAATGGGTACCGGTTCAGTCCGGGAAGTAAAAGCGGCGAGGGAGAGGAGATGTCCTCCGCCTTCCTTTAGGCAATCCTTTGAAATGTGAGATCGCTAGCAGCTCACACCCCACCGGCAGTAATGCTATGGGTAACTTTACTTTACTTTTATATGTCTGTTTTGCCTTTCTCTCTGTCAATATTTAACTGTCTGCCCCTCTCTTTCCATGTGTATGTCTGTTTCCTTGTCTGACTTTCTCTATATGTATGTCTGTGTCTGTCTGCCAATCTGTATCAATCTCGCTTGATATGTGTGTCTGTTTTTTTTTATTGTCTGTCAATCTCTCTGCCTCTCCATCTCTGTGTCTTTATCTGTCACTCTGTGTTTTTGCTTGTCTTCATGTCTAAATCTCTCTATCCTGCAATCTTTTCCTCTTCTATACTTCTATTTATTTTTCCCTGTCAGGTGCTCTCTCTATCTATCTAACACTTTCTTCCTCTCTGTCTGTATATCTTTCTATGTCCGTCTTTATCTGCTTGTATGCCGTTTTATTTCTCTCTACTTCTGTCTGAATGTCTCTATATGTGTTTATGTCTCTTTTTATAATTCTATATGTCTCTATGTGTATGCCTGTCGCACTTTATATATATCTGTCTCTCTCTCTGTCTGTCTCTCCCCATCTGGCTCTAAACAAAAACACACAAAAAATCTGTCATACATTTTTCCCATTGCTGGAGTAGTGGAGGGGTTTTGAAGGCTGAGGACTACAGGCCGCTTCGCCACTGCTGTCGCCACGTCGTGTGCTGGCTCTGTTTGTTTATTTCACCCCCAACATAAAAATAACATATGCCATACCAGGGATTCGAACCGCTACCCTCCTTGTCGGCAGGCAGGCCTCGAAACCATTCGGCCACGCGCTCCTCCTCCATCTGTTTCTTTAAATATATAAGTATATCTGTCTCTCTCTCTCTCTCTCTCTCTACACATCTGTCTATCAATGTCTGCCCCTCTGATATACCCGACTGCTCTGATCCTGCAAACAATTTGACACCGACACACACAACTGCTCTGTTCCCGCCCATCATTTTACACCGACACACACAACTGCTCTGTTTCCGCCCATCATTTTACACCGACACACACAACTTCTCTGTTCCCGCCCATCATTTTACACCGACACACACAACTGCTCTGTTCCCTCCCACCATTTGACACCGACACACACAACTTCTCTGTTCCCGCCATCATTTTACACCGACACACACAACTGCTTTGTTCCCGCCCATCATTTTACACCGACACACACAACTTCTCTGTTCCCGCCCATCATTTTACACCGACACACACAACTGCTCTGTTCCCGCCCATCATTTTACACCGACACACATAACTTCTCTGTTCCCGCCCATCATTTTACACCGACACACACAACTGCTCTGTTCCCGCCCATCATTTTACACCGACACACACAACTGCTCTGTTCCCGCCCACCATTTTACACTGACACACACAACTGCTCTGTTCCCTCCCACCATTTAACACCGACACACACAACTGCTCTGTTCCCTCCCACCATTTGACACCGACACACATAACTGCTCTGTTTCCTCCCACCATTTAACACCGACACACACAACTGCTCTGTTTCCTCCCACCATTTAACACCGACACACACAACTGCTCTGTTCTCTCCCACCATTTGACACCGACACACACAATTGCTCTGTTCCCTGCCACCATTTTACACCGACACACACAACTGCTCTGTTCCCTCCCACCATTTTACACCGACACACACAATTTCTCTGTTCCCTCCCACCATTTTACGCCGACACACAGGGCTGCTCTGTCCCTTTCTACAATTTTACGCCGACACACAGGGCTGCTCTGTCCTCGCCCACAATTTTACGCCGACACACAGGGCTGCTCTGTCCTGGCCCACAAATATTAGTTATTTAAACATGAAAATGGAACTGTTAAGCACCTTATTGAATCACAAACTCTCCTGAAACTCCTAATCGCCGTCACAGACGCCTTAAGGCTCCGCAAGTTCACTTGTGGTTTTTGACCTTTTCTCTCTCCTCTGTTGATTCTTAATTTCACTTTCATTTCTGTAACTCGTATAATTCCACCCACTCTCTCAAAATAGTTGAACATTCTTGATTTTACCCTGGCTATGTATTTCTCCTAAATTCTTTCTCGTTCTCAATTTATCTTCTCCATTTGCACATTTTTTTTTAAGTCTATATTTTGAGACAATAATTTTCGGTACTATTTCTCCATCCAATCCTCTCTGTTTCTCTCTCTGGTCCTCTCAAACTGTCTTCCATCTCCCTCTCCGTCTCCCTTTGTCTTCCTCTCTAACTGGGGGCTGCCTCCTTCTCTCTCTCCGTCTCGCTTTGACTTCCTCTCTCTCTGGGGCTGCCTCTTTCTCCCTCTCGCTTTGTCTTTATCTATCTCTGGCCCTCTCATTCCTTCCACCTTCTCCCTCTCTGTGTCTCCCTTTGTCTTTATCTATCTCTGGCCCTCTCATTCCTCTCACCTTCTCCCTCTCTGTGTCTCCCTTTGTCTTTATCTATCTCTGACCCTCTCATTCCTCCCCTCCCTCCCTGTGTCTCCCTTTGTCTTTATCTATCTCTGACCCTCTACTTCCTCTTTTCCTTATCAATCGTCTTTACCATCCACGATCTCTTCCTTCATTTAATTTCCTCACCTCTTGTATTATCCTTCTCAACAAATCTTCTTCTCCTTTTTCCTCTCCATTCTCATCCTCCTCCGTCCCTCTGTCTCAACTCCTCTATGAGTAACCTTCTTTTTCATCATCCCACGCCCGCCTCTTCGTTTTTCTTTCTTCTTCTTCATTCCGCTTTTTATCCTTCTTGGGCCTTTCGGCGTCAGGTTATGAAGAAGTTTATTGACAGGGCCCTAGTATGTGCTTCGTACATGGGTACCTTTACTGCTTCTGTTATTTCTGATGTCCATCGTTTGCGTGGTTGGTCCTTGCCTTTGTATCCATTGTATCTGTATAGCATTACTTTCTGTGGGATACTATGTGATGTCTGACGTGTCACGTCGCCGAGTCATTTTGTTTGGTGTATCTTGTTCAGGTCTAGCACTGCTGTTGTACCTACTTTTCTCCCCATATCTTCGTTTCTAATTCTATCCATTATTGTTACTCCAAGAATTCTGCGCATGCATACACTTCTTCGTTCTTTCCTTGTTCAAACAATTTCTTCTGCTTCATCAATCCCTTCTGCCTTATCCACCGACCTTCTTCGTTCTCTTTATCAAATGCCTCCTTTTCCTGACTAATATTCCTGCGGGTTTTTTAATACAGACAGTAGAGAGGAAAGTCCAGCCGTTTGCCATTAATGTTTACGGAAGATTATGGGTATATGCGAGTGAGATGTGGTTAGGAATGAGAACCTTTGTAAAATATCCTTCAACAACAACAAGTGGGGCATCATATAAAACGTAGGAGATAGAGTTTGATAGGACACACACTACGGAAAGCATCACCAAATTTACCAAACATGCCCTGGCAAGGGAAGAGGAAAAGAGGTAGAACAAGAAGTAACTGGGAATGATGTTGGGAAAATGAACTTCAGGCCCTAAACCTCAACTGGGTAGAGGTAGAAGAAGTAGCTGAACATCGAACTTGCTGGTGAAGGGGTGTCAATGGTTTTTGTTCCGAAATGAGCAACGGGCACGGGTTTTTTTTTTTTACGTTCGTTATCCATTTCTCATCCCCCAACACGTCTCTTCTTCTTCTTCTTCTTCGTCTTCGTCTTCTTCTTCTTTTTCTTCTTCTTCTTCTACACTTTCCTTAGCTTCGGTGTGCTTTGTGTTCTTTAATAAAATTAGTTACTAAACGCTATTCCCTATATCCGGGTCTCCTTAACGCATCTCCAATCTCAATAATTGTCTTTTTGACCGTAAATCTTTCGTTAGTTCAAATTTTTTGAATCCCATCCTGCCAACCTGGGCCACTCCCACACACCCGCTCCTCTATCACACACCCGCTTCTCTCCCACACACCCGCTCCTCACCAGCACACCCTTCGCCACTCCCACTTCCCCGCTCCTCTCCCGCACACCCGCTCCTCTCCCGCACACCCGCCCCTCTCCCACACACCCGCTCCTCTCCCGTCCCACACACCCGCTCCTCTCCCGCACACCCGCTCCTCTCCCACACACCCGCTCCTCTCCCGCACATCCGCTCCTCTCCCGCACACCCTGCGCCACTCCCACACACCTGCTCCTCATACAGAGGTTGTCAAGCTAAGAACTGGCAGGGTGAGGTGTATTCCCCAGACTTGGTCAAGTTTCGGAACGATTCCGTTTAGACTTTTCGGTCCTATTTTTCTTGGGCACGCCTCTGCCCTCAGGCCAGATCTGCGGTTGAAGGGTGGTGTGGTGCTTGTTGACGAAGTTGGATTTTTAATGATATATTCAATCCATCCTAATGTGTGTGTCCTTGGGACAGGGGCTCTTAACCTTGATCGTCTGGATGTGTGGGTGAGAGAGAGAGAGAGAGAGAGAGAGAGAGAGAGAGAGATGTGTGTCCGAGTGTGAAAGATAATATGTGTGTGCGTGAGAGAGCGAGAAAGACTGTGCGAGAGAGAGAGAGAGTGTGTATGTAAGACAAAGAGAGTAGTGTGAGTGGGAAATATAATATGTGTGTGTGTGTGAGGGAGTGAGTGTGTGTGTGAGACAAAGAGATGAGTGTGAGTGAGAAAGATATTATGTGTGCGAGTGCGTGAGAGAAACTGTGTGAGTTGGAGTGAGTGTGCGTGTGTGAGAGAGGGATGTGAGTGAGAAAGAGAATCTGTGTGTGAGTGCGGGAGAGAAACTGTGTGAGAGGCAATGAGTGTGAGAGAGATAGAGTAATGTGGCAGTGAGAAAGAAAATGTGTGTGTGTGTATGAGAGAGAAAATGTGTGAGAGGGATTGAGTGTATTAGGGAGAGATTTAGTTTGTGAGTGCGAAAGAGAATGTGTGTATGTGCCTGAGAGAAAATAGGTGAGAAGGAGTGAGTGTGTGAGAGAGAGCGAAAGAGTGAGAGGGGGAAGGGAGAAAGCGAATGTGTATGTGTGCGTGAGAATAAATGTGTGAGAGGGAGTGTGTGTTGTTTGTGAGCGAGAGAAAAAGAAAGGGGCGTGAGTGAGAAAGAGAATATGTGTGTGAGTGCGTGTGAGAGACGAGTGTGTGTGTGTGGGAGAAATATAGTGTGTGTGTGTGTGTGTGTGTATGCGAGATAGTATGTGAGCGTGAGATAGGGAATGAGTGCATGTACGTGTGAATGTGTATTTGTATGTGTGAGAGAATGTGTGTGTATGCATTAATGCATGAGATAATAGTTTGTGTTTAGTGTATGTGAGAAAGTAAGTGTATGTGTGAGTGTGTGTAAGATAGAGTTTGTGTGAGTGTATGTGTGTTAGATATAGTATGTGGGATTACGTGCACATGTGTGAGAGAGTGAGAAAGCGAATGTGTGTGCGATGTCTGGGAGAGCGTGCTAAAGAGAGGGACTGCGTGTGTCTTTGGGCGAAATGTAGTTTGTGTGTATGTGTCTGTGTGTGTTTGTGTGTATGCGTGTGTGTGCGAACGAGAGTCTGTATGAATGTATGTGCATGACATCGAGAATGTCTATATGAGATTGAGCGTGTATGTGTGGATGTGCGTGAGAGTGCGTGTATGTGAGATAGTGTGTATGTGACAGCGAGTGTATGTAAGAGCGAGTGTTTGTGTGTGGGAGAGCGTATATGTGTAGCAGGAAGTGCGTATGCTAGAGTAGGGTGTATGCGCGCGGGAGAGAAAGAGAGATTGTGTATGTGTAAGATTGAACATGTGTATGTATATTTGTGTGTGTGTGTTAAATAGACAGTGGTTATATGAGAACGAATGTGTAGGGCACAGACTGCTGGTAGGTAGGAAATAGACCCCGTGTATATGAGAGATTGTGTTTGTGTGAGTTATGTTTGAGTGTATGTGTGTGTGGGAGAGCGTTTGTATATGCGAGTGTATGTGAATGGGAGAGCGTCTGTATATGCGAGTGTATGTGTGTGTGGGAGATTTTGTGTATGCGAGTGTATGTGTGTGTAAATCACTTCAACTACCTCAGATCTATCGTCACCGACAACCTTTCACTGGACCCAGAGATGCAAACAATATTAAAAATGACCTAATCAGCACTTGTCAGACTCTTACAGGGAGTGTGGAATAACAACATGCTGACCATCTTCACAAAGGTTGCTGTGTACAGATCATGTGTGATTGGTATACTGCTCTATGCCAGCGAAACATGGGCTCTGTATACCTTACATGAACAAAGGCTAAATGTTTCTCCATTCCGCTGCCTGAGGCTCGTACTTGAAATTTCAAATAGTAACAGTGACTAACAACGAAGTATTGGTCCGTGCAAAGATTACCAGCTTAGTTATGATCCTCCGCCAGCGCCGCTTGCGGTGGCTTGGTCACGTGTGCCGAATGGAAGATGGGCGAATACAAAAAGATATCATTTACAGAGAGCTGACTACGGGCAAGCGCAAAAAAGATCGACTCTTCCTCCGCTACAAAGATGTTTACAAGCGGGACCTAAAGGCGTTGGATATGAACACGTGCAACGGGAAGGAACTTGCCAAAAGACAGACCCGGCTGGGGGCAGGCTTTGTGTGTTCGTCTACACGCAGCGGAAGACAAGATGCGTCAAAATTCAGACTCCCAACGTGTGCGGTGAAAGCAAAGGCTACAACTGGCTGTCCCCTCTCTAGTGTCAAGTCCATTGTCTCTTTAGACTGACATGATGCCAATCAGACATGAGTGTGTGAGATGTAATGCATGTGTGTGTGTGTGTGGCAGAGAGATTGTGTATGAGTGTATGTGCATGAGGGAATGTGTGAGAGAGAGAGAAGAGAGAGAGAGAGAGAGAGAGAAAGAGAGAGACAGAGAGAAAGAATATGTGACACGAAGTGCATATTTATTACACAGATCTATGTATCTATCTAATCTATATATCTAATCTATCTATCTAATCTATATATCTAATCTATCTATCTAATCTATATATCTAATCTATCTATCTAACCTATCTATCTAATCTATATATCTAATCTATCTATATAATCTATCTATATAATCTATCTATTAATCTATATGTTGTCTGTCTGCCTGCCTGCCTGCCTCTTTGTCTATCTTTCTATCTATCTTTCTGCCTGTATGTCAATCCACTTACCTCGAAGTCTACCATTTTATCAAGTCTATCTATACCTTAACCTGCTTTATCATTTGATCAAAAGCTAGAATCTCGCGCCAGTAAAACCACGCACAGCTAAATAATCGAATATAAAACATAGTAATTTGCTCAGCGACCTCAGATCGTAAAACTCCTGCTCATCTCAATGATGAATTTCTCGTGTCATATGTATCAACAACAGCGCATTTGCCCAACACGTTTCTTGCACATACGAGTTATCAGTGGCGTAACGCCATTTCTGATGGGCATAGTCTGTCCATGGAGCAATCACGTAATACTTAATGACGGAGAGCCGAGTCATCTTTGTGTGCATCATTTTGAGGTCAGTCTTGGAAAGACAAAATTAATGACCACCAAGGCCGAGGGCTTAAACAGCAGGATTAAAGCTAATTCCCAGGAACTCGAAGTGGTTGACAGTTTTAAATATCTGGGTTCGATTGTCAGTGATTAAGGATCAAAATGTGAAGTGTTGGGCAGAATAGCACAGACAATAGCGGCGTTTGTACAGCTTAACAAAATCTGGCATGATAAACGATTAGCTCAATGCACGAAAATCAGATTAATGCGTTCATTGGTCCTGTCGATATTCCTCTATGCTTATGAGACACGGACAGTTATAGCTGATCTTCAGCGAAGAATACAGGCCTTGGAGATGAAAAGACTTTTAAGTGTCACGTATAAAGATCGAGTTACAAATAAGGAAATACGAGATACAAGTACAACAGCAATATAGCCTTTTGAAGCCCACTTGGCAACTGTCAAAAAAAAGGAAACTCGCTTGGTACGGTCACATATTCAGATCAGTGGTCTTGCAATGACGATCCTCCACGGAAAGGTACAAGGCAGACGACGAAGAGGCCGGCCCAAGAAGAGGTGGGAGAACAACATAAAAGAATGGACCAATCTCCGACCAGAAGAGGTACAGGCAGCGGCCGCTGGTAGAAAAGGGTGTTGTGGGGTGTGAGGATGTCTTCATATGTGCCCCAACGACCTCACCGGTTACGGGATGGCCTGACCTAATCTGACCTAGGATCGTGTGCATACTTTCGGGCATAACGACCTATATGGCCTGTGGCTTGCACGAACATTTATCATTATAGACGAACAAAAAACGTAAAGACGAGGGCTCGAATTCTTCGCCGCTGGTTTCCGCAAATGGGCACAGTCTCTCTCCGCATAACGGTGTGCCGCCAGGAGAACTCAACGCACAAAACATGAACACTGTAGCTCCAGCGATGGGCCCGGGGATCTCCAGCGATGGGCCCGGGGATCTCCAGCGATGAGCCCGGGGATCTCCAGCAATGGGCCCAGGGATCTCCAGCGATGGGCACGGGGATCTCCAGCGATGGGCCTAGAGACCTCCAGCGATGGGCCCGGGGATCTCCAGCGATGAGCCCGGGGATCTCCAGCGATGGGCCCTGGGATCTCCAGCGATGAGCCAAAGATTTCCAGCAATGAGCCCGTGGATCTCCAGCGATGGCCCGGGGATCTCTAGCGATGAACCTGGGGATCTCTAGCGATGAGCCTAGAGATTTCCATGGATGGGCCCGGGGATCTCCAGCGATGGGCCTGGGATCTCCAGCAATGGGCCCGGGGATCTCCAGCGATTTAGACAACACAGATCCACTGAGGACCAGATCACTCTCATAGGGCAGGAAATAGAGGATGCTTACCAAGAGAAAAAGCATACAGTAGCGGTTTGGGTAGATCTAGAGAGGGCATTTGACAAGGTGTGGAAAGAGGGAGTTAAGGCAAACTACGAAGAAGTGAAGTTTGTGGAAACATGTACAGATGGATCAGCCACTACCTCGAAAACAGAACAGCCAGAGTTTTAGTACAAGGGCACATGAGCAAAAAGGTAACACTGGTGCAAGGAGTACCCTAGGGGGGAGTACTGTCACCCACACTTTCTGGTGTACATAAACAACATCATAGAGAATATACCAAGATGAGTCCACCGCTCCATGTTTGCAGACGATCTGGCTATGTGGACCTATGAAGAAAATCTCACCGTAGCAAACAATCGGATGCAGCAGGCTCTACCATCGCTGGAGGAGTGGGCGAAATCATGGCTAGTCAAAATAAATGAAGAAAAAACAACATATACGATATTCTCCCTTTCAAATAAATCACAGAACACCAACATAAGTTTTAATGGCAAATATCTGCGGCCAAACAACAACCCAAACTACTTGGGCGTCACATTTGATCGGCGCATGACATGGAAAAGTTAGATCGAGAGAAACCGAATGAGAGCCAGAGAAAGAATGGCAATCATAAGGAAACTTGCTGGCACAAGCTGGGGAGCAGACGAAAGAATACTAAAGAAACTGTACACTGGAAGAGTGAGACCAGTTCTCGAGTATGGCATTGCGGCATGGGCAACAGCAGCAAAGGCAAACTTTGATAAAATTAGCAAACTTCAAAACCAAGCCATGAGAGTTATAACAGGAGGCATGAAGTCAACACCAATTGTAGAACTTGAAAAGGTTACAAATCTGCAATCCATGACGCACAGAAGAGACTGCAGAGCCCAGCAGCAAGCAGAGAAACTCAGAAGACTGACAGACCATCCAATGCATCAGACACTAAATAGATTTAGAAATGGGAAACTAAAGCGGAGAAACTTTGCAGAAATAATCAAAGCAAAGATGAGCGAAGACCCTTTGAACACCAAAACAACACCAAAGCCCATCCCTGCTGTACGCAAACCCACATGGAAGCAGCATATCATTCCAGAGGTGGTAGAAAATATACCAGGTATGGGAAACAAGAACAGCCAGACTGAAAAAGAAAGAAGAGACATTACCCTGAGGTACATAGCAGAAAACTATCCAAACATGGACTGGACCCATGCATACACCGACGGTTCTGTAACAAACATAACACAGAACGGAGGGGCAGGGGTATTCCTGAGCCTAACAGATGGTAGAAAAAGAACACTGTAATTGGCAACTGGAAAGCAATTTCAGAGCGGAGGCAGAGGCACTGAAGGCTGCAGTAAAAGCAATGCTGACAGGCGAAAGCAATGAAAGCCAGATAGTCTTGTTTGCAGATGCCCTGGCCGTGGTGACAGTACTACAAAGCTATAAAAATACGGAACTTAATGATTTAAGAGCAGTACTCTGTCAACTATGCCAGCAGTCCACACCCAAGAGAATAGTGGTACAGTGGGTTCCATCCCTCTGTAACATTCAAGGCAATGAGGAGGCAGACAGACTGGCAAAAGAAGGTGCAAGATTACCACAACCGGCTTCTAGTGTGACCTACGAAGAGTCCAAAAGGTTTATTAGGGTCAGATACATGGCCAAATGGGAAACAGAACATACTGGCTACACAAAAAATGATGCCTATTACCAGTTGAACAGAAAAGAGCTGGTCGTGGTCTTCAGACTCCGCACAGGCCACAACAGACTGAGGTACCATCTATTCAATAAACTGAAGATATGTGGCACTGACGAATGCACCTGTGGTACAGGGAAAATGACCGCTGAACATCTGCTGCAAAATTGCCCGACATACGAAGACCAGAGAAAGCACACGTGGCCATCACCAGTGGCAACACTAGACAAGCTCTATGGCAGTGTCGACAGCCTCATGATGACCGCTGCTTTCTTCGAACAAATTCAAGTTGACGTCTGACAGCGTACGAAGAAAAAGAGGAAGAAGAACAACTACATGCTGCAAAACGTCAACTTTTTCACAATTTAAATATTGCGTAATAACCTCTAACAACCAACATGACACTCTCCATGGCTGCATTCGTTAGCATGCCATAAAATCCAAGTGCTAAATTGTGACTGTAATTATGGAAAAGGAAATAATAAGTAGAGGTTGTTCTGGTTTTGGCTCACAATAATAAGTAGAGGTTGTTCTGGTTTTGGCTCACAATAATAAGTAGAGGTTGTTCTGGTTTTGGCTCACAATAATAAGTAGAGGTTGTTCTGGTTTTGGCTCACAATGATAAGTAGAGGTTGTTCTGGTTTTGGCTCACAATGATAAGTAGAGGTTGTTCTGGTTTTTGCTCACAATGATAAGTAGAGGTTGTTCTGGTTTTTGCTCACAATGATAAGTAGAGGTTGTTCTGGTTTTGGCTCACAATGATAAGTAGAGGTTGTTCTGGTTATGGCTCACAATGATAAGTAGAGGTTGTTCTGGTTATGGCTCACAATGATAAGTAGAGGTTGTTCTGGTTTTTGCTCACAATGATAAGTAGAGGTTGTTCTGGTTTTTGCTCACAATGATAAGTAGAGGTTGTTCTGGTTTTGGCTCACAATGATAAGTAGAGGTTGTTCTGGTTTTTGCTCACAATGATAAGTAGAGGTTGTTCTGGTTTTGGCTCACAATGATAAGTAGAGGTTGTTCTGGTTTTGGCTCACAATGAAAAGTAGAGGTTGTTCTGGTTTTGGCTCACAATGATACGTAGAGGTTGTTCTGGTTTTGGCTCACAATGATAAGTAGAGGTTGTTCTGGTTTTGGCTCACAATGATAAGTAGAGGTTGTTCTGGTTTTGGCTCACAATGATAAGTAGAGGTTGTTCTGGTTTTGGCTCACAATGATAAGTAGAGGTTGTTCTGGTTTTGGCTCACAATGATAAGTAGAGGTTGTTCTGCTTTTGGCTCACAATGATAAGTAGAGGTTGTTCTGGTTTTGGCTCACAATGATAAGTAGAGGTTGTTCTGGTTTTTGCTCACAATGATAAGTAGAGGTTGTTCTGGTTTTTGCTCACAATGATAAGTAGAGGTTGTTCTGGTTTGGCTCACAATGATAAGTAGAGGTTGTTCTGGTTTTGGCTCACAATGATAAGTAGAGGTTGTTCTGGTTTTGGCTCACAATGATAAGTAGAGGTTGTTCTGGTTTTTGCTCACAATGATAAGTAGAGGTTGTTCTGGTTTTGGCTCACAATGATAAGTAGAGGTTGTTCTGGTTTTGGCTCACAATGATAAGTAGAGGTTGTTCTGGTTTTTGCTCACAATGATAAGTAGAGGTTGTTCTGGTTTTGGCTCACAATGATAAGTAGAGGTTGTTCTGGTTTTGGCTCACAATGATAAGTAGAGGTTGTTCTGGTTTTGGCTCACAATGATAAGTAGAGGTTGTTCTGGTTTTGGCTCACAATGATAGAAATTACAGAAATGTCTAAAATAAAAATGATCAATCCTGCCACGTAATATCCGGTCATACGAATATTAATATAAGAGATAATATGTTTTTAATACAGAATGCAATTATTCTGCTACCGCAGACCTTAAAGCTATAAAATCGCCCACTAGTGGACGATATAACCTAGGTTGTAGATCACTTGTGCAGATTAACTGTTGGAATTGTTTATAACTGGAATCCTAAAAGGGAATTTTAAAGTGTGGTTTACTAGATGTCACATTGACACCGTTGTTTAGACGATTGACTGCCAGTCGATCGAAGGTTCGTCTCTTCTTTCTTCTTCTTTATTCATTTCTCTCATTCTTTCTGTTTCTTCCTATTATATTAATCAATCTGTCTATCTATCTATCTATCTATCTATCTGTCTGTCTGTCTGTCTGTCTGTCTGTCTGTCTGTCTGTCTGTCTGTCTGTCTGTCTGTCTGTCTATCTATCTATTTATATATACATATGTGTGTATGTCTGTCTATCTGTCCCTCATTCCGTTTGTCTGTCTTTCTTTTACCCGCTTGCCAACTCAAAGGCCCGCCTGACTATCTTCTTCTTCTTCTTCTTCTTCTTCTTCTTCTTCTTCTTCTTCTTCTTCTTCATCATCTTTACACGATCAGGAAATAACGCAATGGTCAGTCTAGATTCTAATATTTATACAGCTCCTCTTCATGAATGTTACTTGCCAATAGTAGTTCGCTCTTTTTCTGGCTTTACCGTGCCAAAATATCTTCGACGAAAACAAGAAAATGTGCATTGTTTTATACAGTATTAAATAAAACAAAAAACAAAAAAAATAAAAACAAGGTAGCGGGCTTCCTACGTTATCCAATCATTATTTGTAAACTTTACACACAGTGACGCCCCATTGCTGTTGAACATGCCAGTCTGCCTCACATTAGTTTATCTTGAATGCTCTTCGCTCCATTTCAATGACAGAACGAACATTGCAGGTAGCCTTTTGACAAGATGGCTGTCTGAAAACAGTTACGTGTCATGTTGCAGTAATAGTTTCTGCAGCATTTTGTTTTGAATCAGTGGGCCTCAGACTCGTTCAGGCCAGGGGCAAGAAACCGTTTTAGTGAGGGGAGTGAAACTTTGCTTAAATTAATTCAACTCAGCTCAATTCGACTTAACTGAACTCAAATTAACTTAACTTAACTTAACTCAACCAAACTTAACTCAACTCAACTCAACTCAACGTAACTCAAAGTAACTCAACTAACGAACTCAACGCAACTTAACTTAACTCAGCTAACGAACTCAACGCAACTTAATTAACTTAACTCAGATAACGAACTCAATTCAACTCAACTTAACTTAACTTAACTTAACTTATCTTAACTTAACTCAACTACCGGACTCAACTCAACGCATCTTAACGTCATTATGCTGATTTATCAGACTGCAGAGTTAGTAGACAACACGTTTCTGGTACTCCTTATATCTTCTTTCCTGTAACCCGAAGAAGCTGTAGGGGCATCATCCAGCGTGTAAGGGATGTGTCATGCGCATGTTGCTAACCGGACAGAGTCCAATCTCTCTCAGGGAATGTATTTGTTCCTTATTGGCCTGAGTGTACATCTTCCAGCCATACCAAAACCAGCATTGCCAGCAAACAAGGTGAAGTTTGCCAGAACGATGAAAATCATCTGCGTGCAATGTACCGTGGTAATACAACACAGGGTAACCAAAATACTATTTAAAATAGCTGAAGAAGATGACAGGATAATCGGAGAAGGAAACACCATATCATGAGCGAACTAACTAATACAAATTGTAAGCCACAACCCGTTTCCACGGACACAAGTGTAAGTCGTTGACTAATGTGGGTTCAATCAAATCTGTAGTCTGGCGGCATCCATGGTGGACTAAAACATAAGAGCACGATTAGACCCACGACTTGTTAGGCCCCCATCTTCCCTGCTCGTCCTTTGACTGTAAAAGATAAGTAAATGTAGTGGTAGTCAAATATTAGTGTGCAGAATTGTTTCACTAGGTCGATTAAAGTAAATGTATCGGTAGTCAACTATAAGTGTACAGGAGGGTATCACTAGGTCAATCAAAGTAAATGTAGCGGTAGTCAAATATAAGTGTACAGAAGGGTATCACTAGGTTGATCAAAGTAAATGTAGCGGTAGTCACATATAAGTGTGTAGAATTGTATCACTAGGTCGATCAAAGTAAATGTAGCAGTAGTCAAATATAAGTGTGCAGAATTGTATCACTAGGTCGATCAAAATAAATGTAGCGGTAGTCAAATATAAGTGTACAGAATGGTATCACTAGGTTGATCACTTATGAAAAGAAGGCGACTACTATTATTTAACTAGAGAAGAGCCAGCCGTCCCAAAAAGACAAACAACAGCATACGAGGCTTTTACCCCATACAAGCATTGATCCAGGTTTATCCTCTGGAATAGTATGTTCAAACTACTCAACTGGGGCACTTACACTAATTGTTGCTGCAGAAATGATTTAGATTGAGGTTTACTTATGATAAGTTTGTTTACTCAATTCAGTAGCCTCTTACGGCATACTTTGATAATTAGCCACAAACAAACGGTTTTCTATTCTTTTACGACATTCTTTGACAATTAAGTACCAACAAACAGTCCACTATTCGTCTTTTACCACATTCTATAACAATTAGTCACAAGTAAACGGTTCTCTATTCATTTATGACATTCTTTGAAAATTAGCCCCATCTAAACGGTTCTCTATTCTTTTACGACACTCTTTGACAAAAGCCACAAACAAACGGTTCTCTTTTCTTTTACAGCATTATTTGACAATTAGGCACTAACAAACAGTCCACTATTCGTCTTTTACGACATTCTACAACAATTAGCCACAAGAAAACGGTTCTCTGGTCTTTTGCGACATTCTTTAACAATTAGCCACAAGCAAACCGTTCTTTTCTCTTTTATCACATTCTTTGACAAATATGCACTAACAAACAGTCCACAATTCGTCTTTAATCACATTCTTTGACAATTATGCACTAACAAACAGTCCTCAATTCGTCATTTATCACATTCTTTGACAATTAGCCCCCAAAAACGGTTACTCAATTCTTGGAAATTCATTTCTTGTCCCCTCTTCGCTCCCACCGAGGCATAGGCCCGTTACAACAGTTGACTTGCTATAAAAACCACTTATCGAAGTATTACGTGCCCTTTTGCAATTTCTTAAGTATTTATTGTACGTCATATAACCATCAGGTACAATCGCCTTGTATTGTGTGCTCGGAAGGTGACAGTGGGTCTATTATTTCTTCCAGGTTACCACCGGATGACATTAATCCAACCCAGGGATTCTCAACCTGTATTCCGTCGAACCATATTGGCCAATGAATTATCTATACGCGGTCCGCAACGGATCCCGATTCAGTAAAATAAAACGAACATGAAATTAAACACGAATGAAGCTAGTTAGTTGATATAGCTGCTAGTCAGTCGATGTTCTGGAATCCATAAGGCAAGAGAAGTAGAGGCAGATGAAAAGATACACGGAGAAGTGTGCTAGAGATAAGCATACATGTAGCAGGGATTACGCCGTCAGCGCTGAAGAACCTCAACATAAAGACTTCATGTGTGAAATCTGAGCTTTTGATTGTGAGGATAGATCGAATGGCTTTGTATGTCATGCCGTAAGCAGAAATAAGACATATTTTATTTTCACAATGTTTCTTTTATCCATTGAATTGAACAGCAGCCAAATGTATACTTGAAGACTTAAATCCTGGTATTCATTCAGAATCAGGTAAAGATTCTTGATTTCAGGTAGCCAAAAATAGTTTGAATTTGTACAAGTCCTTCGTCTTGGAGTACCATGATGGTCGAATGAAGTAGTGCAGGTCATCTCTCCATTATGTCGGCGGACGAGTTGTATGCTCACCAGAAAGGCACCCTCCTCTTCTATCTATCGTCAGTCTTCTTCTTCCTTCGTTCTCAATCTCCCGCTACCAAGCTCTGAACAGGGTTTTTCAAGTAGCAGGATGTAGTCCGGGAAACGGAATGCATTGTGCATCAGTGATGTGAACCACACGACGGTCCATCTGTGCTTTCGTTTTGATGCAGTGTCGTCGACATCTAGGAACTATGTTTGGTCGCGGATGTCAGTATTTCGGTTGCAGTCTCTTAGTGAGAAATTTAGAACTCTACGCTCCGTTGCTAGTTCGGAGCTTCTCTTCATCTGACCTCACAGTCATATGGCATTTCTGTGATATCCATGCTATTGAAGGTGTTAGCCCTGACCTTGACGTCCGTCATCTGCTGGAGTATCGGCTGAAACCGATCCAATCCGCTTGCTTCCCTGTGTGAGATGCTCTTATCAATGTTGTGGTTGCTGTTAATTTCCTGGCCTAGATAAAGATTTCATTTTCATTATCGACTGGCTCATTTTTCAATCGCAGTTCTCCAGAAGGGCAGAAAGTGTTCCGGAGAAATTGAGTCGTCTTTCTATTTATGTCAAGGCCAACCGCCATGTCTGATTTATTCAGCTCGTTCAGTCCTTGTTCGACTTCTATCAAAATGTATCGGAGACAGAAATAGGTCTCCTAAAACTAATTTGAACTTGCTAATTACGAATAGGAACTTAGGAATCTAGAAAAAATCTAGTTTTCAAGTTGGATTTCAGTTGGAATGGAATGACAGCATCTGAAATCCGAATGTTAAGAGCAGTGCTGTCCAACCAGCCGCATGCAGCCCGTGCGAGGCCCGCAAGACGATTGGATGTGTCACTCTAAAGCTGTCATGTTGCAGTAATAGTTTCTGCAGCATTTTTTTTAAATAAGTGGTTCTCAGTCTTGTTTAGGTCAGGGGCAAGAGGACGTTTTAGTGAGGAGACGACAGCCTTTGTTTAACTTAGCCTAACGTAATTCACTGAGCTCAATTCAACTTAATTGAACTCAAATTAACTTAACTCTACTCATCAATTCAACTCAGCTCAGCTCAGCTCTGCACATACCAACCCAACTTAACTCAATTTCGGCATACCAAACTCAAACAAGAATGCCGTTTTACTTATATTTTTGTTCCTATCAGTTTCAATGTGGCACTGTATTGGCATACCCATTTCGAACCGGACAACTTAGATTATAAAAATGTTTCAAAATACAGCGGCCTACAAGAACAAGAGGGCACATCCACACGTTAATTATAGAAAGGTCCAGATTTGAAACTGAGAAATATTTTTTTAGTCAGAGAGTGGTAAATGCTTGGCATGCATTGCCACAGGAAATGTGGAGACAGGTCCAATTTATGCATTCAAGAATAGATTGGATATGCATTATTATTTTTAGATGAAGTGAAAGTAAAATGAACTGGCTTCAATACACGTCCTGCAGAATCTTCGAAACCAGTATAAAAACGTTACGTTATTAGAAAAGCAGCTGCGCCAACAGTAAAGACAACATATATAAATACATTTTAATAAACTTACCAGAATTAATAGAATCGGACACTTCTTCTGGATTATACCACATATCTAAATATTGCCCAAAACTATTGGCAATGTTAGAAAGTACTTATGTCTGTGCCAGACCAGAGATTGGGTTCGATCCCCAGTTGTGGGAATTTTCAGATCGCAAAACAGGACCTTGGGTCGACCCAGCCTCACAATGTCGGAACCGTACTAATCTAGGACAGTAAAGGTAGACAACGTAATGTTGACCACAACACTGCTAATGTGGCCGTTGGTCAAGGAAAAATGGGCCGAACACCAGGATGCGCCACATTGGCGCGTTAACGGGATCTTTACTTTTCCATGTTCGGAAGTAGGGATGATCTGCTATGACGAGCATCAACACCTCCACACGCCCCTCCCCCCCCCCCCCCCCACAAAAAACCAAAAAAAAACATACAATAAAAAAACGAACCCCAAAACTCTGCTCAATGAAAGATGAGAGAATCTAACGAGATCAGCTGTTACTCTGTATCAGCTACAACTTAAAAAGAAACGGCAATTGAATTGGTCAAAGATCGCACGTACTAACAACTTGCTGGATCAACGTGGTAATTCCATTATTATTGGTCAGATTGTGTGTGTGCGCTTATATGTTTATGTCCTGTCTTAATGTGACATGTCTAAATGTGCCCTGTCCGAATGTACCATGTCTTAATTTGACATGCCTTAATGTGGTATGTTTTAATGTGATTTGTCTAAATATGACACGTGTTAATGTGACTTGTCTTAATGTGACATGTTTTAATGTGACCTGTCTTAATGGGACTTGTCTTAATGTGAAATGCCTTAATGTGACCTGTTTTAATATGACATTTCTTAATGTGACCTGCCTTAATGTGACTTGTCTTAATGTGACATGTCTTAATGTAACATTTCGTAATGTGACCTGCCATAATGTGATATGCCTTAATTGGACATGGCATAATGTGACATGTCTTAATGCGACATGTCTTAATATGTCTTGTCTTGATGTGACATGTATTAATGTCACTTTCTGTAATCCTCAAGGTGGTGTGCGTTGCACTGTGTTTTTTATTTTGCTTTAGTCGGCCCAGTGCTTCCCACTTCAGCATGAATTTAATGTAAGGTCTGCTTCCTCCTGTATTTTCTAAGGGTTTGCTGCCCCGGGGTTACGTCCGGTGCTGTGATGAGGATCGAACCCAGCACCTTCGAGTTGTAGGCCGTGTCACTTAACCACTAGCCCAAGACGTCCCCAAGCATCACTTAAATAATGGGATAAGTACATAGACATTGCAGTTAAAAATTTACAGACAAATAAATGGCATATTAAAAAAAAAGTCCTGGCTAGACTTGAACACAACTAGTATGTTTTCAATCATGTTCAACGAATCTACACTGCTGGTTGAACATAAAAAGATGACATATGTGTTCCGTAGTTCCAATGGATTGAAAGGAGCTGATATGCCATATTCATTACAGCTCCAATAATTGGACAAGTTATTTCTAAGAAGGAAAAACGGCGTTTGACATATCCGAATATTGCTTCTGCTACGGGCCCAATGCCTCGCTCGGAAGACCTTGCAACTCATCTTATACTATCAGTGCAGGGAGGAGACACGTTTTGTGAGGGAAAACAAACTGATTGGACTTGTTAGTCAGGGTGAGGTAAAATAGACTGATCAGACATGCTCGCCAGTGTGAGGTAAAATAGACTGATCAGACATGTTAGCCAGGGTGAGGTAAAATAGACTGATCAGACATGTTAGCCAGGGTGAGGTAAAATAGATTGATCAGACATGCTAGCCAGGGTGAGGTAAAATAGACTGGTCAGACATGTTAGCCAGGGTAAGGTAAAATAGACTGATCAGACATGTTAGCCAGGGTGAGGTAAAATATGTTAATCAGACAAGTTAGTCAGGGTTAGGCAAAATATACTGGCTAAGATCTCCACCTCTACTTCCTCGCAGTCGTTTCTGAAAACGAGCTGTTTTTCATGGCAGCCTGGCTAACCAGGTGGGGAAATGACGTGATCCCCGTAGTAGTAAACGACACGCAGATGAAGCCAAGCACAGTACAACATCCTGGAGGACTACGGTCCACCTTCATCAGCACGCTCGGAATGTGAGGAAGGAGGATGCAGCCCTCCAATTAGAGGCTTTTCAAGGCTCAGAGTAGGGTAAACGTCTTCACTGTGGTCTTTCCAACAAGAGATCCTGATTTCGTGTCCATTGAAGAGTCTGCGCAGTCACTTGAAGTTACCCAGCTTGAATTAAATGATTATGCAAGAAGCTTGAAATTGTCAACAAATAAATAACAGTGTTTAGGTCAATACTACAAAAATTGAGTCGTCTAGAAGATAATATTCATGTGTACATGTTTCATGGTCGGCAAAGAAAATCAACTACTTTCATTTTTCAAAAAGACCGATAACCACACTGAGCAGCCTCGTCTCAGGCTGGAGTTGATCTTTGGAGATCGGGTTTGGATAAGATTATAAAATCGTATGAGATCATGCAGGTGATGTTTAATGTTGAAAAAATGTAGTCATCCATATGATAAGATCCAATGAAGAATGTATTTACAAGATGGGAGAGAACATTGTTAGCAAAATAGAAAAGGAAAGGGACTTAAGAGTTATAATATACCGTACAGGTAATGCGCGTGAGAAAGTCCAGATAGCAGGGAAAAAGACTAATGCAGTGCTGGGTGTGATAAAAAGTAACATTACATAGAGGAGCAAGGAAATGAGGGTCAAAATGTATAAAACAGTCTCTTTCTCTTTCACCTTCTATCACACGTAGGTACATATGCCATCAACCAACAGTGGTCAAGCAGCTCTGCCCTGTGCAATCTTTTCCACTCCGCTCCAGCTTTTTCCTGTTTTCTTTACTTCCGCCTCCAGATCTCGTCTCCGTGTATTCCTTGGTCTGTCTATGCCTCTCCTTCCCTGGGGGTTCCATGACATGGATTGAAGGTGATACTGACCTGGGGGTTTCGTAATGTATGACCCATCCATCTCCACCCACTGTCTAAGTTTCCTGTTCCAATTTACATTGCCCTCTCTCTCCCACAGTCTATTGTTTGTAACTTTATAAACCCATTTTATACTAATAATCTTTCTCAGGCACCTGTTGAGAAAACCCTGCAGTCTCCTGTCATTGCTTTTGGTCATCCTCCAGTTTTCCGTTCCTTACAGCAGGACTGGCTTCACATTTGAGTTGAAAATCTTTAATTGTAACTTCCTTCTTATTTCCATATGGGTTTAGGACCGATCATGGCAGAGATTAAAAAGCATTAGTGATAATTAAATTGGAGTACTGTGTTCAGATATTGAGTCCTTATCTTGATATAAACATGCTAGAAAAAATACAATGAAAAACTACTAAACTCAGAGTTGGGTTCCAGAATCATAATTATGAGAAAGATTCATAAATATTATAATCAACGGAAAGGATAAATTCCATTTATGTCAAGTTTTTCAAAGAAAAACCGACTATAAGAACAAGACAGCACAGTTTCAAATCACTTGAACAGTGTAACATAGTTTATTTTAGTTTAATGTAGTCGAAGAATCAACGTTATTGCACACGGTTTAACCCATTGTTCTCCAGATTTGTTGAGAATCTCAGCATAATGCACAAACTCCGTAGCACCGGCCAGGATCCCGTAATACCGTGTAGATTTGGTAGATTTTTAACATCATTTTTTAATTTTGACCGCGCAGAGGCTGTTAAGTCTACTCTTTTTGATTTCTAACTGTATAGGAATGTGCGCGATATCTACTACCCAGATATCTGGGGAAATACTAGAACGTCCACATGAGAACATCCCAGTTTCCACCGTGATTTGCACCCGTGACCTCCAGCACCCGCGACCTCAAGCACTCGTGACCTCCAGCCCCCGCGACCTCCAGCACTCGTGACCTCAAGCACCCGCGAGCTCCAGCACTCGTGACCTCCAGCACCCGTGACCTCCAGCCCCCATGACCTCCAGCACCCATGACCTAAAGCACCCATGACCTCCAGCCCTGTGAGCTGCAGCACCCGAGCCCAAGGTCTTACCTCGAGATAACTGAGTCGTCAGTGAACAGTCTAAAATGAATGTATTTATCTAACCATTTACAGAATTCAACAATATCTTGCCCCTTCTTCTTCACAGTTGGACTGATAATGAACTTCGTAAAAGACATGGATTGATATGAAGCAGAATTAGTTTATCTTCGTAAGAAATTTCAAAAACTAATCGAACTAGAAATCATGGATGGTGAATTTGTGTTTAACAAACAATAGGTTTGACGATATCCTCACAGATGAGGAAACGTTTTGGACGATATCCTCACAGATGAGGAAACGTTTTTGACGATATCCTCACAAATGAGGAAACGTTTTGGACGATATCCTTATAGATAAGGAAACGTTTTTGACGATATCCTCACAGATGAGGAAACGTTTTGGACTATATCCTCACAGATGAGGAAACGTTTTGGACGATATCCTCACAGATGAGGAAACGTTTTTGACGATATCCTCACAGATGAGGAAACGTTTTTGACGACATCCTCACAGATGAGGAAACGTTTTGGACGATATCCTTACAGATGAGGAAACGTTTTGGACGATATCCTCACAAATGAGGAAACGTTTTGGACGATATCCTTATAGATAAGGAAACGTTTTTGACGATATCCTCACAGATGAGGAAACGTTTTGGACTATATCCTCACAGATGAGGAAACGTTTTGGACGATATCCTCACAGATGAGGAAACGTTTTTGACGATATCCTCACAGATGAGGAAACGTTGTTGACGATATCCTCACAGATGAGGAAACGTTTTGGACGATATCCTTACAGATGAGGAAACGTTTTGGACGATATCCTTACAGATAAGGAAACTTTTTGGACGATATCCTTACAGAAAAGGAAACGTTTTTTACGATATCCTTACAGATAAGGAAACTTTTTGGACGATATCCTCACAGATGAGGAAACGTTTTTGACGATATCCTTACTGATGAGGAAACGTTTTGGACGATATCCTTATAGATAAGGAAACGTTTTGGACGATATCCTCACAGATGAGCAAACGTTTTGGACGATATCCTCACAGTTAAGGAAACGTTTTGGACGATATCCTTACAGATGAGGAAACGTTTTGGACGATATTCTTACAGACGAGGAAACGTTTAGGACGATATCCTTATAGATAAGGAAACGTTTTTGACGATATCCTTACAGATAAGGAAACGTTTTTGACGATATCCTTACAGATGAGGAAACGTTTTGGACGATATCCTTACAGATGAGGAAACGTTTTTGACGATATCCTTACAGATGAGGAAACGTTTTTGACGACATCGTTACAGATGAGGAAACGTTTTTGACGATATCCTTACAGATGAGGAAACGTTTTTGACGATATCCTTATAGATAAGGAAACGTTTTGGACGATATCCTTACAGATAAGGAAACGTTTTGGACGATATCCTCACAGATGAGGAAACGTTTTTGACGATATCCTTATAGATAAGGAAACGTTTTGGACGATATCCTCACAGATGAGTAAACGTTTTGGACGATATCCTTATAGATAAGGAAACGTTTTTGACGATATCCTTACAGATAAGGAAACGTTTTGGACGATATCCTCACAGAAGAGGAAACGTTTTGGACGATATCCTCACAGATGAGGAAACGTTTTTGACGATATCCTTACAGATAAGGAAACGTTTTGGACGATATCCTCACAGATGCCCAAACGTTTTGGACGATATCCTCACAGTTAAGGAAACGTTTTGGACGACATCCTTACAGATGAGGAAACGTTTTGGACGACATTCTTACAGACGAGGAAACGTTTAGGACGATATCCTTATAGATAAGGAAACGTTTTTGACGATATCCTTACAGATAAGGAAACGTTTTTGACGATATCCTTACAGATGAGGAAACGTTTTGGACGATAACCTTACAGATGAGGAAACGTTTTTGACGATATCCTTACAGATGAGGAAACGTTTTTGACGACATCGTTACAGATGAGGAAACGTTTTTGACGATATCCTTACAGATGAGGAAACGTTTTTGACGATATCCTTATAGATAAGGAAACGTTTTTGACGATATCCTTACAGATAAGGAAACTTTTTGGACGATATCCTCACAGATGAGGAAACGTTTTTGACGATATCCTCACAGATGAGGAAACGTTTTGGACGATACCCTTACAGATGAGTAAACGTTTTGGACGATATCCTTATAGATAAGGAAACGTTTTGGACGATATCCCTACAGATAAGGAAACGTTTTGGACGATATCCTCACAGATGAGGAAACGTTTTGGACGATATCCTCACAGATGAGGAAACGTTTTTGACGATATCCTTACAGATGAGGAAACGTTTTGGACGATATCCTTACAGATGAGGAAACGTTTTTGACGATATCCTTACTGATGAGGAAACGTTTTGGACGATATCCTTATAGATAAGGAAACGTTTTGGACGAGATCCTCACAGATGAGCAAACGTTTTGGACGATATCCTCACAGTTAAGGAAACGTTTTGGACGACATCCTTACAGATGAGGAAACGTTTTGGACGATATCCTTACAGATGAGGAAACGTTTTTGACGATATCCTTACTGATGAGGAAACGTTTTGGACGATATCCTTATAGATGAGCAAACGTTTTGGACGATATCCTCACAGTTAAGGAAACGTTTTGGACGACATCCTTACAGATGAGGAAACGTTTTTGACGATATCCTTACAGATGAGGAAACGTTTTTGACGACATCGTTACAGATGAGGAAACGTTTTTGACGATATCCTTACAGATGAGGAAACGTTTCTGACGATATCCTTATAGATAAGGAAACGTTTTGGACGATATCCTTACAGATAAGGAAACGTTTTGGACGATATCCTCACAGATGAGGAAACGTTTTGGACGATATCCTTATAGATAAGGAAACGTTTTGGACGATATCCTCACAGATGAGGAAACGTTTTTGACGATATCCTTACTGATGAGGAAACGTTTTGGACGATATCCTTATAGATAAGGAAACGTTTTGGACGATATCCTCACAGATGAGCAAACGTTTTGGACGATATCCTCACAGTTAAGGAAACGTTTTGGACGACATCCTTACAGATGAGGAAACGTTTTTGACGATATCCTTACAGATGAGGAAACGTTTTTGACGACATCGTTACAGATGAGGAAACGTTTTTGACGATATCCTTACAGATGAGGAAACGTTTCTGACGATATCCTTATAGATAAGGAAACGTTTTGGACGATATCCTTACAGATAAGGAAACGTTTTGGACGATATCCTCACAGATGAGGAAACGTTTTGGACGATATCCTTATAGATAAGGAAACGTTTTGGACGATTTCCTCACAGAAGAGGAAACGTTTTGGACGATATCCTCACAGATGAGGAAACGTTTTGGACGATATCCTCACAGTTAAGGAAACGTTTTGGACGACATCCTTACAGATGAGGAAACGTTTTGGACGATATTCTTACAGACGAGGAAACGTTTAGGACGATATCCTTATAGATAAGGAAACGTTTTTGACGATATCCTCACAGATAAGGAAACGTTTTTGACGATATCCTTACAGATGAGGAAACGTTTTGGACGATATCCTTACAGATGAGGAAACGTTTTTGACGATATCCTTACAGATGAGGAAACGTTTTTGACGACATCGTTACAGATGAGGAAACGTTTTTGACGATATCCTTACAGATGAGAAAACGTTTTTGACGATATCCTTATAGATGAGGAAACGTTTTTGACGATATCCTTACAGATAAGGAAACTTTTTGGACGATATCCTCACAGATGAGGAAACGTTTTTGACGATATCCTCACAGATGAGGAAACGTTTTTGACGATATCCTTATAGATAAGGAAACGTTTTGGACGATATCCTCACAGATGAGTAAACGTTTTGGACGATATCCTTATAGATAAGGAAACGTTTTTGACGATATCCTTACAGATAAGGAAACGTTTTGGACGATATCCTCACAGAAGAGGAAACGTTTTGGACGATATCCTCACAGATGAGGAAACGTTTTTGACGATATCCTTACAGATAAGGAAACGTTTTGGACGATATCCTCACAGATGCCCAAACGTTTTGGACGATATCCTCACAGTTAAGGAAACGTTTTGGACGACATCCTTACAGATGAGGAAACGTTTTGGACGACATTCTTACAGACGAGGAAACGTTTAGGACGATATCCTTATAGATAAGGAAACGTTTTTGACGATATCCTTACAGATAAGGAAACGTTTTTGACGATATCCTTACAGATGAGGAAACGTTTTGGACGATAACCTTACAGATGAGGAAACGTTTTTGACCATATCCTTACAGATGAGGAAACGTTTTTGACGACATCGTTACAGATGAGGAAACGTTTTTGACGATATCCTTACAGATGAGGAAACGTTTTTGACGATATCCTTATAGATAAGGAAACGTTTTTGACGATATCCTTACAGATAAGGAAACTTTTTGGACGATATCCTCACAGATGAGGAAACGTTTTTGACGATATCCTCACAGATGAGGAAACGTTTTGGACGATACCCTTACAGATGAGTAAACGTTTTGGACGATATCCTTATAGATAAGGAAACGTTTTGGACGATATCCCTACAGATAAGGAAACGTTTTGGACGATATCCTCACAGATGAGGAAACGTTTTGGACGATATCCTCACAGATGAGGAAACGTTTTTGACGATATCCTTACAGATGAGGAAACGTTTTGGACGATATCCTTACAGATGAGGAAACGTTTTTGACGATATCCTTACTGATGAGGAAACGTTTTGGACGATATCCTTATAGATAAGGAAACGTTTTGGACGAGATCCTCACAGATGAGCAAACGTTTTGGACGATATCCTCACAGTTAAGGAAACGTTTTGGACGACATCCTTACAGATGAGGAAACGTTTTGGACGATATCCTTACAGATGAGGAAACGTTTTTGACGATATCCTTACTGATGAGGAAACGTTTTGGACGATATCCTTATAGATAAGGAAACGTTTTGGACGATATCCTTACAGATGAGCAAACGTTTTGGACGATATCCTCACAGTTAAGGAAACGTTTTGGACGACATCCTTACAGATGAGGAAACGTTTTTGACGATATCCTTACAGATGAGGAAACGTTTTTGACGACATCGTTACAGATGAGGAAACGTTTTTGACGATATCCTTACAGATGAGGAAACGTTTCTGACGATATCCTTATAGATAAGGAAACGTTTTGGACGATATCCTTACAGATAAGGAAACGTTTTGGACGATATCCTCACAGATGAGGAAACGTTTTGGACGATATCCTTATAGATAAGGAAACGTTTTGGACGATATCCTCACAGATGAGGAAACGTTTTTGACGATATCCTTACTGATGAGGAAACGTTTTGGACGATATCCTTATAGATAAGGAAACGTTTTGGACGATATCCTCACAGATGAGCAAACGTTTTGGACGATATCCTCACAGTTAAGGAAACGTTTTGGACGACATCCTTACAGATGAGGAAACGTTTTTGACGATATCCTTACAGATGAGGAAACGTTTTTGACGACATCGTTACAGATGAGGAAACGTTTTTGACGATATCCTTACAGATGAGGAAACGTTTCTGACGATATCCTTATAGATAAGGAAACGTTTTGGACGATATCCTTACAGATAAGGAAACGTTTTGGACGATATCCTCACAGATGAGGAAACGTTTTGGACGATATCCTTATAGATAAGGAAACGTTTTGGACGATTTCCTCACAGAAGAGGAAACGTTTTGGACGATATCCTCACAGATGAGGAAACGTTTTGGACGATATCCTCACAGTTAAGGAAACGTTTTGGACGACATCCTTACAGATGAGGAAACGTTTTGGACGATATTCTTACAGACGAGGAAACCTTTAGGACGATATCCTTATAGATAAGGAAACGTTTTTGACGATATCCTCACAGATAAAGAAACGTTTTTGACGATATCCTTACAGATGAGGAAACGTTTTGGACGATATCCTTACAGATGAGGAAACGTTTTTGACGATATCCTTACAGATGAGGAAACGTTTTTGACGACATCGTTACAGATGAGGAAACGTTTTTGACGATATCCTTACAGATGAGAAAACGTTTTTGACGATATCCTTATAGATGAGGAAACGTTTTTGACGATATCCTTACAGATAAGGAAACTTTTTGGACGATATCCTCACAGATGAGGAAACGTTTTTGACGATATCCTCACAGATGAGGAAACGTTTTGGACGATACCCTTACAGATGAGTAAACGTTTTGGACGATATCCTTATAGATAAGGAAACGTTTTGGACGATATCCCTTCAGATAAGGAAACGTTTTGGACGATATCCTCACAGATGAGGAAACGTTTTGGACGATATCCTCACAGATGAGGAAACGTTTTTGACGATATCCTTACAGATGAGGAAACGTTTTTGACGATATCCTTACAGATGAGGAAACGTTTTGGACGATATCCTTACAGATGAGGAAACGTTTTAGACGATATCCTTAGAGATGAGGAAACGTTTTTACGATATCCTCACAAATGAGGAAACGTTATGGACGACATCGTTACAGATGAGGAAATGTTTTTGACGATATCCTTACAGATGAGGAAACGTTTTGGACGATATCGTCACAGATGAGGAAACGTTTTGGACGATATCCTCACAGATGAGGAAACGTTTTGGACGATATCGTCACAGATGAGGAAACGTTTTGGACGATATCCTTACAGATGAGGAAACGTTTTGGACGATATCGTCACAGATGAGGAAACGGTTTGGACGATATCCTCACATATGAGGAAACGTTTTGGACGATATCCTTACAGATGAGGAAACGTTTTGGACGATATCCTTACAGATGAGGAAACGTTTTTGACGATATCCTTACTGATGAGGAAACGTTTTGGACGATATCCTTATAGATTAGGAAACGTTTTGGACGAGATCCTCACAGATGAGCAAACGTTTTGGACGATATCCTCACAGTTAAGGAAACATTTTGGACGACATCCTTACAGATGAGGAAACGTTTTGGACGATATCCTTACAGATGAGGAAACGTTTTTGACGATATCCTTACTGATGAGGAAACGTTTTGGACGATATCCTTATAGATAAGGAAACGTTTTGGACGATATCCTTACAGATGAGCAAACGTTTTGGACGATATCCTCACAGTTAAGGAAACGTTTTGGACGACATCCTTACAGATGAGGAAACGTTTTTGACGATATCCTTACAGATGAGGAAACGTTTTTGACGACATCGTTACAGATGAGGAAACGTTTTTGACGATATCCTTACAGATGAGGAAACGTTTCTGACGATATCCTTATAGATAAGGAAACGTTTTGGACGATATCCTTACAGATAAGGAAACGTTTTGGACGATATCCTCACAGATGAGGAAACGTTTTGGACGATATCCTTATAGATAAGGAAACGTTTTGGACGATATCCTCACAGATGAGGAAACGTTTTTGACGATATCCTTACTGATGAGGAAACGTTTTGGACGATATCCTTATAGATAAGGAAACGTTTTGGACGATATCCTCACAGATGAGCAAACGTTTTGGACGATATCCTCACAGTTAAGGAAACGTTTTGGACGACATCCTTACAGATGAGGAAACGTTTTTGACGATATCCTTTCAGATGAGGAAACGTTTTTGACGACATCGTTACAGATGAGGAAACGTTTTTGACGATATCCTTACAGATGAGGAAACGTTTCTGACGATATCCTTATAGATAAGGAAACGTTTTGGACGATATCCTTACAGATAAGGAAACGTTTTGGACGATATCCTCACAGATGAGGAAACGTTTTGGACGATATCCTTATAGATAAGGAAACGTTTTGGACGATTTCCTCACAGAAGAGGAAACGTTTTGGACGATATCCTCACAGATGAGGAAACGTTTTGGACGATATCCTCACAGTTAAGGAAACGTTTTGGACGACATCCTTACAGATGAGGAAACGTTTTGGACGATATTCTTACAGACGAGGAAACGTTTAGGACGATATCCTTATAGATAAGGAAACGTTTTTGACGATATCCTCACAGATAAAGAAACGTTTTTGACGATATCCTTACAGATGAGGAAACGTTTTGGACGATATCCTTACAGATGAGGAAACGTTTTTGACGATATCCTTACAGATGAGGAAACGTTTTTGACGACATCGTTACAGATGAGGAAACGTTTTTGACGATATCCTTACAGATGAGAAAACGTTTTTGACGATATCCTTATAGATGAGGAAACGTTTTTGACGATATCCTTACAGATAAGGAAACTTTTTGGACGATATCCTCACAGATGAGGAAACGTTTTTGACGATATCCTCACAGATGAGGAAACGTTTTGGACGATACCCTTACAGATGAGTAAACGTTTTGGACGATATCCTTATAGATAAGGAAACGTTTTGGACGATATCCCTACAGATAAGGAAACGTTTTGGACGATATCCTCACAGATGAGGAAACGTTTTGGACGATATCCTCACAGATGAGGAAACGTTTTTGACGATATCCTTACAGATGAGGAAACGTTTTTGACGATATCCTTACAGATGAGGAAACGTTTTGGACGATATCCTTACAGATGAGGAAACGTTTTAGACGATATCCTTAGAGATGAGGAAACGTTTTTACGATATCCTCACAAATGAGGAAACGTTATGGACGACATCGTTACAGATGAGGAAATGTTTTTGACGATATCCTTACAGATGAGGAAACGTTTTGGACGATATCGTCACAGATGAGGAAACGTTTTGGACGATATCCTCACAGATGAGGAAACGTTTTGGACGATATCGTCACAGATGAGGAAACGTTTTGGACGATATCCTTACAGATGAGGAAACGTTTTGGACGATATCGTCACAGATGAGGAAACGGTTTGGACGATATCCTCACATATGAGGAAACGTTTTGGACGATATCCTTACAGATGAGGAAACGTTAGCTTTGTATGCTTTTCAGCATGTGGCAACAAATGTTCTAGAATACAATAGGCCTGGCACCTACCAGGAATTTTTATTAGCCCTCTTGCAAAGCTACAAAGGACAAGGGTGCAACATGTCCTTTAAATTATTCTCTTTACATTCTCCTCTTGATTTTTTTCTGGCGAAATGGGAAGCTGTCAGTGACGAGCACAGGTCACTATTACATCAGGACATTACTTCCCTCGAAATAAGGCACCAAGGGAAAGAGAATTCAACAATGCTAGCTGATTAGTGTTGGGCCCCTTTTGAGAGATGCTTCAGATACTCATTGCACACGGCAGACAAAGCGGCGTCACTCCGAATGATTTCATCCAATGAAAATGTGGAAAATGGCTCACGGAACTGACGTCATTGCATAATGGCCACCCCCATAAGTACTCAGCCTTTTAAATTGATTAAAGTGCCAATAATAGTGCACGAAAACTGTAGAGCATGTGCTCGCTCCTAAATTTCCTCTAGTCTTAGTCAGGTACCCATTTACAGCTGGATCGACTAAGAAAAGCTGTCATACGACGAAACGTTCATGTGATCTGCCAAACCGGGTACGACGAGGTTTGTAAGGCAACCTTACAATCTCTTCACCATACGCTACCCTACTTTCTCTTTGAGGATTATCATGAGGCATGGATATGCCACTTCTACGTTTGTCCTACTGCTCTTGCCTTGTGGCGTCGCACTTATGGTTTGCGCTGGGTGGGAGGATTGTGTTACCGACACGGTCAACTTCTGGAGTGTTTCTTTGATCCCCTAATTCATTGTCACCGCGGCCGACCACCTTTTCGTAGCGATGAAACTTCCGGGTTTATTATGCTGTATTCTTGTAAGATGGCCAAACCAATTCATCTTCTGTGTGTCAATTTAGTAGTTAACCGATGTAGTCCCCCACCAAATACCTAAGCGTGCTGTTTGGAATTAATCAGCGAACTGTTTTTCCTGCCGCACCTTGTACACATTGCACCTCGATCTAACATTTGCGCTTATCTAGTATGACCCAAGTTTGACACTGATATCATAACAAAGATATGATCAACGTGTTTCTGAGCGTCTGTTTAGTGCACACTATGACACTTGCATATGCAAATGTGTAAAACATGCATACACAAATGTAAAAACAAACTATAATTCATATAGTATTTTAAGGGTCATAATCATGAACTGCATGAGATACCTTCGGTTCAGAAACAACAATGGATCAAGACGCTGAGCAGCGCATGAGCTGCAGTGGTCAGCGACTCATAGCTGACTGCTAGCGTCAGGGCCAGCGAGCCATAGCGGCCAAGACCCTTCTACACCTCCACGCGGTGATCCTGGATAACAGGCTGCAGCAGAGCAGACTGGCTAAGGAGAAGGGATCGAAGAGGGAATGCTAACCCGGTACTAAAAAAATGCTTGCTGAAGTCGGATGTGTTGGACCGAAAGGTGCAAATATCGCAGCCAAGCTGTAAACTACGACACAACGCATTCCGTTCTCTAGACTACATTCTGCTACTTAAGCCCTTTCATGGTTTGGCAGCGGGAGATTGAGAACGAACGAAGAAGAAGAAGAAGAAGAAACAAAAAAAAATAGGTTATACAGATGAATATGTGTCTGGGGAATTGACCAATTGATTGCTGATCATCTGCTACAAGTTTGTCCAACGTACGCAGAACAAAGAGAGTACGTTTGGCAATCACCGATACCATTCCTGTACAAGCTTTATGGGAGATTTCTAAAAAAGACTGCAGCAGAACAACGGAGAAAGGCCAGAAAATCTCGTGAAATATCACAGTCGAGGAGCGCGTGGGTGAATGGTTTCGAGGCCTGCCTGCCGACAAGGAGGGCAGCGGTTCGAATCCCCGGTATGACATATGTTGTTTTTCTATTGTGGGTGAAATAAACAAACAGAGCCAGGACACGATGTGACGACAGCAGTGGCGAATCGGCCTGTTGTCACCAGCCTTCAAAACCCCTCGACTACCCAAGCAATGGGACAAGTGTCATATAACAGTAATATCACAGTTTCGCGAAGCGAACTTTCCATGCCCACACTGCAAGCGCGTATGCAGATCCCAAATCGAACTTGTCAGCCATCTCCGCACCCATCCACAATCCATAGCACAGAATACTCGACTGGAAGGACTAGCTAAAATGGAAAAAAGGTGCTCATCACGCGTGATTGATGAACAACAACATGGAGAATCCAATAGCCTCAGACTAACCCCTACTTTCTTTATATATATTTGTTGTTGTTGTGTAATGCCCACAATGAGTAAGTTTACTCTTTTGTGCGCCCTAAAAAGGGTGTTATGTGGTGGGTTGTAGTAGTCATCGACACATCCCGATCATGCTGATGAAGGTGGAAGGTTCTCCAAGCGGTTGTGTAATTCTAGTCTTCATCTGCTTGGCGCTCACTATTACAGGGCTCAAACTCGATCCACATCTCGTCACCCAGACTGCCTTGAAAACAGCCTGTCTCTAGGTAACGCTGCAAGGACGGGTGATTGTGGTCTTGGTCAGTATATGGTGCTTGACACTGAAGCGACGTCCTGGTCAGTATGTTCTGCCTGACCCTGAAGCGACGTCCTGGTCAGTATGTTATGTCTGACTCTGAAGCGACGTCCTGGTCAGTATGTTATGCCTGACCCTGAAGCGACGTCCTGGTCAGTATGTTCTGCCTGACCCTGAAGCGACGTCCTGGTCAGTATGTTATGCCTGACCCTGAAGCGACGTCCTGGTCAGTATGTTATGTCTGACCCTGAAGCGACGTCCTGGTCAGTATGTTGTGCCTGACCCTGAAGCGACTTCCTGGTCAGTATGTTATGTCTGACCCTGAAGCGACGTCCTGGTCAGTATGTTATGCCTGACCCTGAAGCGACGTCCTGGTCAGTATGTTATGTCTGACCCTGAAGCGACGTCCTGGTCAGTATGTTGTGCCTGACCCTGAAGCGACGTCCTGGTCAGTATGTTGTGCCTGGCCCTGAAGCGACGTCCTGGTCAGTACATTGTGCCTGACCCTGAACGACGTCCTGGTCAGTATGTTGTGCCTGACCCTGAAGCGACGTCCTGGTCAGTACGTTATGCCTGACCCTGAAGCGACGTCCTGGTCAGTATGTTATGTCTGACCCTGAAGCGACGTCCTGGTCAGTATGTTGTGCCTGACCCTGAAGCGACTTCCTGGTCAGCATATTGTGTCTGACTGAACTTGCGTCTCATTTCCCTTAGATATAGTTAAATTGGCATCTAGAAACGTACGAATAATAATAAGAAGTTGAAGAAGAAGAAGAATGAAGAAGTAAGAAATAAGAAGAAGGGATAAAGAAGAAAGAAGAAAGAAGAAGGAAGAAGCAGAAGGAAGAAAAGAAGACGAGTATAAAAAAGAGGGAGATGGAAAAACGCACACGAAAAATGTAACAATCTATTGTCCGGTGTTATTTGTACTAATCTTACAAGTCAAAATTAACAATACAGATTTATGTTGAATATTGAATGCAATTAAATCAAATAACTCATACGAGCAGGTCCAAGTGTTATTAGAATATCATATTAACAACTTATTTATCACAATACCCTATCGTAGGCAGCATGTAACCACCACACCGCCGGCCTCTGAGTGGTCCACCGGGGTCTTTGTGTATAGCAATGACGAGAACAGCACCACTGGCCCACAGAGAGCATGTCGTAAGAGGCAACTAACTGTGTGACATGGCATAACACCGGCCATGGTTAAGTGGTTTGCTTAGAGCAGCATAGATGACGCTTAACAGGCTGCGGGTCTACGTTGTTCTAGTGTTTGAATCTATTAAGATGGACTCGCACATCAGTTAATTACCCTCCGCGGAACTTGTCCCAACGCAGCGAAGTAATAAGCTGCTCGAGCCTAGCCCACTCAGCAGAAAATCCTCCTCCAGTCTACATCCAGCTCATACCAGAGCTGGGACCTGCACAGGGGCATCTGCCACTGTAGAAGTGCTGGTCGACTAAGAACTAAGAACTAACGGCCTCGGTCTTACAAGTATATTCCAACCGCTTCTAGCCATTTCTGTGATAACAAGATTTAGAGCGGCTGATCTATACCAACAAATACATTTTCTAAATTTAAACTTACATTCTCAATATTTCTTCATCAAAATCTATTCTAAACAGCTGGCGAATATTTGTTCTTAATTAATTTTTTTTTGCAGACACACGCATGTCATCTTAATTCCACTCTCTCTCTCTCTCTCGCTCTCTCCCTCTCTCTCAACCTCTCTCTCCTTCTCTTTGTCTTTCGTAAACGGAATCTTGCACGTACACACATTCTCAAATCTAAGCAAGAATGACTTTTTGCTCTGATATTTCAAACCAAAAGGACGCCAGTTTAAGAGCAAAACGAACAGAAAACGAACGATGAGCAGTTTTCTGAGTAATTTCAAGAACTTACGAGATGTTTTGGGTACATAAACTGCCGAAGCATGTTAGGGGTCTCAAACTGATGCCACAATGAGGGCCGCTAGAAGTCAAGTCTGAGATCCAGGCGGGACCAAGTATGTTGTGCAGATAGCATGTGTGATGTTTTAATTGCCGCCCCTAGATTATGTTTTAGTTGTTGCCCCTATATCCAGTTGGCTTTTCCTTCATCAACATGTTGGTTGTGGCCTCTAAACCTGGTGATGTTTTCCTTGTTGAAAGGCTGATTGTTTCACCCAGAACCTAATGATCTTTTCCTTCATAATATGGCAGTTGTTTTACAATAGTGAATAGTGATCTTTTCCTTCAAAATATGGCAGTTGTTTTACACTAGACCTAATGATCTTTCCGTTTATGAAAGGGCTGGCTGTTTTACACTAGACCTAATGATCTTTCCGTTTATGAAAGGGCTGGCTGTTTTATACTAGACCTAATGATTTTTTCCTTCATGAAAGGGCTGGCTGTTTTATACTAGACCTAATGATTTTTTCCTTCATGAAAGGGCTGGCTGTTTTATACTAGACGTAATGATCTTTCCTTCATGAAAGGGCTGGCTGTTTTATACTAGACCTAATGATTTTTTCCTTCATGAAAGGGCTGGCTGTTTTATACTAGACCTAATGATTTTTTCCTTCATGAAAGGGCTGGCTTTTTTATACTAGACCTAATGATTTTTTCCTTCATGAAAGGGCTGGTTGTTTTATGCAAGACCTAATGATCTTTCCTTTAATAAAAGGATCAGCCATTGCGGTCTTAGCCATTGAACTAATTAAGCTCTCATACTTAAAGACCGCTGTACGTGTTAAAGAAGCACATCCTTCGCCAGGGACTCCTGATAGCTGGAAGTGCGAACTTTCAGGATAAACACAACTGCTCTAGAGGGTCAAACCTCGAACAAAGGAACGGCGCCTTTGAACTTAACCGACTTGGAAAAAGATAACCAACAGTCACCGCACAATGACAACCGATGCCAATCGTAAAGATACAGTGGCACAGGACATGCCGTGTCCATTGTCTGGAACGCTTTTTGTCATAAGCCTAATCAGGGGTTATCAACATGTGGGAATTCCCCTTTGTTGGACTGGATATTTGTAGGGTTTCACGGGATAGGGGTTGAGGAGAGGATGTGGTGGGGTGTGGGTGGGGAATGGGGAGTGGTAAGCAATTGGGATTACTATTCAGCAAAGTGTGATGTATTGTGGATTATGTACAACCTGTAAAAATTACAATCTGTATGTAATTTAATCCCCGATAATCAATAAAGTTTATTGAATGTCAACATTATTTTCATTTGCAAAATTAAACTGTCATTATTGAATAACCAGAAAGTGCTTCAAAAATATTATGTTGTAATAAAAACTCAGAAATGTTTCCTCTTACGAGAAACACCGACCCACGGGGTGGGGTGTGGAGGTGGGTGGGGTGGGTATGGGGGAGGGGGGGGGGCTTCGCATTACAACCACGCGAAGTGATAGGCAAATTTGGAATGCACATTTAGAGTTGATTATCTTGGGAATCGTGAAATAATGTTCTGAACAAATATGAAATGGGAAATGGAACAAAACAAATTGTAAACCTAGAGTCTAGGAACCAATTGATGAAGGAGGGGGGGGGGGGGGGGGATTGAGCACATTAACCCGTACCTTCGCTTAAAGTATATTTGAGGGCTGCTAGTACGCCCCCTGAATTTCGAAAGGTCAGAATAGCATATTTCTGGTTTCTGCCTGACGTGGGAAGAAACGCGACAGACACGCGACCCCGTCAATTCCGAAAAAAAATGGAAAGTGCAAAATTTAAGTTTCACACACGAACAAGGACGACACGTGGATTATCAAAGTCCGTGCCTGGAATAGACCTATTAAACTTCGTCTTAAGCGGACCGTGTCTTAGTCCACGGAATCCCATTGCATGGTAAAGGCGTCCCCCAAAGGCGTCTCGAATGATGTTGTGTACAGTAAAGGAGTCTAAACCAACGCATTGGAGATCTTCCCCGCGGGCCCATTTTTTCCCCTGGGGTACCAGACTGCTGTCATTGTGTTCTATCGACCATTCTTTCGCCGTAACATGTGACGCAATGTTAAGGTCGCGGCAGGTCAGGTCATCCCGTAACCAGTGAAGCCGTTGGGGCACACGTAAAGACATCCTCACAAACCCACGTCATCCCTCTCTGTCAGCGGTCGCTCCCTGTGCCTCTGCTGGTCGGAGACTGGTCCATTGTTTTATGTTGTCCTCCCACCTCTTTTTGGGACAACCTCTTCGACGTCTGCCATGCGCCTTTCCGTGGAGGATTGTGTTTGCAAGACCATTTGATCTCGATATGTGACCGTATCAAGTGAGTCTCCTTCTTTTGACAGTTGCCAACAGGTCTTCAAAAGGCCCTATTGCTATTGTAATTTTTCTTGAATTTCCTCATTTGTAACTCAATCTTTGTACGTGACGTTTAGAAGTCTTCGGAAACATCTCATCTCCAAGGCGTGTATCATTCGCTGCAAGTCAACTGTAATTGTCCATGTATCACAAGCACAGAGGAATATTGACAGGACCAATGTACGCATTAATCTGATTTTCGTGCATACTGTTAGCCGCTTATCTTGCCAGATTTTGTTAAGCCGTGCAAGCGCCGCTATTGTCTGTGCTATTCTGGCCAACACCCCACATTTTGATCCTTCATCACTGACAATCGAACCCCGACATTTAAAACGGTCAACCACTTCTAGTTCCCAGCCATTAGCTTTTATCCTACTTTTGAATCCCCTCGGCGTTGTTGGTCATCAATTTGGTCTTTTCAGCGTTAATCTCCATACCACAGTCAAGAGTTGTTTCATCGAGCCTTGTTGAACCATTCCTGGAGTTCTGCTTCTGTGCCCGCCAACCCGTCGATATCATCTGCAAAATGAAGGTTGGTAATCGTCCAGCCCCTTACATTGGCAGAACCAATGTGATCTCCAAGTGCCTCACTCAAAATTCCCTTAAGGAATATGTTGAAAAGAGCTGGGGAGAGTGTACAATCCTGTCTCACACCGACTGATGTGCGACACCAGTCCCGCCCCTCTCATTCTCAAGAACTGCACTATTTGCCTTGTCATGTAATGTTCAAGGACCTTTACAATATTTCCGTTGATTTTATACATCCTCATGGTTGCTCAAAGCGCATTATGCCATACCCTTTCAAACGTCTTCTTGAAATCAACAAACACATGCTACAGTTTGTGTTGCTAGTCTAGATGTTTCTCGCTTAGCAAGCTTAAATGAAATATCTGTTCTGTAGTACTTCTTCCCTGTCTGAACCCTGCTTGCTCCACGGCAATGATGTTCTATGCTTGGCTTTTCAATCGGTCGAGGATTAATCTAAGCATGACTTGGCTAGGGTAGCTAATGAGGTGTATTGTTCTGCATTTTTGGCACAGCTTTAGGTTTCCAGACCTATGTAACGGTATAACAATAGATTTTATCCATCAGTCCGAACAGTTTCCTGTCGCCCATATTTTGTTGCAGATGTGTGTCAGGCCTTCCACCACTACCTCGCCACTTGCCTGTAAAGCTCTGCATATTTAGGTATGATTTAAACAAATATTAAACACAGGAGCAAGGAAGTGATTGTCAAACTGTATAAAGCATTAGTTAGACCTAGATTGGAGTACTGTGTACATGTGTACTCTTATCATAGAGGGGATATAAACATGCTGGACAGAATGCAAAAACGAGCGGCAAAGCTGACAGTGGGATTCCAGAACTATGAGGAAAGAAAAGGTCTAGAAAAGAGAAGAATTCGAGGTGACTGAATATAGGTTTTTAAAGATAATCAAAGGAACTAATATAAGATAAAGAAGACTATAACAAGTTTTTCAATATACAACCACCTACAAGAATAAGAGGGCATAGCTACACATTAACGAAAGAAAGGTCCAGATTGGATATTTTGTTTTTTTGTTTAGTCAGAGAATGGTAAATTCTTGATATTCATTGTCACAGGCAGTTGTGGAGGCAGGGACAATTATTGCATTGAAGAATAAATTGGATGCGCATAGCTTTTAGAGCAAGGACATTTTAACGAAACTGGGTTGTACAGACTCTGCATAGTGTTTTAAACCAGTCTAACAACGTTAAGTTAAGGGACCTGCCCAGCTATATTCTGCCTTGTCTGCATGGATTACCTCATCCTTCACCAGGGACAATCTTCCTATGTTAGAACTGTGGAGACTTTACAGACGTTGGATCCGGAGAGTGATTCCAACCATGAGTCTCTCAAGAGAGACCTGGGTCACTCTCAATTTGTCCTCCAAAGATCTTATTAGTTTCCATGTCTCTGTACCGAAGCACATCGCAAGGGACATCGAAGGGAGCAGACCGCAGGGAGCACACCGCAGTGAGCCCACCGCAGGAAGCACATCTCAGGGAGCACATCGCAGGGAGCACAGAGCAGGGAGCACATCACAGGGAGCACATCACAATGAGCACATCGCAGGGAGCACTGTAGAATTGAAGAGAGAGGCTCCTATGTTCTTGTGTTTGCAGCCAACTACGACCATGTTAATGGATGCAAAGACTGCCAAGGGCTCGCTGGTGTGTCTTGTCAATACAGGTTCTTGGTTATTTTCTATACTAAAGAGACGCCCAAGACATATCTACGCGTTGACATCCTTTAGTTGCACCTCGCCAAGGAAAAATGGATTGGCGAAGCGATTTCACAACAATCGACAACACGATTGGGCAACAATTGATGTACACGATAGAAAATCTCGGTGGAGGAAGCATCAGGAGCAAGGAGATAACATCCATCCTTTTAATTTTCTTCATTCAAATATGTATTGCTTGAGAAGGTAGACAGTTACGCTTAACAAGATATTAGACAACCACTGGGGTCATGTTGCAACAACATATTAAGATCCAGTTACCCTCATGCTGGCAGCTCAAAGAATTATTGAGGCTTATCCTAGTGAAAGGATATATTTATATACTGATTTATCTGAGTTCAAGGCCACGATCAAAGCATGTATGGGGATTATGCAGAAAATCCATACATACCTTAAATGAACTGGTTTATGCTTGTCTGCTTTGCTATGAAGCAAAAATAACTGCACTTGAAGTGATCCCGTGTGATCTGTAGACGGTTTTAGATGCTTTCTCTTAACGAAAAAAAAATATTGTTATTTTTACCGGCTGATGTCTGCCGTTCGGGCTTTGTGTGAAAGCTTATCTCCCTTTGACTAATGAATTTCTCCTGAATTATTTCTCTCAAAAAAACTTATTCAACTTGCGAACTAATTTCTTCAGAATATAAAAACGTTGAATGAATGGTATTGCATAACTTAATATGATCACTGGATGCACTGTTCGGCTTACCGAGCAGGAGTTTCCATGACAATGGCTTCTCCTACAATATTGTGCTCCCAGCAGCACCTTCATTAGGGGCCCCCTGTTTCTTACAGAGCCTGCTGTTGGCGCGACCGAGTACCGGGCGGTATAACTGGGCGGGCAGAGTGGGCTCATTAGCCTTGGTTGGCAGCCAGTCTAGGAAAAGTTAAACTCTGACTCTAAACCCGGGTAGACGAAGCTCGTAAGCCTGTTCAGGCAGTTCGACTAGGATACCAGGAACTCTGAATTTAAACACGCAAGTGCCAGGGCGTGCTGGTTAGTCCTGGGACGATGAGAGTATCATTGTATGTCTCGAGTAACTAGCATCTGCGGGCAACGATTCCACTGTTTTGTGGAAACATATGAATAGGGTAGGGCTACGGGAGTATACCCAGACAGAAAATCCAGACTGGTAGCACCTAATGTTTCAAAACTGCGAACTCACTCCAACAACTCCTGCAGCTGAGCTGGTGCCAAATTGTCATGGTTTGCACTCCTTTTGGATTACACCAGCCGAGAGGAGGGATCCAGCAGTTTAGGCAGTGAAAGGATCTCCATAATCAGCGCCCTGGAGAGGTTACTCACAGTGTCACGTGCATAGTCTGCAGAGAATGAGACGCCTATGAATACGATATATTACTAGGCTATCATAATGTAAGCTCTACTTCCAAGAGGTTGTTTGCATGACGTTTCCTCTGCTGTAATCTATACCGAGGCTCATATTTCTTGATTAATTCCAATCTATTTCTCCCCCTAACAACAAAATCTATCTGCTAACTAGTTCCTCGTCTCTTGTAACGTATCTTATATCTGATGTTCTGGCCTCTTCGTTCACCCAGGTTTCGCTGTGGAATAAAATCTGCTCTGATGCATGCCTTAGGAATATGATCGCTGATGTTTCCCAACACCTTTCTCTGACGTAAGCGTTTTACACACACTTTTCTGATCTAGGATACCAAGACTAGTGCTGCTCTACACACACTTTTCTAACATCATTGTATGACACACACGTTTCTAACACAAACCACCCTTGATCTTTCGACCTATATCGAGACACACTGGCGTTCAACAGAGCCTTACTGGAGTCAGTTTATCAGTGTCCGCTTGAGACAATTCAATGCAAGCGTGAACATTACTTACGTTCCGATGTCTCTATATGGTATGTTCGACTCCACACAATTATCACACATAGAGTTAAAGCAACGAACTCTACAAGCACTTTGGGCTTGCCTTCTTACTAAATCTGCTCTTCAATCTCTTATACATTACTTTTTAATATGCTTTCTAAGCTCAGTCTTCCTTCTTTTGTTGCTATTTAGAGCTAATAAAGACATAACACTGTCTACTGCGTGGACAATTCGTACGACTTGGTCACTAATTCTCGCGATCTCAATATTTGGTATGTGTGTATGTTTGTGTGTGTGTTCACGCGTGTATTAGTGTGCATGTTTGTATTTGTGTGTATGCATGTATGCGGATAGGCAGGTAGGTAGAGAGATTGGTAGGTGTAGGTGGGTGTTTGTATAACTATGGCAGGGGGTGGTGGGCTGGTGGGTGGGTGGGAAGGAGGTGGGTTGTCGAATGCGGGTGGGTGGTCGATTTTTTGCGTACGAGGTGTATGTAGGTAGAAAGGTATGTAGGTAGAAACGTATGTAGGTATCTGGGTAGAATATGTAGGCAAACTAATACTGTTTTCCAGGTTATTATCTAGCAATAGTTTGTGCCCTATGCCAGGTAGCCAAATATCGTCTTAACTCAAGTCTGTCTTTTGTCATTTAGTACCGTGCCGGACCAAGGTTCTGTCGCAGGCCATCTCTCCATCTCATTGGTGGACGTCCGGGGTGACGATTATATTTACCTGTCTATCTATTGTCAGGCATTCGTAGAACCGGGTGAGCAAGTATGCTGCTTGAATTGTGCTTGTTTTGCATTTTGTTGTTCTTGCCTAGTTTATTTCAAAACTAGCATACCCCATCTCGCTCTTTGCTGGCCCATCGTGGCATGTCAGGGAAAATAAACCACTCATTTTACTTCCCGTTTGTATTTTTGTTGGAATTTATGTTTCTTTTGTTTGTTCTTTAACCCTGACGAAGGCCTTTTGACCGTAATCGATGTGTCGTTTTTGTGTATCTCCTGGTGCCGTCACTGAGCCATTACCTATATATGTTATATAGACTTCTTACAAATATAACAATAATGCTTTGCCCCATTTCTAAGCTTTGTATCTGGCTTAAGCGGGTTTTCTTTAATGTCCATGACCCCTGCTGAAGCCGGATGTGTCCTGCAAAAAGATGTAAATACAGCGGACAAGCTGTACACTACAATACAACGCATTCCGTTCTACAGACTCCAATCGGCTACATGCAAAGCCTTGTCCAGGTCTTTGTAACGGGAGATTGAGAACGAACGTAGAAGAAGGAAAAATAAGACACTGACTCACATCCGTATGTCAAGAATAGCACACAGGTAGTGAGGTTTACAATCATGTTTTCTCAAGATATATATATTAATTTGTGTACATCTTTTGGAATATGTTAATTTGATGAGTAGAATTTATTGTTATTTAATAAACCGTGAGGCTAAACACAATTGGAAAACGGCAAATCGCAACGGGAAACATGAAATGATTGCAAAACAAAGTGTTGCAAAGAGAGACATGATTAGAAACGATGATATTAAGAGACTGGTGGGAAAAACACCAGTATTAGACTACATCAAAAGACAGCAATGAAATTGGTTTGGCCATGTAACAGTACTACCACCACACATCACCCCACAACAAGCAATGCTATTTAGTAGATACTATGATTAAAGTCCGACCACGAAAAAGGTGGCTTACGGAAATATCTGAAGTGGTGAATGCCACTGTACACGAGGCACACAGTAGGGCTCCTATTAGAGATCTCTTGATAACCTGCCGCTGAAAGACAACACAAGATAAGTGAGAAGAAGGAATAAGAAATGCACCGTTATTTATAAAAATTCCCTTTTAAATCCATTTTGAGTAATACTGCTACTGCTTGCGTTGTTTAATCTATCAGTTAATGATAGTCGCCTTACTATGTTGGCCCATATTACATCCATACGTTACACTTTCGTGTGGTTAGGCACAAAGCGGTCTTTATATAGCTTGCAAATACATCTTGGCAGCCGAGAGATAGGAAAATAATGAAACACAACGCCTACGGGAATGTGTTTATTCTTAAGAACCAGTGTGTGAATTTGTGAGACATAACCACACTTGTATGAATGTGTGCGACACATAACATCACCTATGTGAATTTGAGCGAAATCTAACCAGATCTGTGTGAATTTGAACGAAATATAACCAGACCTATGTGAATTTGAACGAAATCTAACCAGGTCTGTGTGAATTTGTGCGAACCCAACAGCACCTGTGTGTTTTTGTGTAAACTAGCCTCCCCCTGTGTGAATTTGTCCAAAAACCTAACAACACATGTGTAATTTTGTGCGAAACTTAACATCTTTGTGGGAACCTAACTCTCACCTGTGTGAATTTGTGCAAAAACTTACAGCACATGTGGGAATTTGTGCGAAACATAAATTAACAGATAACAAAAAATAATAAACATCAGAACAAAAATACACGAAACTAAACACAGATAAAAGCATCTGTCCTAGAATTATTGTTATTTTTGATTAAGTGGATCATGAATATATACTGACAAACTGGTAATTTATGGGGGGTTTTCCTAGATTACAAGTTTGGAATACTGCAGAAATACACTTTAGCCTGCCGGCTCCTGCAAAGCTGAGGTAGTTGGAGAAAGAAACAAACACAACTTTAATCTCTCAATTGCAATTTAAGGGATCAAGATACTGAGCAGTGTATTAGTTGCTGCGGTTGCCAAAGGCTGACTGCTAGCTTCAGCGCCAGCGAACCAGAGCTGCCAATACATTGCAACTCCTACACGAAGTGATCCTGAAAAACAGGGTGCAATATAGCAGGCTACCCAGGAAGAAGGGATAGAAAAGGGACAGCTAACCCGGTAACCAAAGATGCCTGCTGAAGTCTGATGTGTAAGACCGGAAGGTGCAAATATCGCAGTCGAGCTGTAAACTACGACACTACGCATTTCATTATCCAGACTACATCCTAATACTTGCAAAGTTATTTTCAGGGCTTGGTAGCGGAAGATTCAAAACGAACTATTAAGAATTAGAACAATCGCAAGTGTTAAAATCGAACGAAAGAGGACAACATAATTGAAAACATTGCTTTAATTGAAAACATTGCTATAATTGAAAACATAGCTATAATTGAAAACATTGCTGTAATTGAAAACATTGCTATAAATTGAAAATATTGCTATAATTGAAAACATTGCTATAATTGAAAACAGAGAAATGGACAAACACATTAACGTCAAGGTAGAGGAAGGACATATTTAATTTGGGTTAACAATCCAGTAAGAAGTTGAATTCCACATGAGGCCATCACCAGTGCCAACATTAGACAAGCTCTATGGCAGTGTCGACAGCCTCAGGATGACTGCTGCTTTCTTCGAACAAATTGAAGTTGACGTCTGAAAGCGTACGAAGAAGAAGAAGAAGAAAAAGAAGAAGAAGAATTCCACACCAATTTTCTTATCCGTCAGGTGCCGATATAATTTTCTACAGATAAACAAATTTGTGCTTTTCTCACTTTAAAAAACAAAATTAAATAATTCAACTAGAAAGTAGATGTGTGTATTCAGTAGTTAGTTAGTTACCCATAGCAAGCGATAAGGGAGACACTTTCAGACGGTTTGTATCTTAATGATGTAATTATCTCTGCAATTGGATTATATTTATCAACCTCACGCTCTGGTCCCGAACTACCTTGGGTCAGTGGCAAGACGTACGTCAAGACGACTGAAGGTAATTCAGGATGCAGACACTCTGGTCCCACCTCATTGAGACCAGGGATCGCTTGAAATCAGGGGAGACTCGAATCCACCCCGTTTCCGTTCATCGCTTTGAGAGGCGAGTTCCTTAACTCTCCAGCACAGTGACCGACCTAAAAGAATAGACACAAAAACAACGAAAGTAGATTTACCTGTCTGACAACAATGTTGCCAATTTGGGTTTTCTAAAGTCAACTTCTATAAACAAATCTTGTATTCTCAGAAATGTCTTGGTAGATTCCCAAAGTTAAATAAATTGATCATCACATTTAAACACAAATGTTTAGATTAAGAAACGAAAAACAGAATCTGCACCTGCTCGAACTGCACTTCTGTACTTTGAACAACCGTAATCTATCTTCTCTGCGAATCGTGAATAGATTGTTATGTTTAATTTGTGTATGAAAATGAACAAGATAAATATTTATCTCATTTTTACTCAATTAGCCTAAACGTATGAGAATGCACACATCAAAAAGATTGTTGTCAGACAAAAATGAGTGTTTAATAATTTTGCTCGTGTTTGCTGAAGTGATGTAATTTTAAAAACCAAACGATTTTTGTTTCTATGTATCTATCTTCAGTTCAATTGCCTTGCTCGTAAGGCGTTCTGGAGTGGTGTGACCTTCTTTGTTTCATATTTTTTGGCAGGTGTAAATTCACTGATGACTTGCCAGGTTATTCCAAGTATCTGTTACCAACCGTTAGATTGGTAGCCCTTGGAATATACCATCGTCTATTTTTGGTATTCGTGGGGGTGGAAGCGTAAATTACAGCAAGGTAGACCCGCAGCCTGTCAGGTGACATCTATGCCACTCCATTAATCATGTAACGAAGAGCTTATGTAATAGCCACACAGTCCCCTTTTTGCGACATATCTGTGCGAGAATCCCTAGAATAATTCGAGCAGATTTCTAACTAGCATTTTACTAGAGAAGCGACAATTAAGTCTACTCTTTTCGATTTGCAACTGCCGAGGGATAGGGTAGTGCGTCCGCTATCTACTTCCCAGAGATCAGGGGAAATACCAGAAAGTCCACCTGAGAAAATCCCGGTCTCCACCGCGATTTGAACCTGCGACGTTATGCACCCGAAGCCGATGTCTTATCTCGAGACTTTCAAGTCCCCAAATAGAAGCCACATACATGTTATGCTTGTTTAGGGATTAGACAATTTTTCGCTAATCGTCGGTTATTTAGGCTCTAGCTTGTCGGATAAGCGGTGGAATACTTCTAACTCACTTCATATGTGATGAGCACAGAATAAGGACAGTCATTAGTCTAAATTCTCTATTGCACGTCAACTAGAATAGTACCACTTATAGTCCGATTTTCCGCAGTCATGTGTAGCATATCAGCCATTTATATCCACCAGCCTCAACAACACACATCTCAAGTGGAAGCGAATTTCCAGTAAACATAGGGTAGAGGAAGACGGGATGGAGGTATACCGGCTGGAGGTAGATGGGATGGAGGTAGACAGGGTCGAGGTAGACGGAGTGGATGTAGACGGGATGGAGGTATACCGGGTGGAGGTAGATGGGGTGGAGGTAGACAGGGTCGAGGTAGACGGAGTGGATGTAGACGGGATGGAGGTATACCGGGTGGAGGTAGATGGGGTAGAGGTAGATGGGGTGGAGGTATACCGGGTGGAGGTAGATGGATTGGAGGTAGATGGGGTGGAGGTAGACACGGTCGAGGTAGACGGAGTGGAGGTAGACGGGATGGAGGTATACCGGTGGAGGTAGATGGGTGGAGGTAGACAGGGTCGAGGTAGACGGGGTTGGAGGTAGACGGGGTGGAGGTAGACGGGGTGGAGGTAGACGGGGTGGAGGTAGACGGGTTGAGGGTAGACGGGGTGGGGGTAGACGGTGTGGATATAGACGGGGTGGGGGTAGACGGGGTGAAGGTAGACGGGGTGGGGGTAGACGGGGTGGAGGTAGACGGGGTGGGGGTAGACGGTGTGGAGGTAAACGGGGTGAATGTAGATGGACGGGGAGGAGGTAGACTGGGTGGAGGTAGACGGGGTGGTATGCAGCCGGACGGAACTAGTTATACCATTGTCTTTGACCAGTACTGGCCCTCTGATCAGGAAAGAGCTGACCAATGACAACCCTAGATCCCTTCAGTGATAGCACGACAGCGCGCGCGGGGTGACTTGTGGGATCATGAACATCCGAATCGTCTGCTGGACACTTTGTGACGAAACTGCACTACTGAAATGTAACACTGGTTGTCTAAAGGCCCTGCAGAGTTTTCTGGGGCTCTGTGGTCGAGTGGGAAGGTACTCGCCTTCCAAAGCGATGAACGGAAACGGTGGACTATCGAATCGCACACGTTATAAAGTCACCCCTGTTCTCACGGGAGGTGAGTCTAGAGTGCCTTCATCCTGTTTTGCCTCCAGTCGTTTTGACAAATCTCTTGCCACTGGTTCAAGGTAGCTATGGACCAGAGAATGACGTCGATGACAGGCGCAGTTTCTTTCTTTTTATAATCCAAATACAGCGCACGCTACATCATTAAGACAAAGCCGTTTGTTTATTTTACCATCATAGCTTGTGATGGGCAACTAATAATAATAACCAACCATATTTTGTTATTTAACTAAATTTAATGAATACATAAAAACTATTTTTAGCGTTTATATTCATAATTTTATTTTTAATTACTTTAAAAAAAAATTGTTAACAATGAAACAGATACAATGATTATTCTTTTCTTGGACATTAAGACTAACATCTTGTAAATTAAGTTGGATTGTAAAGGGTTAAATAGTCAACCCCTGAGATGGGATTCTACAGTAGAATATTAAGAAACCCAAGTCATGAACAGTTGTAGATTGACGAAGCTGTGGCTAGAGGAGACCACTGCCAATTTGCAGCTTTAACGATACTCGAATTGAAAAAAACTTGCAAAGTTGACAGATTTTTTAACGTTGTATTAGGGTTTAAGCATACATACTTACTATTATGTAAATGCTTACGCGCTCTAATATTTTTAAAAGGACGTATGCCCACTTTTGAAAAGATATTTCACACGCAGAGACAATTACGCGACACTGGGCGGATGGACAAGATCCCAGAAGATTCTGGATCTGTAGCAACAAACACAACCACGAAAATAGTGTCCTCTCGCAAAAACCAGAAACAGAATTTCTCTTTTCGTTTTCAGTGGGATCAAATGATGTATGTTATCCATGACATAGCTCCCAGCAGAACACCCAAGGTTGGTCATACAGTGGATCCCATCTCACTGCAGTATTGAAGGCAATGTTGCTGCAGACAAAATAGCAAAGTGTTGATGAGCATCCCCACAAACAGACATAAGAATCATATATAATTAAGATAAGACCATAGTTAAACCAACTTCAGGACAAAATAGAGTTAATCAACACCTCGTTATCCGAAAAGAAAACAGTTACTATGGTTTAACTAGAAAAAGCAAGTCATCATCTTCAGATTGGAACTTAAGTTAAGATGCTGAGCAGCACATGCGATGCGACTGTCAGCTACCAATAGTTGACTGCTAGCGTCAGGGCCAGAGAACCAAGGCTGCCAAGACTCTTTTACATCTCCACGGGTAGTCCTGGATAACTCGATAAGCAAAAATACCTGATGAAGTCGGATTTGTTGGATCAAAAGGGTGTAAATAACACCATTAAGCTGTAGACTACGATATAACGCTTTTCCTTCTCTGGACAACATCCTGGTACTTGTAAATCCCTTTTCAGGGCTTGGTAGCGGGAGATTGAGAACGTTCAGGGCTTGGTAGCGGGAGATTGAGAACGAAAGACGAAGAAGAATAAGAAGAAGAAGACTGAGAACTGGGCATAACAGACTCAAGGGGCATCTTTACAACACAATGAGGATTGGGACAAATGACAAGTTCCCATGGAGCATACCATGAAACACATCCTACAAAGCTGCATGATCAAGCACATAGAGAAAACAATACAGGCCTCGCGAGACAAATGAAACAAAAAGCTATATGGAGATACAACAAACAGCCTTACAAATAACGGTGTCGTTTTTTAGAGAAACCGGGTTCTTGATCTGAGGATGAAGGAGGAAGAAGAGAAGAAGAAGAAGAAACAGAATAGGAAGAAAACTCTCACAGCACTCCATGAAGTCATAACCTAAATTCTGTATATCACCATCCAGACTATACACGAAGCCAGGAAGAGAAACCACGAGCCAAACATTGAGGAGAGACAATCTCTGAATGCAATTCCCACTTGACAGAACAGTTCCTCGCGTCTCGGAATATGCGATTCTTAAAAAATAGACAGGATGTCCTGCGAGGAATCACCGCAAAGTTTACCTAATTATTTCCCGTGTTTTCGCATGTTTACAACAGCCAGTCCTGACTTAGCAATCTGATTCAATGTGTTCCATATGATTTTTTTCTGTCTCCTGTTTTGGAGGGCTTTCGACTTTTGGTTTTGGAAAATATATATATTGTGTGTGTTTGTATGAGTGTGAGACTATGATTTTTTTCGGTTTGTTCTTTTCTTACTTACCGTGTTTTATCGCGAGTTGGTTGTAAAATGCATTGTTAGCTGTTTCGGTACAATTGTCTATTTCATTTATTTATCTATTTAACAGTACAAATTGCCAGAGGTGTTTCTGGGGGATCGTGTGTGTGATAGGGGCTGCCAGATTTATATTTTGTTGCATGAGCCGAGAAAGAGTGCCGTTTGCCACTGCAAGGATACTTCTTCTTCTTCTTCTTCTTCTTCTTCTTCTTCTTCTTCATCTTCTACTACTTCTACTAATTCTTCTTCTTCTTCTTTTTCTTCTTCTTCTTCTTCTTCTTCTTCTTCTTCTTCTTCTTCTTCTACTTCGTCTTCTTCTTCTTATTACTCTTCTTCTTCTACTTATTCTTCTATTTTGTTTTCTTCTTCTTCTCTTCTTCTTCATATTTTTCTTTCTTCTTCTTTTTCCTGTTTTTCTTCTTCTTCTCTTCTTCTTCATCTTCTTTTTCTTCTTCCTGTTCTTCTTCGTCTTCGTATTATTTCTTCTTCTTCTTTGTCTTATTCGACACTCATCCTGAAAAAAGACTGCATTGAGATTGTAGATCCACAGGCGATTTCAGCAAGATATTTTTGGACCAGGTTTCCCTTCTGTCTTCGTTGACTAATCTCGTAGCCAGGCTAAATGGTTGCAGCCATTTTCCAGAATCGCCACTCGAAGGCTGAATAGGATCTTTGTTAGTTCTGGGTCAGTGTCCGGAGGCAACCATCCAGCTATGAGTCGCTGACTGATGTCGGCTCACTCATTGCTGCATCTTCAGTATCACTGCCAGACGGAGATCCTGTCATATGGGGCAACTAACAGATGTGATATACTACAGTCACATCTAGACTGTTCAACTGGTGGTTTTACATTCACACTCTACCAGTTGCACATCTGGAGAATGTGTAGTTACATTCTAGTTTAGAAATGAAACTTAAGAAACGATGCCCTATTTTTGATACAGGAATGCAATCATGCCCTATTTTTGGTACAAGAATACAGTGAACTTATTTTTGATACAAAAATACAAACATGCACTATTTTTTATATAAGAATACAGTCGTCTTATTTTTGATACAAGAAGACAATGATGGCCTTATTTTGATACAAGAATACAACCAAGTCCTATTTTTCATACAAGAATAGAATCATGCCATATTGTGTATACAAGAATGCAGTCAAGAGCTATTGTTGATACAATAATACAGTCAAGTCCTATTTTCCATACAAGAATACAATCATGCCATGTTTTGTATACACGAAGTCAAGAAGAATACAGACAAGTCCTAATTTTATACAAGAAGGCAGTCAAGTTCTAATGTTGATACAAGAATGCAGTCAAGTCCTATTGTTGACACAAGAATGCAGTCAAGTTAAATTTTTGAGACACGAATGCAGTCAAGTTCTATTGTTGATACAAGCATGCAGTCAAGTTCTAATGTTGATACAAGAATGCAGCCAAGTTCCATTGTTGATACACGAATGAAGTCAACTTCTATTGCTGATACAAGAACGCAGTCAAGTCCTATTTTTGGTTAAATAAAGATGAAAATACACGTTTACATGACGGTGTGATTCATTGCGTGATTGGTTACAGATAAACTAATGTGTTTCTTTATTGCGAACCTTTACATTGTCTAATAATTTAATTAAGGTACGGTGTGGCCTAGTGGTTAACTGACACGGCTCACAAATCGAAGGTGCTGGGTTCGATCCCCATCACAGCACCGTCCGTTACCCCGGGGAAGCAAACCCTTAGAAAATGCACGAGGACGCAGACTCTTACATAAAATGGACGCCGAAGTCGGATGAACTAGGCCGAGAGGCGCAAAAGAAAAACATAGTGCAACGCTCACCGTCTTGTGGAATGGAGAAATGCGGCGTACTCAAGAAAAAAAACAGAACATTAATTACATAAAACCATAGATGATTGCGGTAAGACATTTTATTCCTGAGGCGGCAGTTGTACAATAGCTAAAATGGAAACCAAATTGAAACTTGTCCCATCTAAAACATATAAGAATATGTCGAGGACAGATGTGAATAAAATTCAAGAATGATCTGAGAGCTGGAATTTGGAGTTTAATGAAGATAAATGGAAAGCAATCCGCATGGGTAGGTCCAATATGGAACTTCATTACAGAATGTGAAAGAACAATAATAGAAAGATAGAAACGGAAAGGGAGCTATGGGTAATACTAGTTCACAGTAATAATAATAATAATAATAATAATAATAATAATAATAATAATAATAGTTGACCATCGCAAACGAAGACGACGACAGCGTCATATTGTTTCTGCGAAATGTGTTCTCTGATGCCTGTAAAGATCAATTCTGAAACGGTATACCCTTTCACATTCAGGTCATACACGTGGGAAGTCGGCAGTGGAAACGT